>KZ308793.1:461449-472994 GCA_000376725.2 Ladona fulva
GTTGGTATCATATATAATATATTTAATAAGAAATTTGTTTTGTATAAGCAGTCCGAATTTACTTTCCTTGCACTTTGCTGATCATTTTGATACCAAACACTTCGCAGATATCTTGATTTTTATCAATTATAACTAATTTCGTAAATCCGCTATTCAGAACTCGAAGATTTGGGTTTCCCCCGAAGTGCGAAATCCCTCGGATTTTCCCAATCTAGAACAATACAGAAGGGTGAGTCTTTAGGTGTCTCATTCAGAGACAGAGCCATAAAATTGTGAAAGGACAAGAACGGGGGTGAGAGACCAGGTCAAACGTAGAAATACGTTTTTCCCGCAGTCCTCTTAGGAAAACGTAGAAGTACGTTTCCTGCAGCCAAAGGGTTAAGTCTTAGCCCAGTGGTAAGAGAATCCTCTGATATATTTAAGAAAGTTTGGTCTCCAAGCATAGTTAACAACAAACAAGTTATGATGCAAAAATGTTCCAGAAATTCTCTGTTATCAATGATTTTCCACCTTGAATGAAAGTTTACCTATCTTTTTATTTAAAGGGGAAGGAATTCTGACCTAAACCCCATAATTCTTTGTGTAAGTCTAAGTAAAGTACTTCTGACTATCAAGAAGTACTAGTGAGACATCTATTGGGTAATCCTCAATATTAATTAATATATTTCCTCTCATTTTGTATAAGAAACTAATAATATTCATCAGTTTTGTCAATTCCTGTTGCTATATGTTATAATTTTACTATTTTTCAGTAAACTTCCTATTTCTCTTTTATGATTGTCATGTGTGCTGCTGATTGTATATTCCTACTTATGTACAGGCCAATTATTGACCCTACTAATGAATTTTTGGCTAAAAATTTTTATTGCTGTTTTTTGGGCTTTGTTATCAAATGTTTCAGTGGGTGTGTGAGCTAATATAAACAACAAACAGGAATGGTCAGGCCATTCCAATATCTTATCTTTTCCATCTGTATGTGTGGCAAAGAAATGAGCTGAACAGGAAGGAATTATCTTTGTTTGCTGAGGTATCTCTGTAACTTCTTGCAAATAGTCCTTAATGTATTTCTAGCACTATTTAGATTTTGAATTTAATTAATTTTATTCCCCAGGTTCAAGATCAGTATGTTGACGTTGAGCGCCAAAATGCTCTCCACTTTGTCAAGAGTTTGCAAAGCCTAATTCCTTCTCTCCTATCCCTTCGCACATCAGTGGAAGTTGATGATGCTTTGCAACAGTTTTCATCTAAATACTGTCAGGGTGAGTATGAAATTCGGATTACACTTAAGATGTGAGGATGGACTTGTTTTCAAATCAATATTTCAGAGATCAACTTCCAGCATCAGGTGTTTGTCAGTACAATGCTTTGTAGTGGTATGATATGGACATACAGGAATATGGATGGTATGATTGCTGTATTGTGGGGTTGTCTATAACAAGGATATTACTTGAGGAAACTTGCTATAATATTAAAAAAACCATAACATTGGCTAACTGGCCAAAATGTGCCAAATTGACTCGTAGTGCTCTCTATAATCTTGGCAGGGAATGATGTATGTGGTGCAGTTTCTATTTGACTGGCAACCTAACATACTCCCTTATAAACAGTGATGTATGTTGCATTGAATATATTGGATAATCAAAGCCTTGATGGATGACAGGTGAAATGCAGTTGGTTCATCAAAAGACAAATGTTCAGAATGGTAAATTAGTTGGGCTAATGGCAGAGGAAAATATATTGTATGTGGGAAATAAAAAAAACAGGAGTATTATAATAAAATATTTCTATAGCTCACAGGATTGCTAATTTCTGTATACAGTCAATGATTTGTGATATTTTTGCTTACAGATCTCCTGTCCAACCAACACATAAAATCTGAAGAGAGCAGTACCACTCAGATATTGTCTCTAATCACAATTATTAATGCAGATGGAATTTATTTAGCAACCTTTTCAGCCTTGCACTTGAATCTGAATCTGATAAAGAGTGGTTTTTATGAAGATGACAGCAAACATGTGGCTTTAACTGAGGTTAGTTTTTCTTTTAGTAAGAAATATCTTGAATTTTTCATGCTATTAAATAATACAAGAGTTTATTTCATTTCAACCTTATAAAAACTCAATCTAATCAGTAAATGAGGTTTTAAGCTTATTTGTCAAAATTTAATTGTTAAGAATTATTTGTCACATATTTTGGCTCTGCATCCTTAGTTGCAAATTGAAATGTAAAATTAAGAATAGTATANTACATGAAGTAAATTAAAAAAGAAAGGTAAATTTGTAGGGTTTTTTATTAAAGTTTCAGGAAGTAACATATGCTTTTATAATTGATGATGATTTATCACCAAAATGAAAATTTATTTAGATAACTTTGCAAGAACTGGAGGGTTGGTTTAATTTCTCCGGTGGACCACATTATGGACAGTGTGTAATCTGTTGCACAACCTTGTTGTTGAAAGTGGTTGATATGTGTACGAAAAATACCATGATAAGATAAAACAAATTGACAGCCACAAAATTGAAGGTTCTTGATAAAGTTTGGAAAATTTTTTTTTTTTTTTTTTTGAGATGTGGGGAATGCATTTACACACCCTGACAGGTGGCCTGCGGAGCCTCCCCATGTGTGGGACTTGCTCAGGAAATTGTGAGAATAGCCACTAAACCACACCCGTTCTTTGTCTTAGACGTCACCCTGGGACTGCTTGCGCATTACTTTGGTGTGGTCATTATTTCCTAGTTGGTTAACTTTTCCTCATAACTAGGGTAAACTCTTCTCTTCAGTTCTTCAGACATTCATTCTCTTTTTTGTCTCGCAGGACTGACTCTATGAACTGCGCTACTGCATTCCATTTTTCTCTACTTTTGATCATTCATCAATTATATTTTGACTATAGTTGACTGGTGATATCTTCTAGTGCTCCCCGTCGGTCACTCCAATTGGTGCAATGGAACACTGTGTGTTCTGTATTGTATTTTTGAGCTCCACAAAGGGTGCAGTTCAGAGTTGATACCTTGCACATTATGTGTAGGTAACCATACCACTCAGGAATTGGGCAACGTAAAAATTTACTTTGCCTATCACTTTTTCTACCCATGGGGTCTGCTGCTTTATCAATTGATGAATTCATCTGCCCTTCTTCTCCTGGTCCCACTTGTGTTGCCATTTTTCCATTGTGCATTTTCTTTCGTTTCTCGCTACCTGTTCTTTCCCCGTTATAGATCTTGTGTCATAGATATGCTTGGAAAAGGCAATGATAAATCCCTGACCATGGGGAATAGGAGATCATTCCAATATTTGGCTCCCAATACAAAAAATGATTTTGAACACATATCTGTTCTATGCATTGGTATCGTAAGTTTACCTGAAGGCCATGTACATAGGTTATAGTGACTATTCAGATACTTGAAATATGAGAAAAGATAGGTAGGGCAAGATTGGTTAAGGATTTTATGTACTAGATTAAGTGTATGTAGCTTACATCTGGATTTGAGTTGTTGCCATTTTAATTCTTTCAGCAGAGGAGTAATATGGTCTGTTCTTCTAGCATTGAAGATGAATTTAATTGATTGGTTTAAAGCATGGTCTAACTTAATTCTAGCTGAGTGGGTCATTTCATTTAAAATTATGTCGCAGTAATCAAATAACTAGAGAATTAGTGCTTGAACAAGGTTCTTTTTAAGCTGAAATGGCAATATATTTTTGAGTCGGTTATGCAGGGTAGAGTAAGTTTTTTTGCAGATGGAGGTTACTTGTGGCAGCCAGGTAAGTGTACAGATAAGCTGTATTCGATCAATGTTCTCTCAATCCTGACTTTAGGTTTATGCAATTGGTTAATTTTATTAATAACCCTGGGAAGTCTGAAAATTATAGCTTGGGATTTAAGTAGATTAATGTGAAGAACTAGTGATTTCAACCATGAGTGTAATTAAATGATATCATTGATTATTAAATTGATAGTATTAAATGCATTGTTTATGCAGGTGAATAGATATAGTTGTAAATTGTCAGTGTACAAATGGTAGGACCAACGCAAAAGATAGATTCTGAAGATATAGAGAGTGATTTCAACCATGAGTGTAATTAAATGATATCATTGATTATTAAATTGATAGTATTAAATGCATTGTTTATGTTGGTGAATAGATATAGTTGTAAATTGTCAATGTACAAATGGTAGGAACAACGCAAAAGATAGATTCTGAAGATATAGAGAGAAAAGCATGGGGCCTAGTATTGATCCTTGTGGAACTCCATGGTTAATAAGTCACATGGAGGAGTAATGGCCATTGAGGAGGCAAGATTGTGATCTATCAGAAAGATAAGACAAGAACCAAGATAACACCAGTGGACCTATGTGTATGATTAGCAGTTTAGTTAGGAGTATGTCAATATCTAAGGAGTCAAAAGCCTTACTGAGATCAATTAGAAGTAGAATAGTTGCTTTGTTACTATCCATTGCATGTTAGATATTGTCTATGACCTTTGTTAATGCAGTGATGTAATGTGATGGCATCTAAAACCTGATTGAAAAGGATCATAAAAGTTAAATTTCATTAAATAATTGACTAGCTGTTGTTGCACTAGGTGCTCAAGACCTTTGAAAAGAGAAGGGAGTATATTTATGGGGCGGAGATCATTAGTTGATGGATTGGAAACTTTGGGTATGGGGTGTATTATAGACGTTTTCCATTGGATAGGGAAGACACTTGAAGAAAGTGAGAAGTAAAAGATATGGGTGATAAATGGAGTATTTACACGAAGGATTTTATAAATAATGTTAATGGGAATGTTATCAATACCTGTGGCTGAAGATTTAGTAGCAAACATAAATACAGACTTAAAGGTATCTAGCTAGTATAGAATATAAAGTATCATTTTTGTCTTCAGGGGAGATATGTGAGTAGTTGTTGATAAAATGATCATTCAAATTATCTGGCGTTGTAATCTGGGGCAAACAGAAAGATTTACTTTTACCTATGCCAAGTTTTGAGAGTCCATTCCACAGTCTTGCCGGTATTGTGCCTAAGGAGATTGTGGGAAAATTTTGCTTTAGGCTTTCAGATTTCATTTTTAATTCGCTCTGAAGTGATTTAAAGTAGTCGTAATCAATTAATGATTTGGATTTTTTTGTAAGAAGCTTAATACTGCGTCCCTATTGTGCAGAAGTGTTAAAGGCAAATCGTTTATCCATGGACTTGGCTTGTTTTTGACGTGCCTAGTTAAAAGAGGAGCATGCTCATCCATTAGTTTGCTAATAAGATTATTTAGCTTATGAAAAAATAAAGATGTTAACTTTCTCGTTAATATTATCAAATAGGTAAATCTGTTCAAGTGGAAGATTAGCGATGGATTTATACATCTTGTTTAAATTAATATTTTTAAAATCATGATAAGTCATTGACTTTGGCTTATGTTTTGTATAGTTTATTCCATAGCTTAAATAAATGAGATCATGCACAGATATGAGAGGTGTGGGTAACTGTCCATGATTAAGGACTCTACTTGTGTTGTTCAGAAGAATAAGATCTAACAACAATGTGGAGTGCTTGGTTATGAATGTTGGATCCAATGGAATTATGTTAAAATTTAAGGATTTGAAAATAGATGTAAAGTTTATTGACTCAGGTTTACTTATGCTAAGGTTAGTGTTAAAATCTCCCATTATTATAATATCTTCATAGAGATGTACCACTTTAGATAAAGCTTCTTCAATATCTGTTAATAAACCTGCCTCAGGAGGCTGATAAACAATACAGTAAAGAAAATACCAATAAACAATACATTTTTTGATGTTTTTTTTTAAATTAATCTTGGTAAGTGATATTTGGTGGAACTCCATCTTCACAATAACATACAATGATTATATTTGTACTTCTCCACAACGGACAACAGTTTTAATCCAGCACCACCAGGTTTTGATGTATTCATGTCACCATCAGGTGGCTCAGAAACTAAAACAGTAGCCTAAACATCCATAGAAGAATGAGGAGGGGAAGGGAGGTAGACCACAAGGATGTAGGGAAGGGCAAGGGACCGTAGGTCCAAACAAGCGAAGAAGTCATATAAGGGATGGAGGCGGGGGTAAGGAAAGGAATATGCATGTGAAGAGGGTTGAGGGATTCTCAGAAAACAGATATTCATTGCTGAGGGTGCGGCCACCTGATGATGACCTGAATATGTCGAAATTCGGTCATGCTGGATTAAAACCGTAGTAGAAAAGTACAAATATAATCATTGTATGTTATTGTAATATTGTTTTATCTCGACCATAAGATATTCTGGGTGATAGCAGTAATTATCATCTGAAGAGGAGATTAATTTATGTTGAAGGCCGCTACATTGGTAAATACGTATGTATAATAGGTAATTTTCCAAATTCTTTAAGATATTTGGTTCTAGAAAAAACAGAAACATCTAAGCTTATAAATTAAAACAGTGATATTTTATTTATGAAGGACATAAAATAACATACATAACATTCATGTAAAATTATCTTAAATAGATGTCAATAAGTAACATTTCCCTGGTAATTTCAACTAGTATAATCTTTATAAGCATGCTGAATTCATGTTTTGAATTGCTAAAAGTAGATTATTTTCAAATGTTAAATGAATGTATGTGTACACCAGTTACACAACTGATGGGATGCTCAAAGAGAGCAAGGCTATAGGTTTCTCCGCATTCTATTGGCTCTTGGAAAGAGTGAAAGATTTTGTCGGTGACTCATTAAATTGTTTCAAAATGCTTTACAGTGTACATTTCAATGGAGGAGTCAACTTAATTTTACTTGTGTATTGAATTAACTGAAAAAGAATCATTCAAAGTTCAAAGTATACCCTGGAGTAACCCCTACCTAGTATGGTACAATAAACTTGAAAGCGTGACTTACTCATTGCAGGTTTCCTTGCTAACATTTGGTTTGAAAAGAGAATTCGAATCAGACGATCTTTTCGTTGGCTGTGTGACAAATGGCTGACAGATATTCCTAAGGTTTTCATTAGATAGAAATTATGACATTATGAAATAATGAAATTGGACACTACCTCCAATTATCACCAGATGGTATAAAGAGATATAACCGTGTATAATATGCACTGATCAAACCAGTTACTAAAAATAACTATCAATAGGACAGCTGAAACTGCACAGTGCCATCTAATTAAATGTTGAATTTCTGAAAATTTCCATTATTATACTAATATTAGTTTCAGAATTATGCACTAACTGTAAGTAATAGTAATAATTGAAATAATTGTTTGATCTGTGCTTGGATACCAGAATGCATCAAGTAAGCTATGTAACCCAAATTGCATAGATGGTGCTTAAAATGTATGAAAATTAAAAGAAAATTCACTATCAATCATTATATATATAGATGAAAGGTATAGCATGTAAAATGTTGGAAGATAACAGTTAGAAAAGTAATGGAAGAATACGTTAAAAATAGAAACCAAGGGATAATAACCATATAAAAACATCTGTTTTATATGATGAATTTCCACAATATCACGGCCTCCTCTGTAGATTATGGATAATAACCAGTTTAAATTAAGAAATTGATATTCCTATAATGCCTGTGATTCATACATTAACTGTTAAAGCATTCATAGTTCTGTATATATTCCACTACTTCTATATTTACTTCATGGAACCTAGTATTTATCCTAGAGATACCATAATACTGTACACCTAGTTTCACATAAATCTTACCACCTTCGACGCAACCTGCATAACTAGTGTGAAGCACAAAGAGATCAAGTCTAAAGTATTCTCCAATGCGGAGAATACTTTAGACTTGATCTCTTTGTGCTTCACACTAGTTATGCAGGTTGCGTCGAAGGTGGTAAGATTTATGTGAAACTAGGTGTACAGTATTATGGTATCTATTGGCTTTTGGGAGGAGGGAGCTGAGATTAGCCTTTTATAATTCTTTTTTAATTCCTAATTGATAAGGGTCCCACAAGCATTCTCCGTATTCTAACAGAGGTCTAACCAAGAATGTATATGATTTTTCCTATATTTTCTTGCTTGATTTTTTAAGAGTACATATTACAAAGTTTAATGTTATGTTGGCTTTACCTATAATGTTCTCTACATGCACATTCCATTTTAAATCTCTACTGAAAATAATGCCTAAGTATCTAAGACCTTATTTTCCTTCACTAAAACATTACCACCGATATTATAAGAATACTGAAATTTGATCTTATTAAAGCTAATAACTTTACATCTACCTGTACTGATGTCCAGTTTATTTGAAGCAACCCAATTGTTTATTTCGTCAATATCACTTTGTAAATCGCTGCAATCACCATTCCTTTTAATAACTATAAATTATGCAGTCATCTGCAAATAATCATACACAAGATTTTATAATGTTTGGCATATCATTAATAAATATTAGAAAAAATAACAGCCACAGTACACTACCCTGTGTTACCCCTGAAGTAACTATAACTATGTCTGACATAATTCCAACTTTTATTCTCTGTGTTCTACTACGAATAAAGGCCACTGTCCATTTCCCTACCATTGGGTCTACAGTCGTCATACTCATTTTCTGCAGCACCAAGCTATGATCTACCACGTCAAAAACCTTCGCTAAATTCAACCCATTAGCATCTACCTGTTCTCCCCAGTCCTGCGCTTCTATTAAGTCTTGATATAGTCCTAAAATTTGTGATTCGCAGGAGAAACCTTTCCTAAATCCATGTTGGTTTTCATTAAGCCACCCCTCTGACTCCCAAACGTGTTTTAAATGATCAGCTATCATTTTAATGGATTATTGAACATTTCTATTCAGAAATACTGTTTTCATTAACAAAAAAATTTTTTACGGTTAAATGTTAAAAGTTAAACATTATTCCTTGGTGGCACAATGTTCAAGAGAATCTAGTAATTTTTCCAAGTGCGCTCTTTTATTCTCCCCAAACTGCTGATCCAGTCCATTGCCGACAGACCGCATACGCCAGAGGATATGAAGTCCTTCTACCATTGACAATCACGGTTCAACATCATCTGACTCATATTCACTTTCTACTCTAATGCTATCTGCAGATTCTCCTTTTTCAGATGTGCACACACCTGCGAAGAATAATGCACAGGGATGTTACTCGTCTACAGATGAATAAATAATTTATTGGATTGGATGAAACATTGGAAATGCCCTCTTAAATTGGATTAAATGGATATCAATATATGAATTTGGATGGTATACTTTTAAAGTGATCAAAAACTGTCAAATTTATTAAAATACTTTCAGTGCTTTAGCATAGGAATACCGTGTCATCCATATTGATAATTTCTTCTCTTTTTCTAATTACCCATGAACTAAAAATAAATTGATTACCTTCATTTAGTCTAGCTTCCCAGTCTCCACTCAGATCATCGTAGTGCCCTAGCACCCAACCTGTATTACAGAGAAGGTCTCGCTTGATGCATAATGGCATTTACGGTTGTCCCATAGATAGGGACCTTGCACTGATACTGCTCATCAGAGAACAACCCTCTTTGCAGATGACTGCCATAGCAGGGTTCTTTGATTAGTTTGTGAAAAGAAAACAGAAATCCCTGAGAGTGAAATGGATCTCTGGCCACGGAAGTAGTGGCCGCTGGCCTAAGATAGGGTGACCATTGGCCTCTGAAGGAGGTCACCACTGAAAGGAGGGAAAATTTACATTGGATAAAAGGGGAATTTGTTCCGTTCCCAAAATAAATGGCAGATTAAGGAGGTGACCGCTAAAGGGAAGTGGCCATTGAGGCAGGTTTCACTGTAGTATTTTTCATAAGTTTTATTTATTATTTATTTATTTAGATAATCTTACAAATAGAACAATGTTCCGGTGGTAAGATTTGGACAAAGTAATTTCCACCCTCACCTAAAAATACAACACAAAACAATGACGCTGTTGGATACACTAATACTCTTGTGAATCATAAAATAATAATACAACATACACAATTAATCAAATCAAATTTAGCCCTCTTAAGTTCATCCCTTAGATGAAGTCTTTCACCACTCTACTATTTATCCAAGCACAGCTGCCCAAACCATGAACAAAAAAAAACTTATCTGTTTATTTATTGCCACAGTTAATATAGTCTGGTGCCAGCGTTATACAATGCAATAGATACAGTAAACTAAAACAACAATCTTACAATATTTTATAGTAATTTAAAGCAAATTTTTCTGAAGTCTTTTCTGCTTTTCGGGTAGGGTTTGAAGGCCTCTTCAGGTAACATATTCCAGTCTTTTACTCCTCTATTTATAAAAGAATACTTCGCGATATCTGTTCGTTGTTTCCTAAGCTTAAACTTATGTTCATGATCCCCTCGAGCAATATAATGTGGTTCCTCTATCCTGTCCTTTAATTCTGTCCATGCCTCTCCTCCGTTTCTTACCTGAAATATGCCTACTAATCGATTAATCCTTCGCCTTTTTTCCAGTGATTCCCAACCGAGCTTCTCCAACATCTCTGTAATGTAATATCTAGCTGCTTTTTTTTGTATGTACTTTCTCTATCTTTTTAATGTTAAGTTTATCATGAGGATCCCATACGTCGGTCGCATATTCTAGTAGCGGTCTTACTATTGTTTTATATGCTAATTCTTTCGCGTTCCTACTACTACCCCTTAGATTTCTCATCACGAAATGTAAATTTTTAAATGCTTTTGAAATAATTTTGTTTATATGAGTACTCCAGTCCAAATTTTTCGTTAGTATAACCCCTTAATATCTGCATTTATATACTTTTGGATTTTTTTCACCGTTTAATTCATAGCTAGTCTCTCTCTCCTTCCTTTTATTTGTAAATGTAATATGATTACTTTTCTTCGCGTTTATCATCATTCCATTCTTTGAAGCCCACATTTCAACTCTTAGAATGTCATCTTGCAGTATTTTACTATCTTCCTCACTATTTATTTCTCTATAAATTATACAATTGTCCGCAAAAAGCTTAATTTTCGATTTCATTCCCCTCGCCAAATCATTTATGAAGATTAGGAATAGTAAGGGCCCTATGACACTTCCCTATGGTACCCCTGACATTACTTTTACTCGCTGAGATCTACCAATTAAGAAGTTTTGCAACCAGCTTTTAACCCTCTTGTCTATATCCATTTCATTTATTTTTTCTACCAGCTGATGATGCGGTACTATGTCAAATGCCTTCGAAAAATCTATAACAATGGCATCTACTTCCTTCTGCAGATCTAATGAGTCTGATATATCTTGACACAATCCCAGCAACTGCGATTCGCATGAATATTCTCTTCTGAAACCATGTTGATATTTATACAGCCACCCTGTATCCTTCCAAAACCTTCTTAAATAATCAGCTACCAATCTCTCCATTATTTTGCATGTCACTGACGTCAAACTGATCGGTCTGTAATTTTCTACGCTTGTCTTGCTTCCCTCTTTGTGAATTGGTATGATCGTTGCCTTTTTCCAGTCCTTCGGAATAGTGTTATTATTTAAAATTGCTTGAAACAAAAATTTTAGGTATCGGACAGCTTCAGTTGATCCCAGTTTTAGTAACTC
>KZ308793.1:474325-505143 GCA_000376725.2 Ladona fulva
AATCCCAGCAACTGCGATTCGCATGAATATTCTCTTCTGAAACCATGTTGATATTTATACAGCCACCCTGTATCCTTCCAAAACTTTCTTAAATAATCAGCTACCAATCTCTCCATTATTTTGCATGTCACTGACGTCAAACTGATCGGTCTGTAATTTTCTACGCTTGTCTTGCTTCCCTCTTTGTGAATTGGTATGATCGTTGCCTTTTTCCAGTCCTTCGGAATAGTGTTATTATTTAAAATTGCTTGAAACAAAAATTTTAGGTATCGGACAGCTTCAGTTGATCCCAGTTTTAGTAACTCTCCTGATATACTATCAGGACCGCACGATTTGTTTTTCTTTATAATCACACTGGTAACTTCAAAACTCATATAGGACATTCAATGAACTTCTTTTTCATGGAAAAGGACTGAAGTAAAGTACATATTATAATAACTCACTCATATCCTCTGAATTTAAGAAATATACCAAAATGTTTGAAATTCATTTTGAATCATTTTTATATTCATCTATTGCTTCAAAATAGTAATCCTTTGATATTTGAATGTAAGTTGATGTAATTTAACACATTAATTTATTTTATAAGTATATTCTTTTCAAATTCAGTGGGTGGCAGACAAAAATCTTTAGGACTAATAGGTCTCACAGTTGATTACTACTTGGTCAAGATTTTTTTGGAAGTTGTGCTTTTGTAAAGAAACAGGTGGAAGTCTTGTGGATTTTGTTGGAGTTAGTTGTATAGAAGTGAAATTTTATGGCATATTTCTCAGCTATAAAATATTCCATATTTCTCCTTTCATTTTTGTAGATTTGGATGGCCTTGGTAGCACTCAGCAAGGAGGGCAACTTCTCTCAGACTACCAAAGATTAGAAAGAGCAACAAGCCATTTGGACACAAGTCTTGAAATTGAAGCAGGTATTTAAGTTTTGTTTAATTTTAAATTGTGTTTGTGATAACATTCTTCATCGAGTCTGTGGTGTGAAGTCAAATATAAAATTGAAAACAACATTGCCAAACAACACATTGGCAGACAAAGTGGATTCAACGAGTGTGAAGCTCCAAAGGAGGACAGGTGTGAGGACAGAACCTCCAACAAAGCCTTGAGGGCAGAACCTCAAGATAATGCCTGATACATATTTCAGGTACTATGCACCCACCCTAAGAGGTGACCTGATGTCGTCTGAAAACATTGTTTTTGGAGAGTGCTATGTAAATGATTCCAGATCGTAAGTTCTGGAGGTCGGGATGGAGGGGTAGGGGTTGAAGGTGGTTTGAATGAGTCGTTGGGGGTGAGAGGCAAAGTATATAGCTGATATAATGGGAATGGGGTTTGGTTTGAGGTCACTATCCATTACCCTATCTTTGTTTTTGTGTATGTAAATACTTTCATATGAGTCTGTTTTTCTTGGGTCATTAATTGCTTTGAGTAATGTCAAATTTTTAATACTTATGTGGTGGTCATTTTCAACCACTAGAGTGGCAATGCTGGATTTCTGCTATGAATCTGCTATTTTAAAAATGTTCTTTAAACGTGTTTTGAGTTGTTTTGTTGTTGCATTTGTACTGATGTACACTTTCTCGCGATGGTCACAGGAAACTTTGTAAATGCCTGATTTATGTAATTTTGGAATTGTGTCTTTAGGCTCATTTAAAAGGTTGGATGATTTGTTATAAGTCACATACGCCTAAGTTAAGTCTAATTTAAAAAATATTTTTGTGTGGTTGTTTATAATCGGGTTGTAAGGAATGTTAATATAACTTGTTCTGTTATCTTTTTTTGTCAGAGTTGTATAAGTTCTTCTTTTGTAACTTCTGTTTGTGTAGAATATTGTCAATAATGTTTGCATGATAACTGTTCTGCATGGCACATGTTTTTATGTAAGATAATTTTTTTATTGAATTCTGATTTTGATAATGGTATATGTAAGAGCCTATGTATCATTGAGTAAAACGGTTATAATTTGTGAGTGATATGAAAGCTGAAACAATTGGTCGGATGGGAATTCCATCCTTGTAGATTTTTGGGAGGCAATAGATTCTAGGAATAATTTGATTTGAAATTAAGGTTTGATATTTACAGAAAATCCACACATACAGATTAATATATTCCTAATGATTTTAATCATCATAATAGTCTGTATATTCATGATAGTTTGTATATTTATGAAGTAAAAATGTTTACTTGCATATAATAACAGAATAATAATTTTTAATGCAAACAATGTTCATTCTATTTTTTTCAAAGTTCTTTCTCATAAATATCAAAGCCCTAGTATCTTCAGTTTAATTTATAATTTTATTTGCTGAGAAATTTGCTTGTATTTGCTCTTATAATCTTTAGTTTGTTTGGCGTTTCTGTGAACACATTGCAAGTGCATGGTTTCATGGTTATTACTGTTTCCTTGAGTGTGAAAACAGTGTAATACAAATACAAGAAATGTGGTTTTAATATAGTCCAAGAATTGAAATTTTGTTGTAGACAAGCTTCTTGTAACACCAGAGAAACTATAGTGAGAAATATCTGTAAAGAGTCATTATCTGAGCTTGATAGCACCCATGATAATACTTTCTGTAAGAAATATGTAGGTATTACTTCTTTGTGTGCAGTGTATTTAGGTTCTAATGTGGGTCCTTTTCTAGGTCTTTTGTTCCTTTTCCACTTTTTAATGGAATTAATTTTAATTACAATTAATCAAGATGGACTGTTGCATTAAAGAAAGCAATATCTGATCATTAAAAAATCTCTTATAGAGGATAAATATTGTTTCATAAATCTTATGTATATTGCATTAATAGGTCTCGACATATTAAGAGATCTTGTGAATATATGTTGTTAGATAAGCAGAATTGTGTTAATAATTAATCTTGTTGAGCAGTATATGATGGAATTCCTTATTATTAATGGAAGAAATAAATGCTAATCACTTGAACTATTCCACAGAACCTGAAGATTAACTGAAAGTTCAAAACCATTGGTTGTTAGAGAAATATATTCTGCGGAACTATATAAGTGATTACTGTTTATTTTTACATCAAATTGTGTTTTTATAAAAATCTTATTTTGAATTGTCTTCATATTAATTTATGAATAAAAATGATATTATAGGTCTCAAGTTATCCCGCCGTGTGCTTACCTGTTGTTGGGATTCAATGTATATGGTCCTTTCATCCCTCTTAAGTGAATCTGGGCAACTAGGGGTCACTGCTAGTATTGGCCTTCTTCTTGGAACAGAAGTGGCTAGGGATGAAAATCGTCGAGCCAGAGATGCAATAGTTACAAGCTTGGAAGGTCTTCAGAAAGCTGCTAGGCTAAGTAACATACTAGGTGAGATAGTGCATCATCAGTTGTAGCCAATTTAAATATTATTGAATAGTTTTGTACAGTAAGTAATTTTTGATTAGCTGGTATATCAATTGCTAGATAGAATTATGTAGAGGTTGTTTTTTAATTATTTAAAGATTCAGGACACTGATATTCATAATAAGTATAAGACTCAGGTATGTATGTGTGTGTGTGTGTGTGTGTATGTGTGTGTGTGTNTCTATTTTTCCACATTCTCTACTGTCCGCCCTCTTTTGTTGCACCAAAAATTTTTCTTAGTACTTTCCTTTCCCATCTTTTGAGCAGCTCTTCTTCTGCAGTAGTCATGGTCCATGTTTCTGAGCCATACATAACAACAGGTCTAATCACTGTTCAATAGACTTTTATTTTCAAGTTCCTGCTTAGGTTATGTGACTTCATCACCTTCAATAAATCTTGGTAAGCTCTATTGCCTGCTGCAATCTTAGTATATATATAGTATATTCATTCTATGTCAGATTGCAAAACAGCACTGTCATCAATCTCTAGGAGTATTTTTTCTTTATTTAGAATACTAATACAATTCATGACTGTATCTATGTTGCTGATAACTCAATATCTGTTCCCATAGGTAGTATTGAATTATTATTTCTTATATCTTCTAACTACTAGAATATTTTTAGATATCATTGTGCCTTTTTTACCTAGTATCTTTTCTGAAGGAAAAACAGAGATGTAAAAAGTCTGTCAGGACCAGGACTCAAACCTGGTCTTCCGCTTCCCTTTTTTCATGGACTTGGAATTTTTCCTCGGTGCACTCCTTCACATGCAAAGTTTCCTTTGCCCTTTTCCTTGTGTAGTATATTTTCTTCAAAGTTGTACCTTTCATAATTTTTTTCCAAATTTGGTCCCTGAAGTCAATCTCTATTTAAGAAACAATAGTTCTCTTTTCCCTCTGTTCTTATGTGCTTTTCTAATATTGCTTTTACTTTTTCATAGTATTCATGTTCTGTATCAGAGCATTGAACTTACATTTCTTTTCAATCTTGCTTTTGCTCCAGTTCAATAAAAATTAAAAATTTCGCTTCAGTTCTGGTTTTTCACTTCCATTTAGCAAGTTCAAATCAGCTCTTTTTGCTATAAGTATTAAATATTGTTACCCTTCAGTAATATGTTTTGTTAACATCTTTAAATTTAAAAATAATTTATTATTATTTAATTATTAATTAATTAAAGAATAGTTAAAGTTAAAATAGCTAGGCTGTTGATGTTCTCAGTGTGTTGTGATGTTGATGCACAATACTACTTGAACATTGTGCGACATTAAAAGTTGTGCGAAAGGGCCTACCCACTGTTTAGTGGGAGTGGTGAGGAAGGGGTATTCCACTTTGTATGTATGTATGTTATGTGAAAGATGATTTCTTCGGCACTGAGATTTCTTGAATAGGAAATCAGAGTGGACTAAATAATGGTCCTCAGTTTTGTTTTATTCAAGAATTTTGATCTTTCAGCTTGGGCTCATTTTTCAGTAAAAGTAACATTTCTTGTTTTGGTTTTTGGTTCTGTTCTGGTTGGATGCCCAGCTTCAGATAGTTACAGTATGCAGTTTTTTCTGTGAACTCTCAATGTTCTGCCACACTGGATTTCTACTATTTCCTGTTTCTTATTAACTGATTAAATATTTCCTAAAAGAGCTACTGCTAGCTTAGTACATCTTCTACTCTATGTTGTAATGTTTTGGAGCTCTAATAACAAGTTATGATATTCCCATTTGACCTCTATCTATCCTCAGTCACAGTTGCTGATTCTTGTAACTTATACTTTCACAAAGTGAGAAATGTATCCTGAATCATAATTTCCCAGCTGTGATATCCAGTACAACTACTCCTTGGTATACTCAGGTCCCCTTCTATTAGTGTTGGCTGGTTTACATCGTTTTCAGGGAGTTATTTAACTAGTCATGTAACTGCTTATTCTCCCTTAATTTTCTATAAGCTCTTATTGAATGTGAAAGTTAATTAAAATAATTGATAATTTTTCATATTTAATTTTGCAGTTTGATAGCTAACTCTTATTTTGATTGCTGCTTTGAATGTGAATGAGTATCCATCTTTCCTTCACTTCAGCCCTATTTCATGTGTTGTGAAATATTTGAAAATATTTTACAGTAAAAATATTTATTCTATTGACCATGATTAAGTTCTCATAATAGCATTTGTTTTGCATGCTTATTAAGTTAATCTTCAACTAATCTCGTATTTTTAATAATCTAACATAGCCAACTTGGAGGAATCTTGGAGCCTATATCTTTACTATGCTTAATAATTCTTCTTCAATAACTTTTTCTAAGTTATTGGATTTCCTTGCCTCCACCCTCTTGTGCCAACCAAACATTTTCACCTCCAACAAGTTACCTCTTGTGCCTGTTAATAACACTGAAAATAATAGACTAATTATTTTTCTACCTAGTTTGTATCTAAGTCTCTCATTTTATAATGATAATAATAATATAATAATATTTTATTAAATCCCAGGACATGTACAAGTCATCTTTAGGCATATTCAAATATCAGGTTTCATATGATATAATAACAATGCATTCATACTGTTTACATATCAAATACAAAAAGATTTGAAAACTGACAATAAAATGAATTGAAATTGAAAAGTTCTAAGTATTTACGTATTCATGTGTTGAGTTGAAGCAATTTTTCATCAAGTAGATTTGTAAAAGATGTTTAAATTTGGAGAAAGTCTCGGCTATTTTGATATGTTTGGGAAGTTTATTGTGCAGGATAAGAAGAGCTGATACCTAAATTACAGTTAATCATTCAGAAATTCAGCAACAGAGTAATAGCACTTACTTAACAGTAGTTTTTATCTTTGATTTATAGGTCTTGTTGCAGGCTATTTCCTTCATGTACATAGAGAGTTTGTTGTAGATGATGGAGGCTGAATCCTTTCAAACTAATAGAATATGAGTAGTCATTAATATTGACATCTGTTTGAGTGCAAGTGAAATGATTATGATAAGTTGAGTTGGAAGGGAAAAGATGACTGTTACTTTTAATGAATAAGCAGCAACTGAGAATGTAGAGAGAAGGAAGAGTGAGGATGTTAATGTAAGAAAATAGTAACCTGCCAGAAAAACAACAAGAACCCCTGAGAATAACTTTAATGGCTTGCTTCTGAGATGAAAAGGCTTTCTTGAAAAGGGAAGATTCACCTCAGAAAATTGTACCATAAGTAAGGTGAAGATGAACCTTACCATAGTATAATTATTTTAAAGTTTCGTTTGATACAACAGGAGCAATTCTCCTGATCATGAAAATATCAATTTGCATATTTTTAAAATTCAGGGAGGAGGCAGTCACGTTGTGGAATCTTGATGATATCATGAGGAATTGTTGAAAAAAAAAACAAGGTTTTGAACTGACTTTGAGGGTGGATGAATTGTAGAAGGCTGCTTTTATTTTCTCTTTGAGAAATAGTCTGGAGATTTGAACACTTAAATTACCCAGAAAAGGAATATGCCTCCAAGTGACAGGATCAGGGGAAGAACTGGTAGAGAAACAGACTGGATCGCAAGCTTGCTTTGTTTTTTACAAGCATATGATCTACAATGTGTGAGGGGTAACCATTCTTTTTAGCAATGAAGTGAATCATTTCTAATTCTCTGTGAAAGTTCTCTTGGGGAATTTTTAGGAGTCTGTTAAGGAGGGAGTGGAAAGCAGCATGTTTTTGAGAAGGGTGATGATTTGAGGAAGCAGGGATTATATGATCGGTATAGGTGGGTTTTCTATAGATGGAAAAGTGGAAGGAATTTTGGATAGGGAAATGGACAAGTCCAGGAAATACACCCTTAATTTCCTTTTGAGGGTGGATTAGTAAAAGTTATCTTCTTTTTTGTTCAAAACCACATTTTTTTTGAATAATTCCTCATGATTGCATATTTTTAATTAGACTGTTGATATTTATAGACCATCCCAACACATCATTGATGCACAATCCCAGAAATGTTTAAGTCAGTGTAATGAATTGAAATAATACTCATTTTGAGGAAGAGATTGTTTCAGATGGAATTGTAAGTAGCTTGTTTTACTTTTACTGATAACAAGAATGTTGTTGTTGCACCATTCCTGTATTTAAGTAATAGAAATGTTCATTTCAACCAAGGCTGTTAATTTATTAGCAGTAATCAAACTAGTTATATAATCTGCATACTGTATTAGATAGCTATTTTCTATTATTTTTAGGAAGGTCGTGTTTGAATATGGTAAAGATAAAGGGCCAAGGATAGATCCATATGGAACTCCGATATTGACCCTCAGGAGTTATTAATTGTGGATGGTATTACCATTATGGGTTTAAAAGTTATAACTAACAAACTTTAGGAAGGACATCATTTAAAGCAAAGAATTGCCATTGATGCCATAAGACACTAGCTTATTGCTCAAAATTTAATGGTCATTGTTGTCATAGACTTTTCTCAGGTCATAAAAAATTGCTAAACAACATTGCTTTTTTATTGAGAGCAAGATGAATATGATTAATAATTTCGAAAGCAGCTATGGAAGTAGATTTGAAATTACGAAATCCATGCAATGTTTGGTAATAAATTAAATTTTTTAAATATGATGTGATACAATTATGAAATAATTTTTCTAATCATTTTGACATTAGTTGCCTTTCTTGGGAAAGGGGTTACTCTAGCCTCTACTCTTAGTTTACTAAGTTTTAGTTAGTAGGAAAACACCCTCCACTAAATGACAAATTAATAATGTTAGAGAGAGGGAGTGCTATAATATTAGCAGAAAATTTGACATTGGGCATAGGAATTGATCAGGGTCAGAAGAAAATTTGTTATCAAAGGTATTGATTGTGTTAATAATTTCTCTGGGACAGGTTGGATAGAGGAAGAAGGAACTTGGTGAAGAACAGTTATAAGGAGGTGGGGTGTAATTTATCTTGGTATTGGTCTGATTACACTATCTTGTGAGATACGGAGGTCACTTAAAAAATCACCCTTATAGAGGAGGATTTTCCAGATTCCAGATCTGGAATGGAATATTGACATACAAAAGTTACAACCATTTAAAATAATCCATATTTGCTGATTTATGTCAAAATTCCAAAATTTTAAATTTAACATTTTTGCTTTGATGAATTAAGTTAATCTTCAACTAATCTCGTATTTTTAATAATCTAACATAGCCAACTTGGAGGAATCTTGGAGCCTATATCTTTACTATGCTTAATAATTCTTCTTCAATAACTTTTTCTAAGTTATTGGATTTCCTTGCCTCCACCCTCTTGTGCCAACCAAACATTTTCACCTCCAACAAGTTACCTCTTGTGCCTGTTAATAACACTGAAAATAATAGACTAATTATTTTTCTACCTAGTTTGTATCTAAGTCTCTCATTTTATAATGATAATAATAATATAATAATATTTTATTAAATCCCAGGACATGTACAAGTCATCTTTAGGCATATTCAAATATCAGGTTTCATATGATATAATAACAATGCATTCATACTGTTTACATATCAAATACAAAAAGATTTGAAAACTGACAATAAAATGAATTGAAATTGAAAAGTTCTAAGTATTTACGTATTCATGTGTTGAGTTGAAGCAATTTTTCATCAAGTAGATTTGTAAAAGATGTTTAAATTTGGAGAAAGTCTCGGCTATTTTGATATGTTTGGGAAGTTTATTGTGCAGGATAAGAAGAGCTNTAAGGTTTACAAAACAGATGTGGATCAATCTTTGCATTAATGGCTGCTGCTTCATGTCCCAATGAAATCACTAAAAAAGAAACCAGAACACGCATCAGAAGATCAGCAGTTCTTAAACTTCTGCAACGGCCTGAGCGCTTGCACACTTCCCATGCATTAAGTATGGATGTATTGCTTGGGAGAGGTTTAGAACTTGGCAGTCATAGTAGTGACTGTTGGAAACATGTTTTCAGGTTTGTCGATAAGTTGTAGAATCATTTTCGTATCAATAGGGGAGATCGGGACATTTGCACCACCCTGGGTTATACTGCCACCCTCTCTGAGCATTAAACAATTCGTTGAAATAGGGTGTGATAAGTGCTGAAACCTCACAGCCAATAGTGGAATTAAGGTTCTAGTCGCTAGAAGTTATGCACTTTGTTTTCTTGTGTCGTAAAAATTGCTGTTTTTGGTAGTTTTAATCTTATGTTTTGCTTCATGTTTCATTGAGGTAAATGCATTTTTATGCTGTCTTATGTTCATAACAAATACGTAAACCTATTCTCTAGTACTTAAGCTACAGTTTTGTGCTGGTAAATTAACTGTTACATGTAGCCGTTGGCTTCAGGTTGACGTAAGCTTCAATGTTGTCGCTCTGGGGTTATGATGCCGTAGCACCCAGGGTTATTCTGTCATAGTGGCAACATAACCCCATAATTATAGACTATTTCATGTCCTACATGGAAAATTTTGTTATTTTTTCATTTGGTTTGTATAAGTAAGCATACAACTGATAAGGCAAAATGTACAACTTAAAGAAGTGATGAGCCTCTTAGGGACGATCCATGAAGGATGTGTCTAATCAATTTGGCATTCCTAGATAGAAATTCCTCAATAGAAATGTTGAACTAAGTATATTGTGGAGAATATGAATTTAATGAAATAAGGTTTATGTCATGTGGAAAATGGGCTCCTACGGAATGAGCGGACTCTGCTGAAAATTACATATGTGATTTTTGCCAAGCATAATTTGGATTTCCAACTTCCTTTTTCAATTAATTCAAATTTTTAACATCTTCCTATTATTTGTTACATGCATTTATATTGTACAGTTGCAATTTCTGTTTACTGTTGCTTTACTTACTGCAATTTAAATTCTGAGATTTTCTAATGATTTATAATGTAAACAATGCAATTTTTCCGTTGAATTCCTTGCATTTCATGCTTTTGCTAACTGTTTGTTGTGTATAATTGATAAGTTGATATACCTACTTACTTATTCCTTGGTGCTACAGCCCTTGTAGGGCCTTAGCCTCTCTGACAATGTTAGCCAAAATATTACAATCACTTGCATGCATTCTCCATCTTTTTATTTTCATCTTTTGCAGTTCATCCTTTACGTCATCCAACCATCTTTTACGAGGCCTTCCTCTCAGTCTTCTACCACCAGGGTGTCCTAGGTATATTTTCTTAACCATCCTGTCTTCAGGCATTCTCTCAACATGCCCTAACCATCTTAACCTATTACTCCTTATTTCTGACACTAAGTTAGGATGTTGGTAGAGTTCCTCTAGTTCTCTATTTTTCCATATTCTCCACTGTCCACCGTCTTTTGTTGCACCAAAAATCTTGCTTAGTACTTTCCTTTCCCATCTTTTGAGTAGCTCTTCTTCTGCAGTAGTCATGGTCCATGTTTCTGAGCCATACATAAGAACAGGTCTAATCACTGTTCAATAGACTTTTATTTTCAAGTTCCTGCTGAGGTTATGTGACTTCATCACCTTCAATAAAGCTTGATAAGCTCTATTGCCTGCTGCAATCTTAGCCTTTATTTCATCTTTCATTTCATTATCTTTTGTCACCAACACTCCTAAATGCTTGAACTTGTGACATCTTTCATATTTGTTCTCATTTAATTCTATAAATTTATCATTTCCAGTTGACTTTTCCTTGAAGAGAACAAATACTGTGTTTTAGCACAGTTCCCTTGAAGTCCTACTTTTTCTGCCTCCATCTGTAATCTTTCCAGTCCTTCCACTAGGTTCTTGAGCCTCCTTGATATCATATCAACATCATCAGCATAAGCTAGGTTTTGTGATATACGGTTGAACAGTGTACCCCCTGGGTTGTTGTCTTGCATTTTTCTCATCACCCGTTCCAGAACCACATTGAAGAGTATGGTGGATAGCACATCACTTTGTTGTAGACCCTGATTGATTTCAAATTCTCTGGTGAGGTTTCCTTTTATTTTAACCTTACATCTTGTGTTCTTTAGGGTCATTTGTATTAATCTAATTAATTTGGTTGGAAATTCCATGTCCACCATAGTCTGATACAGCTTATTTCTCTTGACACTATCGTACGCTTGCTGAAAATCCACAAACAATTGGTGTACATCCACATTATATTCATAACACTTCTCCATTATCTGTCTAACCATAAAGATATAGCCTGTTGGTGATCTGCCCTGTCTAAAACTACATTGGTAATCTTCAAGAATCTGCTGCACCAATGGGTTTAGTCAAGACTTTATAGACCACACTTAACAGAGCTATGCCATGGTAGTTCTTACAATTGACCTTATCCTTCTTCTTATGAATTGGGCAAATAATAGCCAGGCTCCATTCCTCAGGCATTCTGATTCCCATATTTCCACTATCAGTTGGGGATGTGAAGTGTAAGCTGTTCTCCTTCATATTTAATCATCTCTGCTGAAATATTATTGTTTTCAGATGCTTTATTATTTTTAGAGATTGTGTCTGGTTGTGACTCTTGTCACTGTTGTCCACGATCATCTTCAGCTGTCTCTGGTGTCAGGCCATCTGCAGTGAAATTCAATAGTTCACTAAAATATTCTGCCCACTGTCCTAGGATTTGTTCCTTTCTATATCATATTTCCTTCCTCATCTCTACAAAATATTGTCCATGGTTGGAACCTTTTCCTTACATCTTGTATTTTGGTGTAGAAATTCCTCATTTCCTGGGTGTTGTCTTACTCTTCCAGTTCTGTAATCCATTCTTCCTCCCAAACTCTTCTTTTTTTCTTCTACATAGCTTTTCAGCCTCCTTTCTCTTTTGTCTGAATTGCTCTACATTTGTTCTTGTTCTCTTTTCAATCATTTTCCTCCTTGCATCATTCCTCTTCTTAATTATTTCTCTACATTCTTCATCAAACCATCCTTGTCTTTTTTCCCTATCTTCTACCCCAAGGAATTCATCTGCTGTTTCTTGTAATACATTCTTTATTATATTCCACTTTCCTTCTACACTTTCTCTCTTCCAGTTTACTTGTTTAGTTTCCAATTTCTTTTCCAGCTCTGATTTATACTGTTTGGCGGTTGTCTTTTCCTTTAGTTTTGAGGTATTGTATCCCTTAGGTGCTTTATCCTTCCCATTGAATCTGTAAATGGCAATGTACTGTCTGCATTTCACTCAAACCAAGAAATGGTCTGAGTCACAGTCAGCTCCTCTGCAGCTGTCTATCTTAAGTATATCAGATGCATGTCTCCTATCAATTATGACATGGTCAATTTGGTTTAAAGTAACTCCATCTGGTGGGCACCACATTGTCTTACGTTTTTTTCACTGGAACCATGTACTTTTTACCACCATCAAATTTCCCATAGCAAAATCAATCATTCTTTGTCCATTATCATTTGTTACATCATGAAGACTTTCCTTTCCAATGGTTTCTCTATATGCTTCCTCTTTACCAGCCTTTGTCTTGAAGTCCCCTAAAACTATTTTTACATCTTGTCTTGGGATGCTATCCATTTCATTTTCTAACTGTCCATAGAATGTATCCAGAGCTGCTCCTGGTCTATCTGCCGCCTGGGTGCAAACATAATTTGCCGCCCCTTAAAATTAAAGACCAAAAGCATACAAAAGCAGATTTGCAATTAAAAATTATTTTGAAAGACTTTGCAAAAAGTGTTTTGTGACTTCGTTCCCTAGCTTACATTGGTCACAAAACATCGATAACAATTAATTATGGATATTTCGTTTGCTGATATAGTAAATTTCCATCGTGAATTAATTGTTCACATTGATTTCGAGTATCATTATTATCACAATTTGCATAAGAAAATGATATGATCTGCATAAAATTCTATTTTTGCAACTAAACGTGAAAGTTTGCAACTAAACGTGAAAGTAAAGATTTTTTTGCGATATAAATAACCGATTGAATCTCTCTCTCCAATTCTTTCACTCAACTTACGCACGCNTTTGATAAAATCCATTGAACTAATATTCTCTTTTTGTTTTGAGTTATACCTAAGTCTTTACTCTATATGTTTGCCAGTCTTTAATTTCACTTCATAATTTTTCCTAGATTTCATGTGTATCACACAGAAAACAACAAATAATGCTGTTGTAATAATAGATATGGTTGGCTATGTTTCTGTTGCCACCCCCAAGATGCCGCACCTAGGTGTGATGCACCCCTTACACCCATAGGACGGTGCTGCTCTGAATGTATCCTTCTCCTCCTCCTCTGCATCCTCTGTTGGTGCATATACACATACAAATGTAACATTGAAGAAACAGGCCTTCATCCTTAAAGTACAAATTCTTTCATTTAGGCTTAAAATTCAGTACTGCTGCCTTAAGCTGCTGTCCAATAAGAAGCCTGTACCTCCTATTACACCACTCTCTACATGATTGTATATTTGCCACTGCTTAAGATTTCCTCTCCATCCATCTAACTTCTTGAATAACTGCTATTCCTAAGTTATATTTTCCCATCTCTTCCTTAAGGCCTTGTAGAGCACCTGGTGTATTCAGGGTTCGAACATTCCATGTTGCTATCTGCATATCCAAGTTCCATTTGTGCTTACCTTTCGTTTGCATGGGTCGTTTATCGTATTAATCAGTCTGGCTTTCATTTTCATTAAGTTTTGTAACAGAGAGGTTTTTACGATATAGGTTTGTTAACCCTATGCTCAACCCCCATCCTGGAAGACCAGAATATCTCTTTGTCTGGCCTATCGCCCTTGACGTGTCTGGCTTGGGTGGCTCTACCAGGAGCTTACACTCCTGCTGGCATAGCTCTCAGGTTCACTTAGGCACACAAGCTCCCTCATCATGACAAGATGGAAATATCACAGAGGGAGAAGTTGATATGAAATAATTAATAAATACATATTTATTTACTACCTCAAAATATGGCTTCATAACCTTGAGATCATGGTGGAATTACCCTAGTAGACAGGGTAATTCCATCACTCTGTAGTGTTTCAGTAAATATTTTCTTTTAAGTATTTTCTCAATTACTGCGATATCAGTTAAATTCATTAAGATTTTAGACAAGTGAGTTAAGCTTTTCAGTGTTTTCATTTGCCATGAAATGCATTTGACAAGCTGTAGAAAATGTATTTCCCTTAAGATGGTGCATTTTCCCTGGTTTCCCCTAAATGCTGACTGGTATGTTCTGGTACTGGTAATATGAAGTATGAACTACTTTTTGACTTCAGGTGCTGTATGTATGTATCCTGTTTGGAACATAATTTCTTTAGTCAAAGTGAAAATAGACATTTGGGTCCAAAATTATCAATTAAACAGCAGCAAAAATCACAGAACTCCAAGAAGAAGTTAGATCATTTCAGCTTCAACACAAGTACTGAAAATGAAGATGAAAATTGGTAATTATGGTTTTTTTAAATATTTGCTTCTATTATTGCTTGTTATGCTTGCAAGTGGAAGGAAACTGTGTTTTATTTGTACAACTGATATTATGTTTAGATGAAGAAAATTAAATTGTTTCTTTAGGTCCCGTTTCATGCTTGTTGATGTTCTTTGTGATTATCAGGCATTAAATCTAAAATTAAATTCTGCATGTACACTGGCGGAAACAAATATTGCAAAGGTACTTGGCGTGTGAATGCTGTGAACGGCCGTACTAACTGAAATCGCTCTTCATCAGATAACTTGATAACACTGACAGAGCCAGTTCAACCTGGGAATATGCAAACAATAAAAATGGCAGTGAATTTTATGCATTGCAAAAATAGGCTCATATTGAAGGCCCACATTCACGATATTTCCGTAAATTACTGTGATTTCCTCTCCCTGCAGCCAGTCAAAGTTCCAAAGCAGTATTAAATAATGTAATGATATTCACTACATTTTTAGTGCAGTGACACCTTTCAAAATACCTACCTCTATAGAAACTTAAAAAAGTTATATGGCAAATGAATATTACTTGGGAGCATGATGCTGTTTTGCNGAAACTTAAAAAGTTATATGGCAAATGAATATTACTTGGGAGCATGATGCTGTTTTGCTTAGGATTTTATCCATAAATGAAAAAGTTAGTTCATGATCCTAAAAGTTGTGGACTAATGTCATTATAATACACCCTATCGAAAGCTGTATGTCCTACTCATACTAACCAATACTAATGTCAACTATACCAACATATTGTCTATCCAACAGTGAAATATTCCACCTCAAAGGGCATTACAAGTATTCTTTTGATACTTATTTATTCAAACTAACCCTCATTCGAACTCCTCTTTTTAAACAACGCAGACTCAGGATTCACTTTGTGGTATTCATTTAACAAAACAGCTTCATGACCTGATGATGTAGATTGGCCACGAAACCTGGGTTGTGCTGTGTATTTAACGTGTGGTTTAGTAAAAGTACTGTCATGAAGCTGATTCTTCTTCTTAAATCTTTCCCGCCTTCACTCACGGCCTTCCTCATGTTCCTTTTGATTTTTTTTCTCTTTCTCAGATATATTTATTGAATGAGTGGTTAAATAAAATTTAATTCTTATCTAAACCTGATATACACTGATATCTTTATATGCCCTGTTTGAATAAAAGTTATTAATTTACTGTGATCGACTTTCCGAGGACCACTTCATATTATGTCCTTTTAAATACTGGGATGTAGGGAAACTTATAGTGGAATCACATGGCACAGCAAAAATTTCCGTTATGGACGAGTTTCCGTAATACACAGGGTTGGAGTACTGGATAGTGAAAATATTTTACGCAAGGGCGTCCGAACTGTTCCAAGAATGGAAAGTTCAACCTGAACAGTCTCCTCGAGGTAGAAACAGGGAAGAAAGGAGAGACGGGAGAGACCAAAAGGATATGATAAAGCAATGTGTACTGAGTGCTGGGAAATACTAAGCTGATAGAGAAAAATACGTTTGTAGCGTTTTATTGAGACATTACCAACACACAGCATTCTATTAACACCAAATTACATGTTTTTAAGTAAGAAGTATTACTAAGAATGATATTTACAGAAAATAATGATTGATGACAGACTGCTTAGTTTTCTGATTGCACAATTTTTTTTCATCTCTGTGTTGTTTATGTTCATTTAACAATCATGAGAGTATCAATTTTTATCAGGCAAAAATTTCTCATCTCTCCAATACAATGAATAATCTCTTATGCACATCTATGTGTGTATGTGTGGCCAGTATGTTCGTTTATGTACTTAGAAAATTCGTATACTGGCCACTCATGGACACATAGATAATACATATACTGGCCACACATACACACATCCTTGTGTGTATGTGGCCAGTATGTTCGTTTATTTTCTTAGAAAATTTGTAAAAATCGAATCTTCGATGCTGGTAATGCTTCTCTGCTCGCGCAGTCTGCTTGTTCGTCTATCGACGTGAACCTCAATGAAGAAATTACCAATAAGCCTAAGTAAAGCTTCCATGCATTCGAAGTGGTTTGTTGTGGTGAATGACGCATAGGTTTTGAATGCATGCAGCACTGGAGAGAAACAGCTCATTGCGCTTCGAGAAATCAGGAGACATCATCAAATTGCTGTGATTGGGAAAATAAATCAAATGCCACTGGGCCCCGAATCTTCAGCCAACATGCAGGAAAAATAAACTGCAGACTATGATCCAAATTCAAATCGTTTCAGAGTTTGGCTGGATTAATCTCACAAAATTAACTTCGCAGTAAAATCAGTCTGTTGCATAACCCATGCACGATAGAAAATAATAAATTGTGGGAAGATCTTAGCCGACGTACTGAGTTCTGCATAACACTGCTTTCTGTTTCGATGCTGGTGTAAATATCCCCTAAGGTTTTAACAGGAATGCGAAATGCACAAATGATTTGTTTTGCAGCCACTCGCACTGGTGCAATGATATACATTAAAGGGATGCCTAAACCCCCACTCAAATTATCCCTGATCTAAGATGGGTTGATGGTGTTACTGGCTAACTCATTAGAGAGACAATTGGGAGATACCGATACGAATCTTTGTGTCAAAGTCCAATGACTTTTTTCATGGTGAATTTCATCCCACTTGTGAATATATATATTTATATATAAAGAGGGCAGCGCAGTTTCGGCTAATAATAGTTATTAAGCCAGACATCACTAAAATATGTATCCTTAATTAATGCTTAATTGGGAATGTTTTTTGCAAACTCAACATTTTTTTAAAAGACACAATGACCAACTGGTCACTGAGCTCCTTGTTACAAGATGTAAGACAAATAGGAAAAATGTGCCAAAATTATTCTGTATGGATGAAGATGTATTTGTTTTAATTTCGGAAATGGTATTTTCAACTGTTTTGATCTTCATTCCTGATAGACCAAGAACTCTTATATCCCAAGGAACTCTTATATCCGAGGTCCCAAGCATTTAAAATATATAATCTGGTTAATGTAGAATTTCGTTCATTTGGAGGATTCAAATGGGGAAAAATTATTTACCTGAGCACAATACAGATCTTAAATTGTGGCATCATTAGTATTGTTCTGACGAAGGCTTGATTTTAATTCGCTGGGTGAAAAGGGCAAAGGATGTAATATGAAGAGGTTTTCAGAAAGTTGTTCACAGTAAAGTAACATCTTTTTTTGAACTTTTTATTTTGAATTTCAGCATATATCAGAGTTAGATAGCAATTAAAATATATTTCACCATGCATTCTATATTTATAACTATTTTTGGAAGAGAAATGCCAAAGTAGATAAGATGAACACTGCGAGCAAGGATTTAAAAAGAAGATTTCCAAAGAGGGGAATTTTTCAGTGTTAACGGTCAGTCATAGTAAGTGCTGTTCCTAGTACATAGTTCCTGTGAATGCCACTTCTGGAATGGAATGCACTCGTAAAAATTTGCGATAATTTTTTCCGCCATTGTACCATATTTTATTACTATTGTTTTTTACAATATCTCCAAGAAGAGTTGGACTTGAAAAGGTCTGACAGGATTGAAACTCTAACCCCAATCTATCAATTCCCAGTTGGCATTCCACCATCTTTTTATAGTTGGTGCCTCAAAGAGGACATGGCTATGAATGATGTTGCACAATCAGACGAACCAATGCCATTGCCTACAAAGTCTCTTGAATAGCATTTCAGAAGATTATGGTAAAATTGCTAAATTGCTAAAGCAACCAACCTGTAATTAGGATATCAAGGTTCCCAGTCCTGTCAGACTTTTTTCTTGTCCGTTTCTCCTTAGTAATTTTCCAAGGTGGGTACTCTTTCATTCAAAGTTACCTGTAGCCATTCTTCCATATTCATGGAGGCAAATTAAATGAGAAAGAATTCAATGGTTTCAGATCATCACATTTAATTGAAAACCTTTCTCTGAGAAATGAATTCAGTCACCAAAAGTAATATTTAGTGCTGAATTTTATGCGATATATTTTTCAAAGATCATGCCTGTCTTCTAATTTGGTATTTATGATTTCATAATATTATGATTAAGTGTGAAGTTGTTTGGGATTTTTTGACGTTAATTGTATTTAGACATTTTTCTTTTTTAAATAACAGTAGTGATCCATACAGCTTTTTGACTGGCCCTACCTCTCCAATTGCAACAACTGCAACAATAACGGAGCTTATTCAAGAGAGTAATGCTGATATAACATCTCAGGGAGTGCTGAATTATCAGTATGCTGCCAAAGTAATTTGTGTGTTGTCTCAGCAAGTAGACAGGTAATTAATAAGTAGTGATACTTTTTATCTCTGTCAGTCAGCCTATGATAAAATAACTACCAGATAAATACAAAAACATTTGCCTTATATGGTTGAATGGAGAATATAATGTGCTAAAATTTAGTGTTTGTTTTTCTTTGGGATTCCTAGTTTAGTTTTCATTCAACTCTGAACTCTAGTATCCTTGATTTAAATCCAACAGCAGTCACAATTCAGCTAGAGAAGGAACCATAAAGAATAAAAAGGTGACAGTTTTATTAATCTTATGCTGTAATTATGAGGTTCGTTCAATAAGTCCTTAAAAAAATCCAAGAGTATCCAAGGTCATAGTATCATAAATGGTTTGTTTTTAGTAAGCATCATTACTCACTAGATAGCTGTTAAAGTCTCAGTTACATCCATCACATGGTTTAATTTTTATTATAGATTGAAGTAAAAAACTTTTGTTTCTTTAGAAAAATGGAAAAAAGCAAGTTTCAAGTGGTGATTAAACACTTATATTTAAAAGCCTTAACACCCAAAAAGATCAAAACTGAGTTGGATGAAGTTCATGGCACATCTGCTCCTGTGTTTGCAACTGTTTATAATTGGGTAAATGTGTTTAAACATGGCCGTACATCCACAAAAGGTGAACATTGTTTGAGACATCCAGTAAAAGTGACAACCCCTAAATTGATTGACAAAATCCACGATATGGTCCATGAGTCCACGAGTGATCGACAAATCAAAGTGTGCAAAATAGTTGAGGCCACAGGTATATCGCAAGGTACAGTGTTTTTAATTTTGCATGAAAAATTAAGTGTAAAAAAAATCTCGGAAAGATGGGTGCTGCGTTTACTCTCAGAGGAGAATAAACGCAATTGTGCGGTCGACTCAGAGGCTATTTTGGCACTTTACTGTGACAATCCTGATGAAATTCTGGGTTGATACGTAACTGTGGACAAATCATGGATACACTGCTACACTCCAGAGACAAAGGAACAGTCAAAACAGTGGGTTTATGAATGCGAACAGGCTCCGAAGAAGGCAAATACAGTGAAATCAGCCAGCAAGGTGATAGCAACGGTTTTTGAGATGCACACGGAATCATCTTCACTGATTACTCGGAAAAAGGTCAAACAATAACTGGAGAGTATTATGCGTTGTTATTGCAATGGTTGAGCAAAGAAATCAAGAAAAAATGCCCTCATCTAAAAAAAAGAAAATATATCCTCTTCCATAAAGACAATGCATGGGTGCACACCTGCAGAGTTTTGATGGGCAAAATTATGGAATTGATTGAAGTTGAAATTATTACAACATCCACCAATGTATGTCTCTCAGTGACTTCTTTTTATTTATTTATTTATTTATTTTTTATTTATTTCTCAATGCCCCCACAAACATCCAACATTGGACAATTACAGTGGTGGGCTTCAACATTAACAATGGACGAAACATACACGACCATTCTAACCTAACCGGAAAAATCCGACTAGCCAGGATTCTTACCTGGGACCTTGGGGTTGGAGCGCTAGCGTGCTAGCTCGCTAACCACTCCGCCACCGCAGCCGACAAACTTCCAAACTTAAAAAAATGGTTTGGTAGACAATGGTTCACATTGAATGACGAGGTCATCACCCAAACAGATACTTATTTTGAGGACCTTCAGATATCCTACTTTTTGGATGGCTAAAAAAGGTTGAAGAAATTATTGGAAAAAGGTTTAGAGTTAAAAAGGAGGTTGTTGAAAAAATTCACCCAAAATAATTTGTATTTCCATCTTTTTCTAAGGACTCCTTGAAGACCCCTGTAATCTAACACTCATCATTTCAACCTCAAAATTTCTTCAAATTCTGAGAGATCTCTTGCATTCAGCATGTCTGGTGAGGTTTCCCTTGGGAATGCAATATGGTAGTTTTCTTGGTCTTAGCACTTAGCAGTGCAATTGTCAAGTAAATATTTTACCCCTGTATCACTGAATTTTTACTCGCCATATTACTACTTACAAGAAATTACTGCAATGAGACTTATATGTTTTAGTTTATAAAACAAAACGTTTACAGATTTGATGATTTAGCAAAAATATATGATTCTCTTTGTGCTCTTTAGAAAAATTGTACCTCTTTTCTCAGAAGTGAACAGAGAAACCAATTTACCCAGTGGTGGAATAAACCTTGTTTTGTAAAAGATAACTTAAATTCATTGCAAATTTGATGTAAGTTTGTATCTTTAAGCTGTTTTTCATTAAGTTCTTTAATTTTTATTTCTAGTATACTAGTAGAACATTACATATCAAATTAATTAATTAAAAATGCAACTTCTCAAATCAGTTTCCAAATATATCTTAAAACATTAATCCATTATTAACAATTGTGGTACAAAATTCTGCTGGTATTGATGAATGTAATGACCAAACTTTATAACTCAACTGTCTTTTGATCTAATCAACGATCCTCTGCTTTACCTCATTAATACTTCCTTCCTCGTTAATTCGAAAAAGATTTTGATAAACGTTTAGTTTCATATTTGGAAAACTTCAAAATTTTGTCCCTTCATCAGCATGGTTTTTACCAAAGCTAATCCACGTTATCTGCCATCCATGAAACAATTAGTCACCTTCACTCAACCCTTTATAATAGACTCAATGCCTGTGCTCTTTTGCTCAACTTCTCAAAAGCATTTGACCTTGTTAATCAACAACTCCATTCTCAAAAACTTGATAGAATTGGTGTTAGAGGTCCCCCAAAAAATTGGTTACTGTCTTACCTTAAAGACAGATCTCAACGTGTGGTAATATACAAGGATGGTGTTAAACACATGTCTCCTCCAAACATAATCAATCTTGGAGTTCCGTAGGGCTTTGTCGTTGGTCCTACTCTCTTTTTAATTTATATCAATGATCTTCCTGATCACATAAACAGCATACCCAACAGCATGCCAATAATTTATGCTGATAATACAAATGTAGTTATTTCCTCTTCTACCTCTGAATCTCTTCTCAATCATTGTAATCTTGCTCAAAGTTCATTCCTCCAAGAGTTAAGGGATTAAGAAAATCCATTCTTAACAATTTTCTTAATCTTAATTCTGAAAAATCCCAAATCATCCATTTTGCTCTTAAAAATAAACATCCTCTGATACTAAATATTTCTTTAGATTGTAACACCCTGCCTCAAGTAGACTCCTCCAACTTTACTGGCATGAACTCACACCTTTACTGGGATTCCCACATTGATTTTCTTTAAAAAAAACTCAGTCCTCTCTGTTTCCTTTTGCACAAAATTCATTTCACTGTTTCATCTGATGTGTTACTTTCTGTTTATTATGGTCTTTTCTATTCACATGTAGTTTACAGCATACTATTCTGGGGCTCTTCTCACCATGCCATTAAATTATTTAAATTACAAAAAAAATCCTAAGGTTGATAGCTAATTAGACTCACCCAGTCTTCCCCTTTTCAAGCACTATAGGGTTCTACCTCTACCCTGCATTTTCATTCTTATTTTAGTAACACATGTTAAATCCAATCTAAAGAATTTAAAGACAAATGCAGACATACATACACATAATATATGCAATAGTAACAATCTTCATATACAATATTCCCATACAACATGTTCTCATAAAAGCCCAGCTCATCTTGGAACTATTTTATATAACAAACTTCCTGTAGAAATAAAAACTGCAAGCTCTTTACCCTCTTTTAAATATAAGTTCAAAACCTATCTGCTTAACAATAAGTTTTATTCCACTGAAGCTTATCTCTCATTTTATTGATTTTCTGTGTTACTCTATCTTTGCTGTATACTTTATGTTTTTCAAACTTTATTCCTCCAATTTTGTGTTCTCTTAACTTTTATATGACACGACTTGACCATTTTTCATATTTCTATGTAATGACTATACCTATATCTTTGGATCTTTGATGAATAAAATTATTATTATTACCATTATTAATGGTACATATTCTGCCATTTTGATGATAAATTCAGAAAATTTCCACTTTCTTTGTTGAAATATTGTAGAAATGAGTTGACTCTCCATGTGAAATATGAACCTCAGGCCTCCACTGCAGTATGAGATGCAAACTAATATCGCAATTGCTAAGTCTTTTGTCCATAAAATGTTACTTTCTTTTGTTGAATTTTCAGGTTATTCGATGATGCTGCTTTGAAGTTAAACTTACAAGCTTTGACAAGTTTCTTGACTGAACTTTGTGCTGCTAGTCAAGCACAGTTGTTTTCTCAGCATGTTGCAAAAGCAAATACCCAGTCACGATTCTGGTGGAAACCTCTTTTCTTGAAGAATAAAGAGTCAGTAACTGGTGGTAATATGCTTCTCCTCAGTCGCATTGGAGATGTCATGTTGAAATGTGTGAAAAGTGGACGTCCTTTGATTCATATAATGAAAGTCTGGTCTGTAGTTGGGCCACATTTTATGGAGGTATGTATAAAATCAACTTTAAGATGGAAAAATTGATTGAGTTAAATCTATAACTGAGTGTCTTTTATTGTTAAAACCATTGAGAAATAACTACCTTATGTATGTACTAAACTGGAAGACAACATCTGCAACATAAAGATCTTCCTTCAGTCCATTGAAAGACTCAATTCACTGATTTTAAAATGAATGTAACTAACAAAGAAAATTGTCTTAATAACTTTTGTTTTTTATCCCTTGTGCTGTAAATCTTTTTATCTCTCTACCATTAATTCCTACTGAAAATATGTTAGGCTAGTCTAGGACCTTATTAGAGACTACAAGGTACCTAATTTTCAGTTTACCTAAGTCTTGAGATTTATTTAAGAAATTACAGCAGTTTTCAGCAAAGATTATATACTTTGGTCTTTTATACTTGGAGTTATACAGGAAAATGGGTAAGGGTGACTTTGCGCAAGATGGTGCGCACCCAGGAAAAATCCCATGGAAGAATGAATGAACTTGAAAAAAGACTAATGGGACCAGTCTGAATCTGAATGGCTTGGAGAAATGTTCTGCCAGGATAGCTCAACGGACAGAGCACCCAACCGGCAATTCGGAGACCCGGGTTCGATTCCCGGTCCCGTCAGACTTTTTTTCTAGTTCATTCTTCCTTCGGACTTGGAGTTATCTTAACTGGATGTATTATACCTTAATATACATTAACACTGCAGAATATTAGTTGTTGGCTGTTATGTAGTATTGACTTTTATACTAGAGTATAAGGGAACTAACCAAAACTATTGATGTAATTTAAAGATAACAGAATACTCACTCATAGCTAAGAATATAATTTGTATTGAACTTACAAGGAACACACCAGGTTTGTGCCACATGGATTTACATGAAACTTTCAGGACACATTCCTTGCACCAAAATAACAGATGTGTATCTGGCCGTTAAACTCAATGTGCCTTTGTTTATGCAAAATTTGCAACTGAAAATCAAGGCAAGGCAACCAAGCAACAACATGCATTGCCATACATATAGTGAAATTTTCCATCTAGAAAAATATTAATCCTATTTTTCACAAACAACTTATTTTTGCACTATTAAATTTCATCTTACCTTCCAGACATTCTTTACTTTCCTCATAAACATTTATTCAAATATATGTTAGGTAGGTACTCCAGTATCTATTGTATTGCTACACATAGGTTATGGAGTCTCAGCCTTAACTTCAAGTGTCTTTGACTTGGCCCTTTTATTCTTATCAAAAGAGTTTATATTCAGGACTTTGCAATATTGGGCCAATAGATTTAAAAGAACACATTGTATAAAGCAACGTAAGATTACAAATTATGTAGCCAGTAGTGATATTTCCACAATGGATGACATCCTCTCCGCAGCAGAAATGTTTCAATGATAAACCATTGTTATAATTCCGAAATTTAACCTGCATTATGTGATTATCGCTTAGCAGACTGGTTGCGAAAATCGGGCAAAAGTATCGTGAAGATTAAGTATATGGGAAGAAAAAAGAATGGAGGTGTTTTTAGGCAACTTAAGTATAATTACTTTTGCATGTATGGCACAGTATTCGTTCAGTTTGTCTGGAAAACTAAAGTTTTTTTGAAGGTTTTCCTTTGTTTACAAGAGCCCAGAGTTCAAAATGAGGTAAAAGAACTTTCAGAAGAATTTAAAATTGTATTTGTTACATCCTCTAAATCAGGATAAATTACCACAGAAATTTACAAAGGTTACTTACATAACGCAATGAGAGTATACGTCAAGGAAAATAAGTTCCCATTGATTGTCAATTTCTGGAAGGGCCAAACATACATGGCAATTTATGATGACATTTTTGTTAATGATTCAGGTATACCGACTTGCTCATTGAAATTTATTCCCCCAAAATGTACACCATTGTACCAACTGTTTGATGTGTAGTTCTTCCATCAATTGAAGAATTTTATAAAAAGTAAATGCCCCTGTGTTGATGCTATCAAATAGAACTCAATAAACGTGAAGATGCTATTCGCATTCACACAATGGTTCATCATCACATTATCATTTGTATTATTTACAACCTAGTTCCTAATTATGATCTTTTTCTGAATTCTTGAGTCAAAATTTGAGGAAATGTTTTGGAAATCTAATAAGAAGTACATTTATTTCAAATTACAAAGCCAGAGATTCTGGGATGACCATTGTACAAGTTATCATATTCGTATATATGGTGGTTATCAGAGCAGATGCAAAGAGGGTTAGTGCAATAAAATTTCCCTCGGTAAAGGCAGTCTTTGGCGTTCCCTTCTCGTCTGCCAAAAGGAAAAACCATGTATGCACAACTCCGCAGGTATATGGGAAGAACATTTTCTACAATTTAAAAGATACGCTATTTCTCTACTAGAAATTTCATAAGTCACAGAAATCTTAAAAACTGAAGATAAGAATGTAAAATGAAAATGATGGGTTTCAAGCAGTTGTGTTAAAGTTTATAAGCAATTGATTCTTATAGGAGAATTTATTATTGGTCTGGAAACAAACCCAAGACCATATAGAAAAAATCTTTGCCATTTGTTACAAGAAAATGTTCAATAACAATATCTCCATTATCAATTCTCTATTGTCCCAGGAAGTGCTCAAAATAATTTTCCCATAATCCGCACAATGCATTCTTTAGAAAAAAATAGAGTATTCTGGGCCTTCTGGGATCGAAGCTAAGACAGCTATGATCAATGTCTCACTTTTCTTCAGGGTTTCCCATTACTACTGATACCACATAAAATGGCCAAGTCAAAGACACGTGTAGTTAAGGCTGAGACAACATAAACTACGTGTAGCAATGCATGGCAATGCATGTTGTTGCTTGGTTGCTGAACTTCGATTTTCAGTTGAAAATTTTGCATAAACAAAGGCACATTGAGTTGAACGGCCGGATACATACCTGTTATTTTGGTGCAAGGAATGTGTCCTGAAAGTTTCGTGTAAATCCGCGTGGCCCAAAACTGGTGTGTTCCTTCTTACTATGCCATTGAAATTACTAATTTATTCTGAATGTTTGCAAGAATCTTTAACATTTCAGGCTGCATGTCACAAGGAGAGACTAATATCGAAGAAGGCAGTGGCTTGCATTCATGACACTGTCATAGCTCTTTTAAATGAGCAGTCAGAACTACCTCACTTTCATTTCAATGAAGCCCTCTTTAAACCTTTTGAGAACTTGCTATGTCTAGAATTATGTGATGCTGATGTACAAGATCAAGTAAGTTTGCTAGCAATGCATGAACTTGACTCACACAATAATTGCTTAATTGACAGCATGTATTAAAATATTTGGTGATTTGCTCTGCTATTTTTCAGATTGTAACATCTCTTTGTGAGTTTGTTGAGGCCAACCGAACGGAAATAAGATCTGGTTGGCGCCCTCTTTTTGGTACTTTACGGGCAGTGCATGGATCGACCACTTTGGTCAATACTAATGGAATGGAAAATCAACAGAATGGGAATTTGAGAGTTATTCTAGATGTTTTCGAGGTGTTTCTGAACACTGATAACACTCTTGTCTTTTCAAACGCTGCTGTTGATTGTATTCTTTGTTTGCTGAAACATGTCAGAGGAAATAGTAAGTATTTCATGTTCCATTCAATATTTCCATGTCAGGTGTTGTCTTGAAACTCAAGGGAAAAATTTAGATTTGTATGTCTCCGCAAACTGCTGCTAAGTAAGGCAGGGGGTATATGGCAGGCGGTGCATGGCAGGCAATGTATGGATGGCGGTGTATGGCAGGCATTGAATGGAAGGTCGTGTATGGCAGGCGGTATATTTTTCCTCAGTTTATCTGTCCTATATGATATTTTCCAAATTGGTGTTGTTTTGGTGTTGTTGTTTTCACACTAAGGAAAAATGCAGACATCGGTGGTGGCCCCAGAAAAGGTACTTTTCCCATTTAAAATACATTGAGAGCGCTTTCAAAAATTCGTCTATGGTATTTTCTGTTAAGATAGAATGTTGAAATTTACGGAGTCATTTGAAAATGTTGCTTTCTATCATATAGTGTAATGATTTTTCTCCTAGAGGCCCCAGGTTCGATCCTATGACAATTCGTTAGGACGAATTTTCAAAAATTAGTTTAGGGTTTTTCCCATTAAGATAGAACTTGAAATTCACCATATTGACAGAAAATGTAAATTTCTATCGTATGCCATAAAAATTTTGCCCTATTGGTCACAGGTTTGATGCCAGGACATATCTAGTTGCGCAAATAAGGGATATACAGGACTTCTAAAATGATCATTTTATTGTTGACACGGCACGTTAATTGCTACTCAATGAGGAATGTAATTGGCATATGGCAGTCTTTGTATGGATGGTGATTTATGACAGTAAGTTTATTGCAGTTGGTGTATGGCAGGTGGTGTATGGCAGTCTTTGTATGGATGGCATTTATAACAGTAGTTGTATGTTGGGCGGCGTATGGCAGTCTTTGTATGGATGGCAATTTATGACAATAGTTGTATGGCGGGCGGTGTATGGCATTAGGTGGTTGGCAGTCGGTGCATCGCAGGTGGTATACATTGCTTTAGTTAAATGATATGAAATCTGTGCACATATATCATAGCATGGTTGCCAGAATTACCCATTACATTGGTCTGCCCCTTATATCACTCTTTTGTCCTGTTATCTTGGTAACTTTTTTTTGGGGGGTAGAGAGAATGTGTCCTGTATTTGAATAAGTGTAGATATTCAAAATAAAATCTCTTGATGTGCTTCCCTATGCATTATAGTGTGTTAAGGTACTTTCATAGGTTCAGATTGTTTACTTCAGTTTGAATTTTCTCATGTTGCCATTAAAAGGCATGAAATACATCATAAATTAAGTTTGATTTTAATAATGTTTGCTTGATTGATTGGTAATCAACACCATTGTACCAACTGTTTGATGTGTAGTTCTTCCATCAATTGAAGAATTTTATAAAAAGTAAATGCCCCTGTGTTGATGCTATCAAATAGAACTCAATAAACGTGAAGATGCTATTCGCATTCACACAATGGTTCATCATCACATTATCATTTGTATTATTTACAACCTAGTTCCTAATTATGATCTTTTTCTGAATTCTTGAGTCAAAATTTGAGGAAATGTTTTGGAAATCTAATAAGAAGTACATTTATTTCAAATTACAAAGCCAGAGATTCTGGGATGACCATTGTACAAGTTATCATATTCGTATATATGGTGGTTATCAGAGCAGATGCAAAGAGGGTTAGTGCAATAAAATTTCCCTCGGTAAAGGCAGTCTTTGGCGTTCCCTTCTCGTCTGCCAAAAGGAAAAACCATGTATGCACAACTCCGCAGGTATATGGGAAGAACATTTTCTACAATTTAAAAGATACTGTACTTAAAATATTGCAATGAAGCGAGCGCTATTTCTCTACTAGAAATTTCATAAGTCACAGAAATCTTAAAAACTGAAGATAAGAATGTAAAATGAAAATGATGGGTTTCAAGCAGTTGTGTTAAAGTTTATAAGCAATTGATTCTTATAGGAGAATTTATTATTGGTCTGGAAACAAACCCAAGACCATATAGAAAAAATCTTTGCCATTTGTTACAAGAAAATGTTCAATAACAATATCTCCATTATCAATTCTCTATTGTCCCAGGAAGTGCTCAAAATAATTTTCCCATAATCCGCACAATGCATTCTTTAGAAAAAAATAGAGTATTCTGGGCCTTCTGGGATCGAAGCTAAGACNATCTATACATAGAAAAAATTCCTATTTATGCCTTCTCCTTCCTGTTACTTTTCTATCTGATTTTCATCACTGTATTCCTCTAAATTCTTAAGGTGTGCATTATCTTCTCCTATACTGAATTCCAAATTTAGAGGATACTATTGCGCTTATGGCAATTGCTGATGCCAAAACTCATCACCTGATTATTTCGCTAAATTTGAATGTTGCTGTGGTTATGCACATCAGAAACCTCTTAGAGTTCATTTTTAGAAAAATAAAGGATTTATGCACACTATTTTAAATATTTTGAAGAAGCATTTTATGCACTTTCCTTCTCACTCCCGATCTAACAAAATCATCGTAAATCACACATATCTTATTTTTATATGGCTGCATAACTTCCTTAGTTTTTGGTGGTGTCACTATTGTGCCTTGAGATGCTTCTTTCCTTACCTCATAAATTGTCGACTGAGAGCATCTATGGACTTTTGTGGCCTCTTTGCATGTCTTGGAAAACTCTGAGAGATTTTGGAAATGGGCAAAAACATAAACAATTTTCCATTCACAGTTTCTCAATCTCCTTATCACCTTCTCTTTTCTTCAGAAATAGTAGTTGTACAAAGTTAAAAACAAATCACTCAGGAATAAATTGTGCAGCAGACTTATCCCAAAGGCATACCACTTATATACTCAGAGAAATCCAAAGACGAACTAAATACTACCTGTCATCACTTGCAAAGAATCAAGGTTGCGCCATTTGCCCAGATGTTTTATGACTTAACCTACCATAGCAGTTGCACCCTGAGTGCAGTTGGTTTGTTAACTGTAACTAGGGAGGCATTACCATTATTTCAGTAGCAGGAATTTTTTCTCAGCCATAAATAGAAAGTTTCAGGTTTACCGTTTTTGCTGTGATTTATTTTGAGAAGGCTACAAAAAGACGTTTCTTCTGGCGAATGACTTTAGTTAAGGTTGAGTAACAAAAATATTGCAATGTTTCTAAAAAGAAGAACATTCATTAGCCTATTTTAATAATACAGGCAAGCATTTGTGTAGCAGATAGCTTGGGATTGAGAGGTGCATTGAACATGTACCACTAAGTATGTTTAAGTATTTCATCATGTTCCCACTTTCGTCTCACATATCAAATATTTCCTTTTCACATGAAAGACATCAATCTTACTTAAGAAAGGAATTTTAAGGTGTATTTAGAGCGCTAATGTTCACTGAGTTTCACAAAAATTCCTGCAAGTTCTAAAAATCAATACCTCACAAACAAAGATAGTTTCTGGCCTGCAAATGGACAGTAAGGGTTTCTTCAATGTAAGCATAAAAATTTTCAAAACAAAAAAGTACGAGGTCATTTCTTGCAATTTTCCATTTAAGAGTCCATTCTTCCCTCACGCTTACCACAGCAAAGCAGGCACTCACGGGCAAGGTTGTGGAATTTTGCTGTACAGAGCAATCTTGTAAATTAAAAAGTTCACAAATGCTTTTGTTATCAAGATATAGTCCTAATCCTTCACGAAAAATATTTTTATACTTTTCATCAAATTTCATATGAAGCATATGTGGAGGTACCTCTTACAGTATGAGATTTAGCTGGCGACTGTTTTTTGGAGTGCATAATTAAAAAAATGTTGATCAAAGAATCATGTACATGCTATAAAAGCATAAAAGCGAAATAATATACAAATTAAAGTT
>KZ308793.1:505438-545973 GCA_000376725.2 Ladona fulva
GAAATGAAGCCCCATAAGAATGCATACTGTCAACTAAATGTTAAATCATCTTTAGTAATTCATTAAGATGAAAATTTCCAGATTTATTGAGTGCAGTTGAGTGAATATGTGAAGATGCAGCAGTAATTAAGAATAACGTTATTTAAGTGTAATTAAGGTTCCATTAGTGGCTTTCCTCTTGAGTTGATATTTTAAAATTTAAAACTTCTGCAATTACATAACCAAAACAGTGATTTCAAATTTAGCATATAATATGAATTACTCTGTTATTGTCAAAACTTTGGTCACTTATATCATTGAGTCAGTTTTCTTATGTTTAAATAAGAATTGTTTGCCCCCATATTTGTCAAAGTAATAAACTCTTGAATTTGATTGAGATTGTATAAGTTAAGTTTTATTAAATCGACTCTTTGCTGTTTAACTCATTTACTCAGCAGTTAGTAAATTACTTGTATGTTTTATGATTTCATGATTGGAAGAACACAAGCTATATTAACATTTTATTTACTTTAATTATTTAACTCATCTGAGAATTCATATCATGTTTTCATCTTATTTTTTAGATTGGTTATTTTGATTACAAATTACAAAGAAATAATAAGTAGCTAATTATAAGATCCAAAAATGCAGCATCTGTTACGCCTTACTTAAAATTAAGCATATCAGCAATTATACTAAAGTTTTTGTTAAATTTTGCAGAATCAATCCCTTCTCCAAATCTATTCTCACAAATTACTATTAGTCAAAAACTTTATTATCTTTATCTTGTGACTAATTTAATCAATAATTTTTATAAAAAATTTGAAATTATTTTCAGTTCTTTTCACATATAAATTTCTTACTTGATCATGTGACATATAATTATCTCAAGACTTCCATTTGTCACAGCATAATAAATTGCTATTATAACACTTACTTCTAAATGAGGTTAAAGAGTTTCAGTAGTTCGTGGATATGTGAGACCTTGGTCACCAATACTGGGTATTGGAAGATAAGCCCATTCTGTGGTTATGTGAATTTGCTGATACACACGTGTGCAGGTAATGGAGGAGTAGTTTATCTGTAAATCATAATTCATGGAAATTTACCTTTATTTACATAAAGTTGGTGAAATGGATGAATTGCCTGAATCAAACAATGGAGGAGAAATGCAAGAAGATTCCCCTCCAATTGATTTATGTATTGCTGCTCTGAAATACATTCATAGGTGCTCAAGAATACTTTCAGCAATGTATCTCATGCCAGCATGCCCTATTTTTCATGCTTCTGATAGGTGAGTTAATTATTTAGTTCTAAGAGAAGATATGATTTGACTTTGTTACTTTTGGAGTGAAACAAGTGAATGATTTTCTTTTGATGAATATATGTAAGTTTCATATCATTATTATTTGTATCAGCTGATTGTCATTCATTATTTTTGCTTTAGAATCAAGTTGAACAACATGCCGCAAGTAGTTGACCCAGCAATTCCAAACATTGAAGTAGTTGACTTTGAAAATGTTGAGAATAAGCAGAAAGAAAATGAGGAAGATACTGGATCACCTTCATCGTACAAATTATTGTTTGCCAGCTATGATACAATATCTTTAGAGCACATGGATAACAGCAGTGGCATTCTTCATGTATGGTTCATTTTAATCGAAGGACTTGCTAGCTCTACAACCACATGTCCTCAGAAGTATCAGCCTCATACCCTTGAGACCATGTTCTCCCTTCTCAGATCACTTCTGGATGTTCCAGGTATTAGCATATTTTTTTCTTAATCATTATCCTTTGTAATGTCATCACATTATATTGGTTTTAAACATCTGTTATTACTGTATTTTCTGGTAAATAACACGCACCTACTAGATAACATGCATTTAAAAAATTTTTTCTGTGTTAAATGCATTGATAACACGCATTTCAAAATTGTTATATTGACGAGAATGTAAGTTTCACTACTGTAATATTTATGATAATTACTCTTGTATTTTGAATGGAATTATTTGATTTCGTTAACATTTACAATATGTTGGTTGAAATAAAATTGCCCTAGTATGTATATACCCCGTGACTTCCGCGATATAAGACGTGTGTAGTTTAGTCATTTGTTTCTGAGTTCAATATTCAACATATTCAATGAAATGAGATTTTCCATTGTATATCACACACTATTATTTTTATCGTTTTTCTATATTTTTTGTATAGATAACACGCGGGTTATCTACCAGAAAATACGGTAATCTTTAAGATCGAATTTCATTACCTTGTGTTAAAATGAGGGATCTGCTTCTCAATATTTGAAAGGATATTGCTTTTATAAATTACTCTAAATTAGCTGCTTATTATAGACTATTATAATTATTAACCTGCCATGACTCGCACTGGGTGTGTTTACACCCCAGCCGATTTCCAACTGCAACATATTTTTCCTGGTTTGGTTTGATGACCCCTTCTTCTCAGTAGCTGGAATTACATGTTTCTGACCTTTTAAGTGAAAATCATTAATTTCTTTTCTTTTTTGGCTGAATTAAGATGCTTTTTCTAAGACAATGGGTTTCTTTCTGAAATGAATTTTTGGAAGTTCCCGTTTTTGTTATTTTTGTTTGGCTAACTTTTGGAAATTTCCTATTTATTTCCTATTGAATGACCTACAAACACTCAGAGAGGGTTGAAAATTATTGATGAGTTCGTTTACACAATTTTATATCAGTTATGCTCTTTTATGTTGCCTAAAACTACTTAGTTTCTCGATGCTTCATTACATTCTGATAACTATTTCATCTTTGTAATAAGAAAAACCATTTCCTAAATTCTCAATTGGCTACATTATTGGTATTATTTTCCTCAATAAATTAGGATTTTCCTTTATACCACAAGGTAGTGTATGCACAGTAGTGAAGATTGTAAATGTCACATCAAACAATCACAAACACATTTTGTGAGGTACTACTACTACTGCGAGCTACTGCTCCTTAGCAATTTTCTTTAAGTTATTTTCATCATTCGTAAGTGATTTACATTTAGAAAGGGGCATAGTAACAGTCACTCTACTTTTGGGAGACTTTCAGATCAAGAGCTGTATGATTCAGACAGTGCAATTCAGGATGCTTCTGCATTGGAATCGGAGCGCGATATCTGTAGCAAGTAATTTATTGACAATTCACATACTTAATATGCAACTAACAAAAAGTACCTCTTTGATGGGTAAAGAGAACAAGACTAAGCAGAGTACTATTTGAGCCTTGACATAGCATTAGGATGCTCACCCACAAATTTGTGTCCTTGGCCATTGGCTTCTAGGGAAATAAAAATCATAAGATTTCCATTGTATTTTTTCATCAATGTTATGTTCAAATAAATAAAATATTTTAAACAAATAAAATATGTTCAAATAAATAAAATTTTTATGGCTCATTGTAGGTGACCGTGAGTAGAAGAGGAAAAGAAATATTGAAATTATGGCTATTTCAAGTAATGAATATTCAGATTTTCTTCATATCAGTTATTTGGTTATTATTGAAATGGATTTCCGTTCACACCATTGTTTTTCCCTATTTTGTAATCAGAAAACAATGTTGCTCTGAAACGAGTTAGCAGTGCGTGAAAGAATAAGGTCTAATCACTAGAAGTAAGGGAAGAAAAAGCTTGAGCAAGAAGAGATTCCCAGAAGAAGGAAAGCCAAAATCTGCCTCTCCATATCTTATATCTGTCACTGATTTTTCCTGCTCTTGCATTATCGTTTCTCACGGTTTTCTCCCTGGCAATATCGTACTCGCCGTGATGGGGCAAGGAGGTGGTGGAAAGACACGAAATCCACGCCACTTCCCCTCCAAGGCCTTTCCCGAAAGACTTCGATGAAAGCTGTGGACATACCTCTACATTTGTCAAGATTAGTCATAATATATGAATCTTACGTACATGAGTAATATTTGAATTCAAGGATAAGGTCATAAAACTATGACGCAAACGAAATATTAACTGTCTAGTGCATCTAACAGACAAGTAGCACTTTAGCGAAAAGGGTCAATACTAAAAACTTATTTATTATCTGTTAAAACTTATATTTAGATTATCTAGAACCTCCTTTCTTCCAACTATCCTTGACTGGCACTGTATAATTCAATTTCAATCGAGGTTTTTGCTGCACCCCTGTTGTTTATGCATCCCTCTCCTCAATTTGTACTGCAAAGAGTTTAATGGAGTGGGGAGGATTGAAGTGGTGAAAAGACTTCTCAAGCTTTGAATTGAAAGTATACCTGATAAAAACCTGTCTGAGCAACTCCATTCCATTACTAATTCGGATTTAGCTGTGATTTTAAGAAACTAATGTCTTTATTATGTGTCTTTTGCCTCTGATAAAAATCTTCATTTAATGTTTGAAATACCTAAAGTAACTAATTCATTAAATCCTGGTGTTTGGAAGAGCCAAAACGATTCTTGAAAGTAGAATGCAAGTAACGGTTTCTGCTCTACCACCTACCAATTTCAACAGCCAGACAGGTTGAATCTCATCTGCCAAAACATCTTTCCATTGCAAAAACCTTGATCTTGGGAAAGGGATCCCATCTCAGCAATCCTACCTTTTGCATATCTATTCATTTCTTTGGCAGTAATTTCAAAAATTTTCTTGGGAAAAAACTTTAAAAGACACTCAAATGGGTCTAAGTTTTCTAAGCCAATGGCACTGTGCATTCCCTCGAAGTCAGGAATGGAAATCTATTCTAGACATATGTCCCCTGGCCTCACTGCAGGATGAAATCTCTTCGCTTTTTTCTTTGTCGTCTTCAGATGATCCTGCTGGTTCATCATCGTTGAAGTCGGATCCATATTCAGAATCAGATTCTGGAAAATACGTTTGTTTCCACTATCTTCTTTTTCTTGCTTATTTCTGGGTGATAATAATAATTCATAATAATAAACGAATATTCTACAGTATTCAGTACCATTCGATGATATGCTGTTTTATTAAAATTATTACTTACCTTCTGAATTTTCCTACGTTTATACTGTAATAACGATGTATGTTTGATAAGATTTTACTTTCAAAATATTTGGAAGCACACCAAGAGCTTCTAATCCCAAAAATGAGCGACTTCTTTGAAAAACTAGAGAGAAATATCCCTTTTAGACCCATACCATGAGGTATGTGTGAAAAATGCCATCTCTTCCCTCCTCACATTGCCATCATAAACATATTTTCAGTATTTGTGATACTTCTTTATCACAGTTGAAAATTCTCAATGGCAATGCACCCATAAATCGGTAATCCGGAGCTTCCCGTTTGTCTTTTAGTGCAATGCAGTATGTGTAAGAATTTTTGATTGGAAAAACACTGGATGTTTGTTTTTCTGCCGCGGCGTATCTGGTGTTGATGCGTTGCTGAGGGCTTAGTTGCAATGTAAGCTGCCGCACTCTCATCCCACTTTGTATCACAATTAATTTTGAGTTTTGATCTTCTACTCATGGCTATTCTAAACACTGCTTCGATATCTCTCATGCTTATCCATCTCAAGGGTTATGAAGCATTTTGTCCACGCAGTGTCAGCTTTCTTCTCCACTGTAGCTCTTTTGCTATTGCTTATGTCGTACTTTGGTGAACGTAATACTTTGGTGGGATCCATTGAGTGTGCAACAGTAAAATATGTAGGGAACACAAAAGGAAAATGAAGATACATAGCAAGAAGTATGGTCACAGGAATTGGTTTATTGCATCACTTTCGCAGGTTAGAGAGGACCTCATCTCAGCTTAGGCGCATTGTTAGAAATTTCTCTCTGGTGATTATTTTCCTTTCAAACTTTTAGCGCAGTGCGCTGGGCTAGAGAACAGATGTTTTCTCTTTCTTTTTGTGTAATTCTATAACAATAAGGGTAAAAAATTCATTTTTGAGCAGAATTCATTAAAAAATCAGAGAGAAATTAGTGCTATTGCGTTTAGACTCAGAATATTGTTGTTTGACGAAATGTTTAAACAAATTTTCTTTAAACTGATAAAGGAAGGTTGCTTTAAAGCTTTGCATGCATTTTTAGCATGATTCAAATTGTCGTACGTTTTTTACAGGCCATGGACTATAGTTGACAAATGCACTCATAGGGTTAAGCGGCAAATGGTGAAAATAAAGCTCATTAATCATTCTAAGTAAAATAAACCTCATCAGTATGCTGTTATGGAGATGAAAAACCCAACAGCCTGAAATTGCTTTTTTTTATGCTCTAAAGAGCGCCCTTAAGTGAAAAGTAAAGAGGAGTTCTTTTTATTTGGGAAAAACATGAATCTGGTGTTTATGCCCTAAAAATGATTTATCCATGTGCAAATAAGTATGAACGAGAAATAATTACGAATTATAATTTGATAAAAGGCAGCATTGGTACTGTCGATGAAATGTGTAGAAATTATAGTGTAGCAAAAAATAAGAGAAAATGGCTAGTTACAATTTAATATCATTTGCTTAATGCACTGGGGTAAATGCCTTAATTGTTTATAGGAGAATATATCCTGAGGTTAAAAGATATACGAGTAGTAGGTTGTTCCTCCGAGCAGTCCCAAGGGGGTTGACCAAGCCATTCACAAGAAAGAAACTGTCAGAAAAATCCATCCAAGAAATTCAAAAGAAAAGTTAAAAAATACATAGAGCTATTGATATCAGAGCCACAGCAAAAGCTACAGAAAGGAAATACTGGAAGAAATGTAAACCATGACAGACGTAAAGACTTACGAACAAAGATATATTATGAAATACAGCAGTACCTCAACTGAAGAACCTCCTAAACACTGAGAAAGCATGAGAATGTTAGAGACCGTTGCTGCCTTAATTCCCGCACACTGGTAGAATAATCAGCCTAAATATTGCTGTTAAAATGAGCATAGAATAAGCCTAGTGCAAGTAGCAAATCTCAGGGAGGGGCCCCTGTCTCTAAGAGCTATCTCTGTAGCTTTTTCATCTATATTTAAAGAATATCTCATAGAAATTCACATTATCTTTCATTAGTTCTCTACTATAATAGAGAAAGATTAAGGAGATGAATGTAAATTTTGTCAACTTGTGTAAATTGTTTAAATATGTCAAATTAAACAAAAAAAATTGCACAAGGGAGAGGTTTATTTCATGGTTATCTACACGCACTTGCATATGCACACTACATTTCCAGGGATTATAAAAGCATCATGGTTCATAAGCCAAAATTAATTTCATATATCAAGGTAACAATGGATTACAAAAAAGTTCATATGTTGAGCGGTTTGTAAGTCAAGGTACCATTGTATTTATACATGCATTAGGAGCTTACCACCCTTTCAAAACATACATATGAAATCTTAAGGAATGGAATTACCTCATCGAGAGATATGCTGGGTATTTGTCCATTGCTTCCCTTAAGAATCCCAATTATATNATTAGAACTTAAAAGAAAAAGTGATTAACTTGAAAATCCACTGGGGTGTCCCAGTGAGTCTTTACGTTACTAAATTGAGTGCCAGTCATGGCAGGTTAATTCTCAAATTTAATTTTATGTGAATCTCTTGTCATGTAGTATTTTGCTTTATTGGGCCCAATCTGTACATAATATCTTGATTTTATAGGTCCTGAATTTGGATTGTACTGCATAAACCACATCTTACTACCAATGGTTCAGTGTTGGCTTCGTAAAACTGGACGAATATTCCGTGGTTGGGATAACTTTGCTCCAAATTTTAAGCAGTGCTGTGGTCTGACAACGGATCTTGTGGTAGAATATTTATCTTACCTAAATGGTTAGTTTAGTCATTTTCATATCTTTAATTCTTATTTAGCCGATAAGCGATGAGGTTGTAAAATTTTATTTTGGGCAAAGGTATCGGATAAATTTTATTTAAGATCTAGATCAATCTTCCTTTTATTTGAAATACAGGAAACCCTTGATCAGTATGGTTGAATTACTACTAATATTTAAACCACAATAATGAAACAATATGAAATTTGAATATTGAAATCAAAATTTTAAAATCATAATCTTTCTTCCTCAAAAAATACCTGTAACACACTGCATGTTTTTTAAATTATTAAGGAATAATATTTTCCAAATTTTGTTTAATTAAATTTTATTTATTTTGCAAAAAACTTTCTTCAATTGAACAGTGGTAGGTAGATTTCTACCTTTTCTCCATGATTTTGTCATTACAATCAATTTGCAATCAATTATGTAACCTTTGAAGAACATTCTTGCTTCTTTCTTCATCTAAGTCTATCTCTGGTATGAGTTCATTTGCTTTTTCAAGTGTATTCCATAGTTCAAGTTATTTGAATGAAATTTCTCTTAGAGCAATTTCCTTGTCTTCTACTCTGTTTTTGTCTTTTTCCCTGTATGCTTATTGATGCTCAATCTCAAGATAAAAAACCTGCTAAACCTTTTTGCTGTTAAGCTGCTCAGGCAGTGTCAACCCAGTGACTAACTCGTGGTCGCTCAAAATTCCTGCAAGCAGCATTTTCCATTCTGTCACTCTTTGTTGAAATCAAATACTATTTAAATGATTTATTCAGAAAAATTGAGGGGTATTCTTCAGGCAAATTGAAATATGCATCGCAATTTGAAACAAGCTCATATACCATGCATTCATTTCCAGAAAAATTTTATGTTGGCCTGGCATCGAACCCAAGACAATTTTGGGTAATATCTTTGCTGTTAGCATGTCTTTTAATAAAAACTCTATTTTAAATCCTCTACCATACTGGGAAGTACTCCAAATAAATTTTCAAAATTCTGCACAATGCATTCTTACAGATCAGGAATTTGGGACCCTCTGGTATCGAACTTACGATAGCTAGGATGGATATCTCATTGCTCCTGGGAGTTACATTGGGGCTTGTAGGGCATAAAGGGGCCAAGTCAGTGACATTAATGGTTTAGGCAGAGAATTCGTATCCTCTAAGTAGCAATATAATACATGCTGGAGTTCTGAACTAACATATTATTGAATAAATGTTGAGGAAAAGGGCGAAGAATGTTTGAAGGGGGGGGAGATAAAATTAAATTGCAAAAAAATAAGCCATTTGAAAAAAATGAGTAAAAACATTTCCCAACTTGGAAAGTTTCACAATCTTCATGGTGATGGTATTATTAACATCTGTACTCTTTGCTATAGGTAATTCCAATCCCAAACTGAGTCAAAGGGCTACCTTAATGGTTAGGCAGCTACTCTTAGTCATGGTTGAATGTGTGGTGCAGTCTACTGAAAGCATTGCAAGACTTGGCTGTGCTTGCATAAGGTAAGAATCTATTTTTTTATATAAAGTTTGTAAAGTTGATTCCAAATGTATTTTTATGCATTATAGTGGTATCCAACAATGTTTTCTGTCAGCATGGTGCAAGGCATTTCCATAATATTTGAAATAAGAAAATCTTTTTTGTTGTTAACCTTTAAGTATTATTTATTAAATGTGATCCTTAAACTAGGTAAACTAGAAATATTAATTGCATAATTGTAAATACACCAAAATATTTATAGCTATTTAGACCATGAATATTATAAGATTATTCAAGTTGATTTATTTTTTAGTTGCTTCCTACCAAGGTGTTCACAACACTAATATAATGTTGTGAAAACATCTTGATGAATTCTAATGTTCATTCTCAGAAGTTGGATTTTGTTAGGATTAGCTGCAAAAAGTATCTGTACCTCAGATAATACGAAACCTTTATGCAATTTTGTATGTAATTAGAAAAAGAAGAGCAGAATAACATATAAAACTATTGGGCCCATGCTTAGTCATAGGATGTTTCTTTCATCAGTTTAGGTTACGAAAGTGATTGTGCCGAGGAGTTCGTCCTTTTCAAGAGTGGCCTACATTTATTTACACTTCTCCCTTTGTTTATCCATTGCACCGAAATTATTTATCAACTTTAAACTATGAGATATGAAGTATGCATCTTTATTGCCTTATATAATATTTTCTGTATGACAAAGGGAGCCACTGTGAACTAAGATCTTTGAACTAAGCTGGTCTAGGATATGCCGTACAGCAGACTTATCCAAAATCTCACTGTCAGTTTTCGGAGAATAACCGTATAGAACTGTTCATGAGTTATTTGGAATCACTAACATTTAGAGCAGACGTGTCAAACCCACGGCCCTCAAAGCCATTTCGTGCAGCCCGTGTTGCAGCCCGTGTTGCATAGCCAGAAAATAAACAAAACTCGCAAAATCACAGGCAGGAATTTTCAAGCCAGTGATTCAATTTATAAGAAATGCATCTTTTTAAAAGGGCACCAAATGTCTAATTCAGCCAGGTGCCTGCAGATTTTAATATTTAAAAAAANCTCTCATATTATTACAAAAATCTCTTTTTTAAATATTGAGCACCTTTGCTTTACTGTCTTCCTAAAGGCAAGTTTTTTTATTTTGTTAATGAACGTAAAAAAATTGTGCCTCCGGATACCCAAATGGGTAACGCGTTCACTTTTGGTGAAAACCGTCCCGGGTTTGATTCCCGATGAGGGCATGTGTCCTCAACTATCGAAGCACTTTCATAAAACAACTAATAAAATGTTTAAAATCGGCGTTAATCAATTACAATGATTCGTTTTAGTAATTTGCATCACAGCTAAAGTGTTCTTGTCGCGCTGTTGAGTCTATCCTGTCTTTACGAGATATTCATAACATTTTACAGTATATGCTTGGGGTGGCCACACTTCATGCCACATGCACAGGAATCTCATAGAATTGAAAGCGACAGTAATTTTTTCTTAAAAATTAATTTCTGCACTTCAGAAATATTAACATTTTATTTTACGTGTATTTATTTATTGAATTACTGAAATAAATAAAATAATGAATATAATAAAATTGATAATAGTAATAATATCAGAAAAATCAATAAACTAATAACCCTCTGTTCGTTACCCTTTAAAGCGTCGATTCTTATTGATAGCACTTTTTCCCTGCGATTGGTAGTGTTAGATTGTCAGAATCTGACATATTTGTATAGCATAATGCAGTAATGCGGTCCATTACCCTTTTATACTTAGACAATGCAATGTGCTTGTAACACTAGGTACCAACGAGCGACAGTAGTGTTAAGGCTATGAAAGAATTACTCGGGTGGAAATCACCCCAGAAGAGAAGATTAGATTACCGACGGAAGCTTTTCGAAAAATTCATCGGTTCAGAATTTTACGGCGAAGTAGAAGACGTAATTTCAGTAAAAAAAGGAACGCAATATCCGAGAGGCATCGAGAAACCGTTACAAGGAATCGATTTCTAAAATAGATAATTACTGTGGGTCGTTTTTCCGCACAACATCAAGAAGCTAATAGAGTAGATTAGGTAAGGTGTTAACACATCCCCTGCCGTACGCCACTGGCGACGCGCGCTACAAATCTAAATTATCTTAACAGTTTCGTTTTCGTTCCTTGAGTTTCGGCTCGAATAAACGGCTGCCTCAGTAAAACGTAGGTCCGATCGCCCGATCAAGCAGAATCGACTGTACTTTCTATCTTTTGATTCATTTAATATCTGAACTGATGTAATATTTTTGTAAAAGCGCATGCAAACCATGTGTTTCCGCTTTTAAGCGATATTTTTCATGAGTCAAGCGACTTTGTAGTTACTTTTTTGGGGCAAATGCAGCAATACAAACAAAAAGTAATTGTCATATCTGTCTATAAACTGTATCAGCCGTTCCTATAACTCACACTGAACGCGATAAGAGAACTCCTCTGCTCAAACAATTCAGTGAAGAGCAGTTCCCGTTCGCAGAGAATTCAAATTGTTCGCGCGCAGTTGCAGGATCGGGTCTGCTACGATTGCACGAAGGCAGATGCAACGACGCGCAGCGCCAACTGGGTCGTTGCATCCTAACTACGTCAAAAAGGCATATCACTTGGATGCATGGACGCGAGCCCTCTATTAGATTTCTCTATGGCAGTACTATTCTTTAATTTCAGGTCCCTCATGGCGATGAGTTCTGGAGACTCTCCTGTATTAAAAATATAATCCATGTAATCTCGTAATCCTAGAGGGACATCAGCAAAATCTATTATGATAAGCATTTTCAGATTCACTGTCTCCTTTGAATATTAGCTTTCAGCTAACTTTCACGCAAATATTATAAGTTTCATGCGTCGTTGCCGAGAAGTACTAACTATCGCTAGCAAAGTGTTACACGTCCCTTGCAACAATACATGAAGGTAACGTTTTTGTTTTCGACATTGTAAACTATCCTTATGTTTCTGGCTTTGAATTTTGGGAGAAAAGGAAGCTCATATTTGATGTGGTTAGTTTTTCACCTGAAATGCTGCAAATGTTCGATTTACTATGCAATGATTTACTGCTCTCCTGTTTTGGCCATGCGTTATTAAAAGGGTAGTTTTTAGAAGAATGGGAACCAATATCAGAGACGTACATAAAGATGTAAGCATTGAATAGCCTAAACCAGAGATGTCGAACCTGCAGCTCTCATGCCACATGACCTACCTTTTGATCACTTACTGAAGTAAATACTCGCATTTAAATAATTTTGTTTCCTAATCTAGCTAATTACCTAACATGAAAATAAAGTTTAAAATGCTCTCTCTTTGATCACTCAGTAGACGAATTTGTTTTCTTACGTACAGTTTCTAGTGTTTGCATTTTGGATACACGCAACTGGAAAGTGGCCGAATAGTTTCACATGCGGCCTTTCTTAAGCGGCCCTCAGACGTAGATGAAATAGGTTTTCCACCAAAAGGCATAAGTCTTTTTTTTTAATTCCCAGCTTAAATTTAAAGCGATTTTTTGCATATTTTAAACATGTCGCAATAAAATAATAACACACACTGACTTCGAAACTTTTGACTACTATTGGGTATTTTGATTACCTTTTATATTTGTTAACTTTCATCTTTATTGTGTGAGCTTCCTTGCAATGCTGTTAGTTAGGCTTTCTTCTCTGAAGATCTTATCTGACTGAAGATCTGGCTGAATTTGCCGTCATTTAGTAGAGAACTTTGTCATTTACCTGACTTTGGCAAGACTCGCGGGAATCTATCTAATTAGAAACATATATAGTATTTTAAAAGATATGAAGGACTGCATATAATTAGGATTAAGTTTTGTACGAGCTCATGTAAATTTGGTCTATCCCATTCTGAGTTTCTTCCATAGTAAATTTCCACCTACAGAAGTTTTCGTTCCATAGATATCTAGCAGGTGAACTATGTATAGTTCTTAATTAACATTTAAATGAACAAGGATGAAAAATATATTGGAACACAACAATTGATTTTGCTATCAATTCTATCTATTTTCTCTATGGCGGGATATTTGGCTATATTTAACGATCGTTTTAACGGATTTATGACTAATTTTTCGTTGATTATAGCGAAATATCTACAGAATTAGGGCATTGAAATCAAAATGTAACCATCGCTTTTAACACTTTCAGATATCGGATATTTGGAGTTACCATTAAATCTACTTTGTTTTCTCTCATATTATTACAAAAATCTCTTTTTTAAATATTGAGCACCTTTGCTTTACTGTCTTCCTAAAGGCAAGTTTTTTTATTTTGTTAATGAACGTAAAAAAATTGTGCCTCCGGATACCCAAATGGGTAACGCGTTCACTTTTGGTGAAAACCGTCCCGGGTTTGATTCCCGATGAGGGCATGTGTCCTCAACTATCGAAGCACTTTCATAAAACAACTAATAAAATGTTTAAAATCGGCGTTAATCAATTACAATGATTCGTTTTAGTAATTTGCATCACAGCTAAAGTGTTCTTGTCGCGCTGTTGAGTCTATCCTGTCTTTACGAGATATTCATAACATTTTACAGTATATGCTTGGGGTGGCCACACTTCATGCCACATGCACAGGAATCTCATAGAATTGAAAGCGACAGTAATTTTTTCTTAAAAATTAATTTCTGCACTTCAGAAATATTAACATTTTATTTTACGTGTATTTATTTATTGAATTACTGAAATAAACAAAATATACAATTTCTTAATTAAAATTACAATTTAATTTTTGATTAAATGATAACTCTTTGTGTTTTAAAAAGAAATATCTCATCTTCAGATAAGTGGGCTTTTACTTGTTTTACTAGGCGTCAAATGTCAGGTTTGTAGTTTTTGAAGGCAGTAGCTCCTAAATATATCGATTTTTAACTCGGATTTGATGGATTTCTATTGAAATATAAAAATCTTGAACTTAAATCACCACCTCGTAATTAGTATTAACTGTTGATGGTAAGAATCCGCTTTCAAGAGAATAAAGGACCGAGATTTGGCCTCCTTTTTGCTATCTTTACCAACATTGCCATTGGAAATTTTTATCGAACAAAGAATTACTATGAATCCAGCCTAGATAATCTCGAGGGACTCATCAAAATGAAAGAAAAAGTATTTTACGAAGTTAAATACTCATTAACGATTTCAAATTTGTATTTTTTCAAAATACTTCGATAAAAATTTTGCGGTAAAATATCATGAGATATGTATCTGCCAAATTTGTGAGATTGCATCGTATTTTACACTCAACGTATTTCTATTCTGTGGAATTTCGCGAAGTCAAGCCTTCAGTTTTTGAATTTATTCTTTTAGCGGTTGCAGGTCGTGGAAGAAAATGAAAAATTTAGTTCCGTAAAGTTGTTAGTGCCCTTTTTTATGTTACATCTTTACATTGTTGGATGGAGGAGTGATTTCTTTGGCGCATCAGTAGGCAAGAGAGGTGAAGTAGCTTCCTGCTCTGCCCGTTCTGCTTGCTCGCTCCCCGTTAAAACACGATCGATTTAGCGATGCGTTACAATATTCGATACATAGTATGGGGAAAGTATAAGCTCTCCCAAAAAAGATAGAATTCAGTTTCAGCGGAAATGCAGTTTAAACGTGTTTTTTTCAAGCTCGCTTCTTATTCATGATGAAATTATTGTCGTCCACAGATGCCTCAAAGTGAGACCAAGTTCTTTTGCTCATTATAGCTAATAATTAAGTAGAGGTAGGGCCATTCCATGTCAAGTGGACCAACGGTCCCCGCTCGACCATCACCTATTTTAATGAAATTTTATGTGAACATAACTTCATAACCTCTATGAACATTTGCCAAGTTTTACATCCATCGATGAAATATTTGCTGAGATATAGTCATTAGTTTGACCCCCTACCACAGCCTATTACAGTTAGACATCGATATTTAGCAACTTTCAGACACGTTATCTCAGGCAGTATTTCGTTGAGCCAAACAAAACTTGGTATTCCTATACAACCTTTGTTGCTCTATTACATAAAATAATAAGAAAACTTTTATGAGCAAAATATGCGAAGAAAATTTGAAGCAAAATCGGCCCAAAAAATTATGGCTCGAAAAAAATTTAAAGTTTGGCATTTTATATAAATTTTTCGAGACGACGCCGAAAATAGGGAATTTTCAGTTAACATTTACAAAACAACACCCTCTCGTAACTCTTTCCAATTCTCTTTAGATAAAAGAGAATTGGAATAGCATGCTGTTATCCCTCTAAAAATGTAGACTTGGTATTGGTCGCAGTCATATAATCCCTAAAAATAGGGATGAATGTGATGACGTTACTATGGCAACATCTTGTACATTTGCATACTCGTCTATTGCTGATTTTAGATTGTGTCACTTAATTTTCTTAATGAAAATTTATTATTTATTGTCAGTCTGGATTGGTATGTCGTTGCATCAGATAATGTTTCTATCAAGTACAAAAAACGTGGATGTATACGTTAGATTTATGAAATTTTCACTTTTGATAATCAGGAAAATATATATTTTTTGCGATAAAAAGCGGAAATCTTTTATTTGATATTCGATACAAGGAAATACTTGTTCATAGTGTGTAGATTCATTTAAGCGCTAATTTTTGAGAAATCCTATAACGTATGCATTTTTTCCTGTTTCTGTATACATGCTCAAAAATAAGAATAAAACGTTGAAATTAGTATAATATGTTATCTTGCGTAGTTAATTTTGCCCACCAGAGTTGCGGATTTGCCATATGTGGAAGCGGTCTAGGGCTCTACTCCCGGGGCGTGCCTGGATTTTCCAAATGTTGATAAATTTTAGTTGCTACCTGAATGGAGGGGTAGTGGATCCGGTCTCTGACAGCCATCATTATACAGCGTGGGAGGAATGTACTGACCACGTTAACATTAATGCTTTCTTGCCCCATACGAGCTGTTGCGCCTCGACTTAGTTTTAGATATTTATTGTCACACGTCTTGCTTGAACTATTTTATTCGGGTGTATTTCGGCTCATTCTGTTATATCCAAGCTAGAATAAATCTTAAATTTAATGATTACCATTGTATATCATTGTGAAATTAACTATCTTATCTTGCCGTTAGGTATGCCAAGTTAGAATTATCTATTAATTCATTTTAGTGTTTCTTTAAATAAATTACTAACAAGTTACTAAAGAAACTCAGCACAAACCAATGATATCAATGTTAAATAACGATATCAGAGCGTATATTTCGGCTGTAATTCTAAAACGTGTAACTTCGTGGAAAGGGAGGTGAGCTCCATTAATGTTAAGGCTCGCCGGCACTTCTTACGTCCTTAGCACTCCATCCCGTTTCTAAACAAAGCTTTGGGGCTGATCTCTTGCCATTTACACTCCTACTCAGCTTGTGTTTCTTCCTTCCCCCTTTCCTGATAAACTCTTGCATCCCTACTTTACTTCGCATGTTCATATCTGGTTACCCTTTTAGATGTGCTTCTCCCTTCATAAATTGACCTTCAGGCGATACGTAGTTGACTACAAAACATGTTTTCTGTGCATTATACGGATAATTTCACAGAGTTACTTATTATATTTAAGGAATTTCTTGTCTTTTATCCAGAAATTCGTCAGAAGTTGATATCTCCTTTTTGCGATTATTTTAGTAGCGTTTTCTTTTGTTTTTTTCCTGGCGGAAAAATTCCGATAAAATTGAAATTTTACTATGTAATTTGTATTTTAATATGTTAAAAAATCTCTTGACGATCATATATATTTCGTGTAGATTGTTTCATTCAAGACCGAATTCGGTACTCTTGAGAGGATTTAATTCGAAAATGAACGTTCATAATAATCGTTGGCAGGTTGTTTTTTTGCGACATTATTTGGATGTTCTCCCTGATTCATTTTTGAGATCCTGAGTACTCTTAGTTTCTACGCTTATCTGTTGGATTTTCCTTTAATCCTCCTATCGTTAAATTGTGTATTCTAATTCTTTTTAGGCCCTCCGCATTTATTTTTCATAAGCATTTAATTGCATTCAGTTGTCGTTAATACCCTCCTTTGTTAATTTAGAGGCTGAACAAGAAAAATCACCAAAATATATAATATTATCGAGTACAACTAGACAGCTACCAGCGGATTGTTATATTTAATGTAATGTGTTTCGCTGTTGTTTTTACGTAGCAGCTTAACTTTGAATATTCCCTGTTCAAAATTGTTGACGATTGTGGTAGAGATATGTGGAGAGATTTTTATCTAATTAGGATTTTCAGCTAAAGGGTGCGCCAATATTCCACAGTATTCCAGGACTTTATTTTAGATTTAATGAGTTGTACCTACTTTTATCCTACAACTGTCAAGCCAGTATTTCGTAAAAAGTTATGTTTACATCAGCTTTTCAGTTGGTTAACTCATTTATTTTTAGAAATTTAGCTTTAATGTATAATTACTAACGAATCAATCAATTGTACTTTAAATCTGTATTTGGGTCTTAGACAGTGGCTCCCATTATTATATTTTGTGCTTTAGCATCTAGTATATTTTACTGCTCTTTGAGTATAAATGATATGTCAGCCATCTTGATGATGATTCACGGACAATTGACTCGAAAAAGCAAAGAAGATAATCGTTAACTATTGGTACTCATTCACGCAAGATATTATACGGAAGTCGAGCGGTGTTTCTGATGGTGGTTATTTTTATGATAGATTTCATTGTCAAGGTTCAAATACTTATGATTATGAATATCATGACTAAAATATTTTATAAAGTTTTGCTGTATCGACTTAAACTTTTCTTCGGGAATTATTTTTTTATGCTATAGAAATTCGTCTCAATAAACTTTAAAATTTCCTGTATTCATTTAGCATGAATTATTCCACGAAAATTATATCCTCTGTGCCCAATTGCTTGAAAGTTTAAATTTAGAATCGTAATAAATTATTTCCTTGTTATTTAAAAACATTTTAATTTCAACTGCTGAATGGTCGCTAAAGAGAACAATTCGGATTAAAAGGTTTTGTGTGTTCTCTGTCATTAATTAATTTCTTTTGAATTAATTCTAATACTTAACGTTACTAAATTTTGAACAGGAAATCTCTCACTAAATTGTCAATCTGAAATGACCCTCGAACAGATAATTGAGGTAAGCTCAGATTCTTGAAGGTTTTTGATGCATCGAGTCCATCAGTTAAGTAAATTCTATGAAAATAGGTATCTTTATAGTAGTAGTAGTATTGTTAAAAGTGCTTCGACAGCTTAGGTCATTTCGCACGTAGGCCCCCACCGGGAATCGAACCCGGGACCGCTTTCACTGAAGTCGAACGCGTTGCCCACTTGGCTATCGGGAGCCCAGTTATCTTTATAATATAAGTATTATTACGTTAGTCATCCGTCATCCATGTCATCCGCACTAGAGTGAATTTTTTCTTCGATTGCTTTGTAACTAACGAGATACAAAAAAAATGTTTTTTTCGATGTAATTGCATCAAAGTTTTAAACTTTCTTTGTGATGCTCTTAAAATACGAATGGATGTGACGTCCATATCTTCAGGATAACTATAGTTTAGATCAATTGTTGATTAAAAAAAATTACTTATAATTTACCTTTGCATATCTGTATTTCGTTTAATTGTTGTAATTCGCACTTTTAATTTGAATAAATAAAGATGGTTAATAAATAAGATTGCGTGGTGTTTATGTTTATACCCTTCCGTCGACAGCATTCTACTAAAGCAAATTCCTGAGGGCGACGCTTCCTCGATGTTTTCTCATTTCTTTGTAGAACTTTATCTGTTTTAATCTTTTGTCTCTTAAAACTAACCTTTTTCTCGATTCCGCTTGTTCTTATTTCTTGCGGTTTTTCAAACAGTGGAAGAGTATCGGTGAGGTTTTTGGTCCGGAAGAGAAGGGTGGGCCCTAAGGTTAAGGTTTCCGAGAAAGATGATTGGGAAATCTTATCCCTTAGCTCACAGTGGGCGATATCTGTGGCACGCCAAGCCCAAGCTGCTTCTTGGGGGCCAATGCTTTTCTACCGGTTAATGGCTCTTCACAAACGCGTGGCCGTCGTTCGTTTTGAAATAGAGAGCGCATGTGTTATTCTAAACCGTCATTTCTTCGCAGCGTTGGCGACCCAAATTTGGTTCGCGAGTATAAAATCGACGAACCGCGTCATCTCTACGATTGGCATTTTAAGGACTCCAAGATAAATAATAAATCTGGAAGTGAATTAAAGGAAAGTCGAATGTTACGGGAGACGGCCAGATCAAAAGGGTTTTGTGACCTATTTTACGACGCCGAGGTTTTCTTTCTAAGTATCACTCCACGGTACTTTTTAAAGGAATATTCAGGTATTTTCGCAGTCTACGTACTTGTAACCGACCGAATATGTGTTTCTTCACTCGAGATCTACTTGCCCTTATCCCTTTTCTTCTCCCTCCACGAATCTTTTGCCTCTCACTTTGATCTTTCTCTCCTTCTCACTTTTCCAATTTCTCCCCACCTTTGCTCCTTAGTCATCTATCTTCACCGGGGAGACGTACAAGGTCAGGATAATTTATAATGAAACTGGAGATCGATGATGAGTGCGGTTACCATTTTTCGGTTCGACTTGCTAAATCGGTTCCCTCGATTCGTATTTTTGATACCTGTTTAGTAACTGTAAAGACGTTGCGACTAATAAGTAGTCTGTACCGTAAGTTTCATTCATGATGAGCTTCGTATTGGCGAAACTTTTACATTTTAATATGGAAACTTTCCGGCTTGATTATCCGATATTTCCCATAAGTATTGGATTACGGATGAAGGAAGAGATTTGAAAGAATCGATCCCCAATTTATTCAGGTCAGTATTTTTCTTATACATCTTTGATATTTCGATTCCATTTGGAGTATCATTATAGATCATCTCATTTATCTTCTCCCTGCTAAAATCTCCATTAGCCGCATATCCTTTCTCCATTTCATTCTCTGTAGCCTCGGGATGGAAATCCGTTTCATTCGCTCCAAAGTATTGAGTTCCTCTGAAGACGTTTTCGCATTGCGTGTCTCCATTACGGTTTCATTTCCATGAAAAATTTCCTAACCCAAGCGTCTGCATTATTAGTTGGCAATAATTCAAATACTAGTACGTTTAATACGCATCACCTTTATGTTTATTTATTTTGTCTTTTTATTTGTATATCTTTGGTAATTCCTTCCCTTAATTTGTTCCAATTGGGTAGCTAATCATGGTGAAACATTCCTCTACATTTAGCGTCCAAATATTGAGTTCAGTATGGCCTCCTTTAGAAGATTATACTTTCTAAGTCAACCAAGATTTTTATCCTTTTTACCATAGATATTGTAACATACAAATAACATAACAGAACCCTCTTATCGGTTTTTTGGAAGAATCGTGTTTAAAAAAATCTTTTACGAGTCATCATAACCTACTTCTGTTCGTCGTCTTTAATTTTTAGCCTACAGAGAAAATTACTTTACAGATTTTAATGAAATCTGAATTTTGTACCTTAAATTTATCAATTGTAACCAAAGATTCAATGCACTAGTATTAACAAACAGCATCATTGCAAAGATTTCCGTTTTATTTTCTAACTGGATTTAGGCATAACTTACGCACCTTTGTTGTGGAGAGTTCGTCCTTTTGATTTCTGCGATGCACACAAAAAATCTTATGAGAAATGAAATTGAATATTAAGCTCTTATATCAGATATCTACTTATGTATTTACTTGTATCATATCATGCACAATATTTATGCGTGTTTACAGGGAAACGAGGGCAGCCAACAATCTTGCAATGTTCCTTATTCCATCCAGTATTGAGTTTAAATTTCTGTCTCAAGTCACTCATTCGTGGACGTGATGGAGTTTGCATCGCATATCAAATGTCTTACGTACTACACTGAAATAATATTACACCTGTTGAAGCACTATGTAAGATACTTTCTTTATTTTTGCAAAACTTAAATTTCATTGAGATATCTGCGGATTGAAAGATTCGACGGACCTTGTTCTTTCACTTTTATTTATCTTTGCGTCCGATCTGTGTCATTTCAGTACCTCCGTATTCATTGGCTCTCGTCGTATTTCGTACTCACATTCCCCCACTTTTATTTTTATGTCGATTTGAGATGTGAAGGTTTTATGTCCCGGCCGATTTTGAGAACAATATCCTTAATTTTCAGCTCTTTTAACTGTAGTATTCACTTTTTCGTAGGAACCTTTTCTGTCAAAGTCACTATTTCCTGGTTTCAATTATTATGTGATACCTATATATTCAGAAGTTAAGCTGATATTTGAAGAACGAAATGTTTGGATAAAATATTAGGGATGAGAAGATATTATTAGGGAATGATGGTAGGGATAAGAAAATGAGTAGGGATGTGAGCATTCGTTTAAATTTACTCCAGATCCTTTAGGGTTAGAAAATGGACACCAAAACCGCGGGTGTAAGTAAATTCTTCATTTATTATTCATTCGGATTAAAAGGTTTTGTGTGTTCTCTGTCATTAATTAATTTCTTTTGAATTAATTCTAATACTTAACGTTACTAAATTTTGAACAGGAAATCTCTCACTAAATTGTCAATCTGAAATGACCCTCGAACAGATAATTGAGGTAAGCTCAGATTCTTGAAGGTTTTTGATGCATCGAGTCCATCAGTTAAGTAAATTCTATGANAATTTGCAGCTTGCTGCTTCTCTCTGGATTGTTTTTTTTTTTTGATTCGTGGTAAAAATTTGGTTCATGAAAAAATTTTACGAACGATCTCGTTGATCATTGAAATATCTGTGCCAGCGAAATCAAAAAATAGCGGATTTCGGTAATTTTCTTCACATTCTTTGAAGATATAGATGCACACAAATTATCTACGCTATCTTTACTCACATCGGTACATCTTTTCCTTCACTCTCAACAAGTTGTAAAATTTATCGTTCATCTTGTTCTTTAATGTGTTTTTGCGACGTATCCTTCCACGTCATAAAGTAACTCAAAAGTCTAATCTCGGAGAAAATACTTCGTTCAGCCAAATTGTTATTCTATCCATCACGTGACAGTTCGCGTATTTTTTTTGTCATGAGCTCATGAGATACCAATACATAGATTCTCAGTCAACATACGGCGGAGTATGAGTGTTTATAATGAGTGTGTGCGCGTTTCTGGGGAGATGTTCATCTCCGTTTGAAAATGGATAGCCTCGTTTCCTTCTCGGTGTGCTCGCCTTCCCCTAATGAAGCCTCGACCCTCCGCCCCACTGCCCGCGACCTCGCCCTCATCTCACCCAATCCTTTTTTCTCCTTTGTCTCGCCTCCACCTTCGTTTTTCCTCGTGAAATTTATCGCTAATTTGAATTTTTGTCCTTTGTTCACTGTCGTCGCATCGTGGCGTTTTTTCTTATGAACCGCGTGCTCGGAGAGACGTGAAAAACGGACACGTTTGCCTTCGGCTAGATTTTATTTCTGTTTCAGGGCTATATCTCGTTTTACCTTATCAGGAATATGATCTAAGGATTACTTGAAGATTTGCTATCAAGAGACACTTCGAAAGCCTTATGCCATTGGAAGGGTTTATTGTGAACTTTGCTTAGCTGCACGTTCCAAGGACGATTCCGCATCTTTTACTGATTGCAAAAGAAACACGAAAAGCGAAAAATACACCGTTTGCGATGGAAATGATTTTTTTTAATGGTCGTTGAATTTATTAAAAATTTCTGAAAGCCGATTTTGATGGTTCAGTTGGCAAGTGGTGACCATAATTGAGTTCTCATTTGTCGGATTCTGTTGAATTTTCTATTTCTATAAATTTAAACATTTTAAATATAGCAGTAGCAGTACTGTTAACATCTTAGTTTAAAGTTTCTTTTATTTATAATCGGAGATCCCTTGAAATAAAGCTTAATTCATTACGAAGAAAAAATGTACAATCAATGAATCAATGAAATCCCGATATTTTATTTCCGTTGGATATGATTTATATTAACGTAAAAGTAATCATATCGTAGCTTAGTGATGTTGATTTTACTGGGATATCTTCTAAGTCTTGGCAATTCATAGTTCATATTGAAAGAAAGATTACTTTATATTTTCCACTGCAGGTTTTTATCCGTCAACGAGTTGACATCTTCAGATGAAACTGAACTTCAAGTGAATCTTCACCTGAAGATGTCACCTCGTCGACGAAACTAGTCGAATAAAACCCTGCAGTGGAAATTACTAATTATTCTTTCTTTCGATATGATTTTTGAGTTCCACAAAGTCACGCTTGGGCATATTAATTTAATTTTATATCATTTGGTAATAATGGACGGAAAATGCTTATCTGAATTTGGTTAAACTCGATCTATAGTTACGACACGATGTTTTTTATTTAGGATTGAGATTAAGTCACTACATTTCTAGAATTTCAGTGCACGATCGGAGAGAAGATTGATTAATATGATTAGGTTTATGTAACGTGATCAGCACCCAAAATCGTCAACGAGATCAGTTTCAGGTGCATGCGATTTCACCAGTTCAATTTTGAAGTGGCGGTTTCAGCGAACGAACGAAACATACGGTATGGCTGTCTTTAGTTCTCGGCATGGAGTATATGAACAATCGATATTATATATATTTATTTATTTATATCGAAATAATACTATCGATCGCCTTTAATAATTCTTTGTTAGGTGCCATTAGCGTGTATCCTCTCTGTTGTTCCTTTTGATCAGTGTAGGTAGCTCAGAAGCGTTCCTTAGCTCAAATTTGCAGTTTCTCTCCCCAACATCATCTACGGAAGGTTCAGGAAGGTGGCCAATCGTGACGGCTCACGTGGAAGTGAAATCAGCGTCACACATTTCGAGCGGAATATCGGTCTGGACTCTCGCTAATTCATTTCGCCTTCATCTCCGCGGATATTTCGAAGGATTCGCCATATCCCTCGATCACCACTTCCCAATGTCGGAACGAGCTGTTCGATGACGCACCGTCGCTCCGTCGTTGGCTATGTCGTGTGGTGTCGGCGGTGGTTCATGCATGTAAGGCGATAGCGCTAGAGGATGAAGCGGACCCTGCTAACTCGCAATGACAGCTCTGTCCGCGCTCATCTCTCAGCTCCGTGACCAGCCGTCACTCGACACCACCGACTGCCTACATTTCCCCCCTCTTCCGCCGCCTCCATCCTCTGCAATGCATCGCACCCCCTCTCTTCCTCTCATTCCTCCTTCAACCCTGCATACTATTGCTGGCGGTGGTCCATTTGCAACCATTATATATTCTTCGGGGAATCTAGGTGAGAACTCAGAACTATGATTCGGTGCAGGTTATCCGTGATGCTCTGGCGACATCCTACGTTTTGATATCTTTGCCAGTGATAAGTTTATTTTCAAACTTAGGATGGATATTTAGTGGAAAATCTTCTGCGGTAACTTTCCCTGCTTTATGTGACGGGAACGCGTTTTACCGACCTAACGGACTAACCATTTGATTCATTAACGATTAAAAGGCAACAATAAGGTTCGATAACGAGTAGTAGTCGTTTTGGATACATTTATCATATACTTATTTTATTTTTGAATGAATCGGTAGTTTTTATCGTTTTCCAGACTACTAAATACGTTTGAGAATTCGATTAGGATGCACGTCGTGGTATTGCATATTGTAATAATTATTTCTGTGTTATAATATAACACAACAATGTGTTATGTGGTATAATATAACTATTTGTAGTGCCGGAGTAAATATTATTATTATTATACTCTTTAATCGCCGAGGTTAGGCCCATGTGGGCTTCACGTACACCTAACCTCTGAAGTCAAATATGCTACTGCAAAATTCGACCGGAGTTATTGAAATATTATAATAACTATAATAAACTATACTATTAAAATTACTCTCGAAAAATTTGCAGCTTGCTGCTTCTCTCTGGATTGTTTTTTTTTTTTGATTCGTGGTAAAAATTTGGTTCATGAAAAAATTTTACGAACGATCTCGTTGATCATTGAAATATCTGTGCCAGCGAAATCAAAAAATAGCGGATTTCGGTAATTTTCTTCACATTCTTTGAAGATATAGATGCACACAAATTATCTACGCTATCTTTACTCACATCGGTACATCTTTTCCTTCACTCTCAACAAGTTGTAAAATTTATCGTTCATCTTGTTCTTTAATGTGTTTTTGCGACGTATCCTTCCACGTCATAAAGTAACTCAAAAGTCTAATCTCGGAGAAAATACTTCGTTCAGCCAAATTGTTATTCTATCCATCACGTGACAGTTCGCGTATTTTTTTTGTCATGAGCTCATGAGATACCAATACATAGATTCTCAGTCAACATACGGCGGAGTATGAGTGTTTATAATGAGTGTGTGCGCGTTTCTGGGGAGATGTTCATCTCCGTTTGAAAATGGATAGCCTCGTTTCCTTCTCGGTGTGCTCGCCTTCCCCTAATGAAGCCTCGACCCTCCGCCCCACTGCCCGCGACCTCGCCCTCATCTCACCCAATCCTTTTTTCTCCTTTGTCTCGCCTCCACCTTCGTTTTTCCTCGTGAAATTTATCGCTAATTTGAATTTTTGTCCTTTGTTCACTGTCGTCGCATCGTGGCGTTTTTTCTTATGAACCGCGTGCTCGGAGAGACGTGAAAAACGGACACGTTTGCCTTCGGCTAGATTTTATTTCTGTTTCAGGGCTATATCTCGTTTTACCTTATCAGGAATATGATCTAAGGATTACTTGAAGATTTGCTATCAAGAGACACTTCGAAAGCCTTATGCCATTGGAAGGGTTTATTGTGAACTTTGCTTAGCTGCACGTTCCAAGGACGATTCCGCATCTTTTACTGATTGCAAAAGAAACACGAAAAGCGAAAAATACACCGTTTGCGATGGAAATGATTTTTTTTAATGGTCGTTGAATTTATTAAAAATTTCTGAAAGCCGATTTTGATGGTTCAGTTGGCAAGTGGTGACCATAATTGAGTTCTCATTTGTCGGATTCTGTTGAATTTTCTATTTCTATAAATTTAAACATTTTAAATATAGCAGTAGCAGTACTGTTAACATCTTAGTTTAAAGTATCTCTTTGATGAATTAACGATTCTTCCAGAAAATTTTAGCCTTGTTTTGATGCTGTTGAAGACTTTAGAAGAATAATTTAGACATGGATAGCGTGACAGATTTTTTCATACCTGGAAATGAAGGTTTTGTGTAAATAGTCAGTAAAATGTGTTGATCTGAATCGAGCGAGAAAGATAACATTTTGAATAAGAAAGGAGCAAGTGTAAGGCTTTCTTCCTTTATTCGGAACAATTCCATTTGAGCTATCCGAAGACCACTGAATTCAGAAACCGGGTATGAAAGAGAAAAGGTCAACCTTCATTCAGCCTTTTCTTCTCCTACGATTGAATCTAGTATGATATTTTTATGCTATCCCTCGCTTGATTATTTTGCGGGGCCTTTGTCTTATTTTCAGAGTATATATTATTGTTTTTTAAATTCGGTATCAAGAATTGATTCGTGAATTGAGGGCATAAATACTTTTAAGCATGATGCGTGTTCGTAAATATTCATGTATATAGATTCACTATCATTGCAACTATCAAGTATAGAGTAGTACTATCGAGTAGTATATCAAATTCCTAAATATAAATTCAATTTTTTGTTGTCTCAAAAGTTTCAATGCAACTTCTAATTCGATTGGAATTACCTTTTGTTTTGAAAGTAACAGCAGAGAATGGGATAAATTAATTACAGACGTTTAAGATTAAGAGAAATTGAAGGAATTCACGTACAGATATTTAAACCTGATGGCGAATCAATGATACGTTTCAAAAATAATATTTTCAAGTTTGGATCTGGGAGAAAAATATTTTTTGTAGTTTCAGAAGTTACAAAACATGGGTCTAAGGAATAGCCTATCCAAGTTCCATATCGATCTATTAGATTTAGCTTATCTAGAGCGTATGTCTTTAGCAGAGGCATCCGTGCCCGGAGGGTGATGTCTATGAATCTCAAAGCCTTCTTCATAGATGATTTTAAGCTCGGATGTTTTCCAAAGGTTTCGGCAATAATTGGGCCTTTGGACCTTCATTTTTCAAGGATATTTGGGGTATCTAAACACACAGTCTTAAGAAGTGAAACTTACGCGCACGTTGATTCTCTGGACGTGGAGATTCTTTCTCAGAGCCAGTGTTTCCCTGATATTTTGTGTTTTGAGGAAAAGGAGCAATACCAATTCGTCTGTGATGTTATATTAAAAGAAGGAAGTGATGCTAAAATTCATGCAACTCAAATAAGAAAGAGATGCAAGAAATATGCCCATAAAAACCCAATAGTTGATGAAAATGTCGTGTTACTTAGGTCTCCGGAGACGATTCAACCAATTGAACGGAGTATCGGCTTTCCATTTCTGAGGATTCGTCTAATAAAGAATAATTGAAGATATATTTTGGAGAATGTACGCAAAATGCTTGCGATAGCTTCCATTCCATTGTTTTGAATTATGATATGTAGTATTTTAATTCCGGTATAAGAATGACCGAAATCGCTCCCATCTGTAGCGCCGTCGTTTTTAATGAAGGTTTAGATCGTATTCTTGAAATAATGGAGAAGGTACACTTTGAAATGTGTGTGTGGAATAGTGTGGTTTATATGGAATAATAGCAATTCAACGAGGAAAAAAAGGGCTTACTTTTGCATTTGATGTAGTTGATAGACAATAAGATAACGCATTATTATTGCTTTCATTACCTTGACTCTATTTTCCAAAACCTATTTTTTGAAATTGGCGTGCAAGATTCCTCAAATTATTTAACCATTGGAGGCATTAGTCATTCACGAATGCAATCGATGCATCTCAAATATCAATAGGAAAACGAGCTTAAGCAATTTTTACTTTTCAAAGTCGAAAAAGATTTTTCCAGAAAATCTATTCTTTAATGTTTCAGACTTGTAATTTTAAAATTTTCAAATTAAGATATATTTTTTGTTATTTGTCGATTAGATCATGTCTGTTAATGAGAAGAATTTTAGCACCTACCTGATGGATCGAGACTAAATTGAATAGGAATTTGATTGCCTTCCAATTCATTATCTGCTGAGAGCGCCAATATATTTTAATTAACTGTATTAATTCCAAGGAGTAACAAGTGTGAAAAAACCTGGGTTTCGAGTCCCAGTCATGCCGCAATTTTCATGCATCCCTTGAGATTCAGCCCCTTCCGTGCTTAGTAACTTACCTTTCCTTAATCGTTGCATTAATTCAGTATTATTTTAACAGCCAAATTTTTTTTTAATGGTTTATATGTATAAGATAGAAATCCACCACCTCGAAACTCTTACCTTAGCCAGCTTATTCTCTCGAGTAACCTAATTTTTTCTCAGACTTAACAATTTTTCCACTATAAACCAGTTTCTATCCTTATGATTGCCTCAAGATATTAATCATGTATAAAATATTTAGTGCATTTTAAGCCAGTGTCCGCTCGTGGTAATTTACGCGTAAGAATTAGGAATTTAAGAAATATATAATGAGTTCGATACATTAATAGTTTGTTACGAATGGATATTCAGCTAAAAGTAAACCTGCTTAAATATTATGTCGGTGCAAAGTTCGAAAAGGGCTCACAAGAATGTATTATAAAATCGGTAGCCACTCCCCTCCACCGACAGGAGTTGTCGTCCCCGTTGGAAACCTGTAGCATAGACTGAGAACTGGACCTAGCAAATTTTTGTGGCTTCTCTTGTTGAATGCATACCATCCTGTCGTATCTTTGCACGAAAAGATGCAAAATGCCTATAATAATTTAGGCTCCTGGTGCACACGCGATTTTCAAACAATATCGTAAATTGAAATTAAATAGTGAATTTTTTTGTTCCATCCCTGGATGGATTTTGTTTGGATTCACTTATGTATTAAAATGATCTTCCGTGATTTATTTTTCATGTCAAAATTAAGGAAATTGAGATTATTCATTGATAATCTTCCTTGATTTCCACGGTTCACTATTCATCCATATATTTCCAATTATTTTTCGAAAATATCTTGAAATATGATAAAAATGATACCATGAATCGTTTAATATGTTCAGTGTATGAAAAATTCGTTCCCTTTATGTATACAATGCGTCTTAATGGACAATTTATTTTACCTTTATCTATACCTCTGTTATCGCCAAAATTTTATTTTTACCTCGTCACATTTAAGAAAAAAATGGTCAATCCTTGTTTTTCAATTCTTTTCCATCCATGAAATTTTTTTGCGAATGCACAATACAGTATCAAGTTTAGTAGCTATTTATTTTTATTTATATTTTTGAATTTTCCTTGCTAATGTCAATGGTCCTCGATGTTGTCATGAAAATATTTAATGCAAGACGAATCTTTTTATTATAAAGGAAAGATTTTGGGTTTTGATGGACATCATAGGGGTTTGGGTCCGTTGAGCTTTTCGAGTCCAAATATTTCGGTTGTCTTTCGTAGCTTTCGATGCAGCCCGCACATATGTAATTTCTACGTGACGAATTGACGCAAGGACAAACCGCTTTCCATTCCAGAGCTAATCACGAACCCCCATAAAATCTCCAACCGCCCGCGATATCTGTTACCTTATCGTAGAACCCGACACCATAAACCAAGACGGGTTAGTTTCCCAATCTCCATACAAGTTCCCTCTACACCTCGTGCCACACCATTCATGCACCGGTCTTGGGAGTGGGAGGGGTTGGCGGGGGCACGAGGTCTTCAAAACAACACCACGGAGACACAGGTGCGTACTTGGTGCACAGCAAGAGCGGGGGCCACCCCTACTCGGCGTAAGCGATGCCTCGCCGATTCCTAGGGCATCCCCTTGCAGCCGATATTGGACATATCCCTTTTCAAAGCGGCTCCTCGAGGTCCACTTCCCTCGTGGGAGAACTTCCAAGGCGTCTTCTTTTCACGGCAAATCCCTCTTCCGTCCATTAACCGTCGGACACTGTATTCAAATGCCAACGGACTATCTCACGGTGTTGGTTTAGGGGGAGTAAGGGTTTTCTCGCGGTCAGGATTTATGTCGCAAAGAAATGAGTCTTCTCCAAGGATACTGATAGGGTCAGGAATAGGGTTTCCAATCGGGAATTTCGTCCCGAAGGTTCCCGGGAGCTCCTCTCTCCCAAATCCCAAAAGTAGCTAAAAAGTTGCTCTTGAAGTACAAGAAATATGCGCATTACTCAAAATGAATCGCATGAAATGATAAAAGCTCTCGATTCGACCGTATTAATCGTATTTTGAAAGAACTTCGAATGAGCCCTTACAAAATTATTCTCATCATCACTGCCAAAGTGACCTGAACTCGGAGCAGAGAAAAATGAAATCCCGGAGGATCCCGGTTTTGAAGCTGAATTTTGCGTCGATATTTCTCATGAGAATCTCAATCCCTCTGCAGTATTACTGCTTCGGTGTATCAACTCTCACATTGGCTTTGCTGTAGATAAACGTTAATATATTTATCTTTTTTTATATGCAATCCGTGAAATTTAAATCACAAAGGAAGATTTCGGGAATTTCGAGATCTTCGGGATTTAGTATTTGGTATAAAAAGACAAATTACCACACTGAGTAAATAGTTCGGAAATAAGCATGTGAATGGCAGTTTTACTTCAAATAATTTCTCAGAGGTGTTAAACTACTTGAAATGTTAAATTTTCAGAGCTCCATCGAGACGCGTTTGTATTCCGTGCAGTGCACTGCAAGTAGGAGATATGGCAACCCTGTCGTATGTCCTTCAGACACGGTTCAGCTTTTTCCCAAATAAGCTTATTTCCAAGTAAAAATTGCTTGACTTCGAATCCTAGGAAATATTTAATAATTTAGCAAGGTGGAACAATTAAATTTTTTCGTAGACAAAACTCTAGGACTAGGTAGCATTTAAAATTTAACGAAGATTAGTAGAAATTAAGTCGATGTTCGGAATACCGACTGAATTGCTGTTAATCTTCTTTACCCCGAGTTTCTTTGAAATTGAATTTTTAAGATGGCGAAAAATTTGTCTTGAAAAAGTGCCTATTTTGGGGTCTATTGTTAAAACATTCGGTCCACAACCGAAAACTTTCCTTTATTAGCATCAAAAATACCTAAGAGGAATGAGGATTACTAGGCAAGATGAGGAGTGAGGTATTCTGCCTTTGCTTTTCTTGCTGAGCTAGAATGCTGGAGGTTGAGAAAGCCCACGGAGGTGCAGAAGGGTCTTTCAAGTCACTCATTACATATTAATCAATTAAGAAAGACTTAATGAAACTCATCATTCAGCATCCCTCTTTAGCTTTCATATTATCACAGCCATGAGTGACTCTTAGAAAATAGTCTAGTGTTGCGACTATAAGATGCAGTTTTTATATGCTCTACCGAAAGACAAGTGAAAAAAAAAACAATTCAATAAGATACGGTGCAGAAAGTAGTTCAGGTATACCTTCGCTGAAATACTTATTCACTGTAAATTCAGCACTCGATCAACTTCAGAGTAAGAATATAGTGAATATAGTTAAAATATAATAATAATCATATTGTCTCTTTAAGTTGACGTAAAAGTCGTTTCTATATGCTGAATCTTGAGCTTGTAGTAAATTCCGTGTTTGGATATGTTAAACTCGATAGTAGTGCATTTTACTATCTTTTAGCGTTGCTCCGAAAAATTAGATGATGATATTGACCTTTCTTAAAAGACATGAAATTATTCGGGAAAAGTTTCGTTTTTAAATAATCGCCTGCCATAACGTATTGCTCTTAACGTCAAATTTATGGTTGCGCAATACTTGAGTATAACTGCTGTTGCGGGGCGCTCTGAGATTGTGCATAAAAATGTCTTAGTTCACATCCAGGTGAAGTTTGGTCAGTGTAGTCACGCTTCCCGAGCTCGTCAAAATTTTGGCTATGGTTTAATTTAAATATCTGCCTTTAAAGTGATACCTCTTTATTTTTAATGCCGTTTTTGTATTTCATCTTCACAAAGAATTTCAAATTTGTGTATTATTTACTATTGAATTGCTTTAATCGTCGTTTTCATGGAGTATGCGATCTCTCGATGACGTCTATCTCGATGGTTGATTCGTATATTAAGCAATAAAAAATTACATTCTGATGGAAGATTGTTTAATCGGTTTAGCGGTTATTCGGTTACACGGTGCAACATGAACCGAAACCCATGTTTTTCAAACTTACGGAATTTGGAGTTCCCTACTGTAGCCATAGGTTAAGGAAGTATATTTTCACATTCGTTTAATCTATGAATTATTATAATTGGCTTAAGTGATCACTTAAGTCTGAGCTTTAAACGTGTTTAATAGAAATCCAGAAGTTTGAATGAAGGAAAATTATGGAGGCGAGTCGACCAATTACGGAAATTACTGGAAGTTTTTGCCGAAACGTAAAGACATAACGATAGTACGAGGTGCGTTCAAAGTTCAGTTTTTTTAAACCCAGTATGGTGCTTACATCTATGTTACCAATTCAGAAAAAGATTTCAGGCTAAAATCTTCAGGTCGCATCTTTTAAAAGCAACCGCATCTTTCTACTCTCATGGCCGATAAAATATTTGGAACCATAGAACTTGAACGAACCTTGACCTCCCAGCGATTATCCAGAGGCTAAAACACCCCCTAAAGAGGTACTTTGAGCATCCATGGAATCATTGCAAAGACGATATGAAAAATGACAACTCTTCACTAGATTACGTCGAGAAATAAAAGAAATTTCAACCTAAGACCTTTTAACTCAAGACCTTAAACGTGAACGAACCTCGTACGTACTGGAGAAGTGTTGCGAATTGCGCGAATTATAGTTTAAAACGTTAGGTATATCTAATTATTTTCAAACTTCGTCTTATTAAAATTTTCTTTTGTTCCCTCATTACCTTTCAGCGATCGCAGTGTTTCTTTGGTGCTGTATTCAGTAGGTTAACATTGTGAACAATTTTATTCTCCATGGAGTTATTACCACTACGGATTGAAGTCAGTTCTTTTGATGGCTTTGATTTGACGTATACACTCATTATTTTCGCAGAAGAAGATCCTTCTCATTTATTTGAGGGAACTTCGGGAGAAGGAATGCTATTTTATGTGTGTGGAAATTTCAATTCTCGAATGAGAACGTACCTTACACCCATCATTAGGAATATGCGTAAATTTCCGTTCAAGTCAGAGAAATAGAATTACCATTCTAATTTTACCATACAATTACATTCTTATACTAACAACGTTGTTTTAATTTTCTCTTCTTAATCAATGAAACGGTTTCAGGCGTTACCTTGTGGAATTTATCCATAACTGAAATAAGACTAGACACTTGTGCAATTCCACTAAAAGGACTTTAGTGCGACCTAGGTTTCAGTAAATTTGTAGCATCATCAGGCGAACATTCACAACTGTTTGATGATTGCCTGATAATTCACCATATTGTGAATGTTTGCCTGATGATGCTAGAAGTGTAGTGAAACCTAGGTCGCATTAAAGTCTTTTTAGTGGAATTGCACAAAGAGTCTTGTCTTATTTCCGTTTTTCTTCTTAGTTTTAGCGGGCTTGAAGACGATTTTGGCAGCTTAATAAGAAAATGATGCTGTGGGCATATAGATGAGTTAGTCGATTGTATTCATCTTTGAAGAATGTTTTCTGAATATAGTGAGTGTCAAAATCTGCAAACGGGCAATGGTTGGAAGGTTCTTGCCAAGCCTTTGATGTAATTATTTTCTCGTTAGTCGACTTATATGCTCTTCTAATATACGTTGGATTAAGAAACACATTGGGGCGTATTCCTGTAAAATATCATAAGCGATTATTACACAACTTAGAGCTGCCTTTCGTGTTTACATAGAACTGAATTATTAATAATTTGTCGCATTAGCAACGTGCTGACAGTATTTACTAAAATATCGGTGTTTTATTCTAGCCTTAGGTATTATAGCTTTTTATCAGTGAGCCATTTTCGGAATTCACGTGGAATATTCGGAACGCCTAAATTCTCCGATCATGTCCAGCAGAGTATACAAAAATGATTAATAATTACATTGAAACTATTCCATGCTAATTGCATCCAGTAGTTAACTTATCCCTAACTAACCTTATGTCCTGTGAATAATCCTAATGCCATAAACGCCTTCATCTATCGTTTTAATTATAACTTCTCCAAAAGGTGTAATAGCGTGTTTCGGTTATCAGCTGTTTCCGTTCTCGCTATTTTATGTTATTTCATCTTTTGAAATTTTCCTCGATTTGGTGCGATTTGAGTTAATGGAAAATTAGGAGCCTTGCTGGCGGTGGACTATCTTGTATTTAGGGAACGCTTTCAGATTTGTCATTAGTCTTATATTTCGTATCTGGAATGTTGCTCATTTTCAATCGAAGTATCTTAAAAAGCTCGTCTATGAATAACGAAACGTTTTCCGATGAACATATGGAGAGAAAAATTCTCTTTTACATCGCATTATCAGAGATAAAGATCTTATTTCCATCTTAAAGCGCAGGGTCGGTCGATAAATTCGCGCTCGGCATTCAAAGTAACGGCATTTCGGGAGCAGTGTCACTAAACGGGACGCCGTTTTTACGAGTCTCTCCGCACACTCTAATGAATGGTCGCTTCGCCTCATTCCTCCATTCACCCCCACCATCGGATTTGGATGTCATCAAGCTTGCAACCTAATCCCAGGTCACCCTCGTTCTCTACCCCAAGCCGTATCACTCGGTGGGTGGCCACCATCTTCCCTTACATATTCTGCTGCTATCACTTGACAGGACAACTTTCTCTCCGAACCGGGTCCGGTTTTTTGGCGCAAACGTGTGGGAAAACTGAAGAATATTTTATATCGGCCATGACTTCACATATTCCTCCTCTTCTTTTCTCCCCTCTTTCGTCTCCATTCTTTCGTCTTCGTCATTCCGAAGACATTATTGTCTTTATGACTTTGCGTGCGATCGATTATTCGATATCCTTACAGAAGACAAATGGGCTTCGGCGACAATACGGTTTTTTTACGGAAACAAGTCCTTGGAAACGGCAGAAATGATTTATGACGCGTATTATTTAAAGCGGTAAACTGAAATTTAAATGATATTATACCATTAGGCTTTAAGTCTTTTGCGTTTTTATTATCAACGTACGTGCTTAAATAATTCGCTCAATTCAAATTCCTGTCCAATTCAACGTCCAAGTTTTAGGAATTATATCAATAAACGCAAAATTCAGTAGGCTTACTGTTATCCACCGGTTTTTATTGTATTGATTATATATAATTTAATTTTCTGTATTTTAAAATCGCGAAGAACCCCGTCTACATCTCCAATATCATCAACAGAAAAGAATTTCTGCATTAATTTTGTCCATTTCGCGATTATTGTCATCTATTACTTAAACTTTATTTCTAATACTTTGAATTGTTTTACAACAAGACATGTACATGCATACTTAAGTCTCGTTCGATAAAATTTTGTTGTTAATATTCCATCAAAGATCTGAACTCTCGGATAGGCAAGTGGGCAACGCGTTCGATTTCAGTGAAAGCGTTCCTGGGTTCGATTCCCGGGGGGGTGGGGGGCTCACGTGCAAAATGACCTCAGCTGTCGAAGCAATTTTAACAATACTACTACGATCTGAACGGACTCGATAGTTCTGTTGAACGTAAAATTTGAGAATCGTCAAGATGAATTATTATAATGTAATTCAACGAAGGCGAATGCTTTTCTTAATGCGAAAAATGTTCAAGGAAAGATTCAATGTAATTGGTCAGGTGAACATTATATTATTAACTCAATCAACATTATATTAGCCAGTATACTATGTTAATATTCGTTAGAGTTTCATATATATATGTCCACAAATGCTTTCATTTATGAAAATTTAGTCCGCATGTATAAGCAGTTATCATTGTTTCGTTGAAAATACTTGTGTATCTCTGTGTTACACTCATTGGAGAATGATAACCTCGGGCGTGCCGCAAAGTAGCGTAATCGGACCGTTACTATTTTTAGTGTACATCAACGATCTTAGCAAAAACATTGATAGCAAAGTTAGGATATTCGCGGACAATACGGTAATTTATAGGGAAATTGAAAGTTCAATGGATAGAATAACCCTGGCGAATGATTTAGATAAAATTATGAAATGGTACGACGACTGGCAATTAGAGATCAATATAGACAAATGTTCGGTAATAAACTTCTTCGAAAAGAAAAATACCAATGATTATTCGTACAGCCCCCGAGGGAAAACTTTATCAACAGAAGAATCGGTGAGACACCTTGGAGTAACCCTCATAAATAACTTAACATGGGGTACCCACATTTGTAATATATGTGGGCGAGCTCATAAGAGGACTCGGATTCAGTAAGAGAATAGTCTGTTGGAGTGAAGAAAGAAACCATGAGCGATGTTACGTTGCGTTGGTCAGGCTTCACCTGGAATATGCGTGTAGTGTATGGAAACCTGCATAAAAGTGTTGTATTCCAAAATTAGAAAAAGTACAGCGATACGTTTCGTAAAAGATTGTTACGACAAATCAGTGAGCGTTACCCAAATTCTTCAGGACGCTGGATGGGAATTTCTAGAAGATAGAAGATTTAAACAAAGGATAAATTTACTAAATAAGTTCAGAGAAGGTAACTTCGTTTTTCTGAGAGGAATATCAAGGAGATAGACGCTAGAACGAATCGAAAAAATTCATTTTTTCCCGCAAAATATTCGCGAAAGTAACCGATTTGGAAAGTAGAGTCATTATGCATGCACCCCTTGCCACACACCGAAAGGCGGCTTGCAGGTGCATATGTAGATAACGCAAGAAGGAGTTGTCATTTTGCTGCAAAACTTGGCACACAGTTACATCTCAGGCAAATAGTCAATTGATTATCGTAGTGACGTGATTTGATGAACTTCCTACCAGAGGCCGTGAACTCGTTGTCCACCGTGACCCATAAAAGAACTCGCAGAGGTAACTGGAATGTAGTGGACCGTTGTTTGTGGAAAACTCTTCGACCTATCGATTGAATCTGCGACGATAGCGAAGAGATTTTACCCAGTTTGAGAATTTGAGGGGGTACGCATTATTGGAACACACGAGGCTGGATGGTCGTGTCGACGAATCGGCCGCCACCAAGTTCATTCTGTTGGGAAGTATTGGAACCGGTGGATGCGTGATAGCACGCACGCACGGCAACTAGGCACCCGCGACCGAACACTGGAAAAGAAGATAGTGTAATTAACCGACAAGCCCGAGCAGATCCAACGGTGTCGTTGTTTCGCCATCTTAAGCATTGGTAGCATCATTTTTACTGGCCCTTGTGTCTACCCGAACTATCTCTAGGCGTTTGGCTAAATAAAATTTGGTCTCTGGGTGCTCACTGACACCTGTCCTGCCATTGACACCCACTCACTGTCGCCTCCGTTTGCAGTGTCGTTGTGAATTAGCTACCTCTACTAGTACAGACTGGAACCGGGTTGTATTTAGTGATAAATCCAGGTTCACCTTATGCTTTGACGACGGTCGTGCTTGGAGACCTCGCGATGAGCGCCTCAGTTCTGTATTTGGTGTCGCGCGACATTATGTTGCAAGATACTATACCTTTATAAGTCCATGTACGCCAGTATTATATCTTTTATCCAAGCTAAAGGCGGGCACTCTGAGTTCTAGCACCTCAGATCAGTCTTCTGCAATAAAATTTTTGTTTTGCTCTTAAGCTTTGATAATTTACAGTCAGTCATCCATATCAGGTTTCAAACAATTCTCAGGACTCCTCCTTGGTGGGTGATTTTTTTCGATGAGTGTATTCTGTGTTAATAAATTGAAAAGGATTATCCTCTTCTTCCTTCTGAACGTTCTTTCAAAAACTGTGGCTCGAGAATGTATCGAAGTAGTAATTAAGATGTTTATTTTGCAGTTGCACTGATCTGTATTTTTTATTAGAGATTTATTTTCATATCTTAATGTTTATTTGTATGAATGGTCGAACCAAGGCGTTAGGCAGCCAAAAGCGTGGTGTAATCTGTCGGTTAACATTTAATAATTAATTTTTGTTGAATTTATTCGAAATCTATCGAAATGCTAAGAGAATATCAGGCATCTACTTACTGAAATTTAGAATCCTCTCAATTTGTTGATCTGTTATCCGTCTCTATTGAAATGTCGGCGTACACTTACAGGGTTTCTATCTTAGGTGGCCACCTTGCAAAGTGCAAAGTTGGTGTATGGTAGAATGATGTTGAAACTTCTCAGTTCGAACGCATGCGTATATTATGGTTTTGGTTTTAATTTGGGCAATATATAATTCAAATTAATATAATTTCTCTGTTTTATCTGGGAAGCAAGAAACATCAACATTCCGAAATAGTTATAGTTCGGTTATAATACCCGAGTTATCTTCATTGCGATGAAATTCCATAACTCTTATGAAATTGTAAATAATATGTTTTTTTACTGTCTCAATATTGATAATCATTTGCTCTTATCGACCGAACATTTGCCGAATCAAATATTTTCCACAAATTTTCGTTATCATTGCACTGTTGCAAAGTGAAATAAAAAGACATATTAAAAGAAAATATTAAGACAAAATATACAGCTACGATATTATCTAAAATACAGGTGAAATTATAAGTCATGGTCGAGTCAAATTATGGAAATGGATCCAAAGAAGGAGAAAGAGATGGTGCGCTATGGTAAAGGTGAGGTAAGCGCCTGAACTGGAAAGAATACTCTTCTTCATTTGTGATTACCAGCGGTCGATTACTATTCTCCTGTTTCGACAACAGTTTCTGTCTCTAATATTCAAATTCTTCAGAAACCAATTAACTTCTTTCTTTCCATTATCAGGTATCGTCATCAGCCCTTTCACAGCCTCAAATTAGAAAATAGAGTAACTGTTAAAGGGTTTATAACCTCTCACTGAGTGCTTAACTCTCAATTACCTTTGTTTTTACCAGAATATTGGTAAGGGTAAATACAGCGCTGGTGATTTTATTTCCGTTTCTCGTTTTATCGAGGCCAGGTGTGGTAGACTGAATTGATTAGATGCAATTGTGTCATCTAAATGGCTTACGTCGCGGTTCTTCTACCATCCTTCCAGTTCTTTTTTCTACCGGAATTTCCGGATTACGAAATTTTCTCTCTACCCGGAAGGAACTGATTATTCTTTCGCTGCGACACTTGAAGTGCCTTGTTTTCGCTCATTTCTCCTCCAAGATGTCCTCTTTAGATATCTAATCACTTTTCGTACGCTGTTAGCGAAGAAACTGATTTTTTGATTTGATGTACGTTTATAATCATTCTATTTTGATAATTAAAGAAGTCTTCTTCGGCGGATTAATGGTCATTTGTTATTCCTTTTTATTTGTAGCAACTACTGATAATAAATATGCAAGTATTTAGCTTATTTGTTTAAATATGAAATGCTTTCTTTGCTTCAGAATCTATTCATGACTTAGTTTAAATAATTCCGGTATTACTGGTATTAACGTATCTGAAAATGGATTCCATCCATTACGTTTGAAAAAAGGATAGTTTATGAAATCTCCAGTATCGAATGTTAAGTATGGGTCGTACGCCACGCAGGAATTAATTTAATTATGTAATATGGAGTTCAAGTACTTGTGTATCAGACTGTTATCGGTAGAACGGGAATACGTTTGGGAAGAGTAGTCTATGCAGATCACGAGTTTTCCTCAATAACTAGGAAATGCCCTATTACTTCCTGTCGATTTCACGCAGAAAAAGAGATGTTCGTGGTCCGGAGTTTAGATCTTGAATCTCGAAGTTTGGTAAATTATGACGTTGATAGGTACTACAATCATACGGGAATTGGATTTACTCCCGTATGAAATAAATTATTTCCTCTTTTCCGTGGAAATAAAGAGACATTTTTCAGGTTCATCAGATTTAGTTTTAGTCAAAGTTGCGATGTTTGCTCAAAATAACTTTGATTCCTTAAGATTTAACTTTGTCGAATTCTCTCTTTATTTGCGAAATACGCCAAATTACTGAAACGCCCGCAGTTTATCTTAAATTGCGTAAATACATGTATAAATACTTTCATTATCATAATGTAATTTATATATATATATATATATATATATATATATATCATCATCATCATCATCAGCCATTTTCAATCCGACGTCGGATGTAGGCCTCTCCAAGCGCTTTCCAATTCTCTCTATTCTGAGCTTCTCGTTGCCATGTTACCCCTAAATACTGAATGATGTCTTCTCTGTTCCATCGGTCCCTTCTTCTTCTTGGTCTCTTCACGTCTCTTGGTATCCAGTTCAGAACTGCTGATGTCCATCGGTTGTCGTTTCTCCTTGCAACATGGCCTGCCCACATCCATTTCAGTGATCTTACCTTATCTATGATGTCTGTCACTC
>KZ308793.1:567127-626566 GCA_000376725.2 Ladona fulva
ACGGTGGGGACTTCGTGGGCCCCGTGACCGCTACGGTAGCCGTGAAGGCCTATCAGGAACCCTGAAAAATCTTACGTGAAAGTGTTATCGACAAGTTGCTATAATGCTGTTTAGGGGTAATTTTCAGTTAATGCATACGTTTGTATATATTGTAATGTATATATCTTAGTGTTTGTAGTGGTTGTGATGTAAAAGTATAATTGAAGTTGTAATTGTGATTAGAGTAGTTTTTAAACAATTGTAGTTAATTGACGGGTAGATAGATACCAATTTTCTGTATTTGTTTATGTGTAAGTAAGCCATATTGTATGTAATAGTTCTGTAATACACGGTAACTAAACGTCGCCACCGGACGAAATGTCTATCTGCGGCGGTATTGACTAATAATAATAATAATAATAGCTGCGAAAAGACACCGAAGTGTATGGAAGTCTATTCAACTGCCTTATATTCATGCATCGCATCTGAACGATCAAAACAAGTAAATATGAATTAAAATGCCGCCCCTTTATCAAGGCTAACGGTAATTTTTGAGAAATTAGTGCCATGACAAAAGTTAGAATTTCATCTGAATTCTTTGTGTCGAAAGTAGCGATACAGCTTTCCTTTCGTTTTTCGGTTCTGTTTCCGTAACAGTAAATTATTTTCGATGAATTAATATTATCGAATCTGAGTGATAAATTAGAATTCAGTGAGACGTTATACTTTAATATGTGGATAAAACGGAAATTATTTTCAAGGCTACGATGTTTTCAAATTTACCTTTCAACTTTCAGTTGCATATACTGTTGGGAGTTTCTTTTGCTCCAGAAATAAAAGCATGAACGCAATATTTTGGGATTTAAAATATTACGAAAACTACACGGAGAAAATCTGTTGTTAGACAATCATAAAAACGGAGAATTATGAAAAAGGATTTTTTGCTTAAAGCTATTTTTGATAAGAAATAATATGGGTGTTGTAACTTAAAGGCGCAAAACTTAAGAAGCATTAAAACATAAACTTCAGCTTAACATTAAGAAGTAATTCTTGAAACGTATCATATTTATTCTCATTACCAAAAAATCACGTAGCAAAAAGGTGTTGTAGTTTTGCTGAAAAATTAGTATATAATTACATCTCTCGTATGTAGTCAATTGGTTAGCGCAGGGTTTCCCAAAGTGTGTTCCGCGGAACACTGGTGTTCCACGAAGAGTTTTTAAGTGTTCCGCGGAATCTTACGAAGAATGATAATTCTTGTATGAATTTCAGTTTTGAATTAAGAAAAAGTAACCTAGGTGCTCCGCTGATATCGTAGAATTGATAAAGTGTTCCGCCGGAGGAAAAGTTTAGGAAACTGTGGGTTAGCGTAATGACGTGAGTAGGTGAACGGTCAACGGCTACCAAAGGCCGTGAACGCGCTGTCAACCAACTGGCCTAATGATCAACACTAAGGACGACAACTTCATCAGCGTAGGATTTTACAAGATCTTGAAAAACAGTTGCAGCAAATATGAAAATATACCTCAGGATACCATACGAAACCTGTATGCCACCGTGCCCGGCCGTATTATATCTTGTATTCCAGCTAGAAGATGGCCCAATGATTATATACACCTCAATTGAAGGGTTTGGTTTTCTAAAGTAAAATTTTTAGTTTACACTGAAATTGTGATCATTCATTCACATCAATCATTATATCAAGTTTCTTGCTATTCTCCCACCTAGTTGAGTGATTATTTTGTAAATGGGTGTATCATAATACGCTCACACTTTTAGTAATGTTTTATAATATTGTTTTTTATCTATAATAATAGTTTTCTTAAAAATAGTCAATAGTAGGAATGATAGTTTCTTAAATATATGAATCCCAAATATTTAGCGAAAAAAACGTTGAATTTTGATTTTTTAGGAAAAGTTATACCCCTTAAAACGTTTGAAGGAGTTCTAAGAAAATAAAGAAAGATACATAGTCACTCTTTCGTGATACAATATAAGATCTTATTTTAAGCCTAATCGCTTGAAACTTAATGAGATAAAATTTTGCAAATTCCTCTCACGTAAATTTCCCAACAGTGGTTTTAAAAAACTCAAGTTTCTGAAGTTATGCGTTTCAAGTTTTATTTCAAAGCTTTCAGATTTCAAAGTTTTGAATGCGTTCCTACCTATAACGGTCGAGATGTAATTTCGATAAACTTTCTGCAAATCATTTTCTCATTCAGTTTTGAGAAACCGAAACGTATCATCGTTGATTTTTGAGCCATGAAATCGTGATAAACGACTATATTAAGGATTCGGGTTTTTTCTAGTATTCTGAGCTTCTTATTTCTCTACTCATTATGAGGTAAATACGTGATATTCCTGATCTTGAGCGAAACTACCCATCCACTATGTTCCATATCCATAAAGTTTAATTTACTCTTACTTAAGAATTCGCGTTTTGTCGGGGCGATAAGGGAAACTCTCGTTCTCAAATTAATACAAATTAGCGTGAGAGGATATTTCCAAAAGTTTGAATACAAGTGGTTTTATTCGCTTAGGTATGTGATGAGTACTGAATTTTAGAGGCATTCGAAAACTACCAATATATATTTATTCTACAAATTAAAGGTTTCACACAAAATAGTAACTGTGGATGTAGTAATTAAAATGATACATCACATTCCGATTTTTCTAAGCGACGTAGGTAAATTTTATTCATACCCAATGGATAACAATGGCGTTGCTTGGAAGCCGTCGTAGCTTACGCTCCTTAATGAGCCTTCAACCCATTACCGATAAGCCAAGTGACGTGGTTGTCATAGCAACGCGTCAAACTCTGCCATTGGCTGATTTTATTTAGTGCGATTGTAGAATTTGGATCTTTAGGATTACCTGCAATTTTGACTCTGAAAGATTTTTAGTTGGATTCTCCCATATCATCTGAATAAGTAAAACATTATTTATGTTCTTATCGAATATTAACTATCGTTTAAAATTAACAAGTTATTTAAAAATGTATTAGAATTATTTTTGTACGAAACGTTGTTTGTTTGGTAGATTAAAGTGTGCAGATTTCATATTTTATTTCTGAGTACTATAGCATATTTATGATCATAAATTCCCTGTTTCTTACAAAGAGTGACATTTCTCTGGCGATTTGGATGAAAATGTTTATGGTTCTGCAAATGTGGAAGCAAGACGATGATAATCTAATCGATGCGATGATTAATTGCAAATTTTTAATAACATCGCAGGAAACCCTCAGCACACTGTCGCACTAGTAGAATAGGTACTGAGAGAGTAAATAATAATAAAAATACTTACTATTAACTCTTTGCAAGAATTTATCAATTTCATTTTCTATTTATTTTTCTTGTCACTTACTTATGGCCGTAAAAGCATAATTTCGATACCAGTTCCTAATATTCGATTTACTAACCGTAATTCAGTTAATTAAACTTAAATGGTGGAAAGATTTGGTGAAAAAATGTAAAGTTAAAACATACCTTCGATATTTAGTATCCATCAGCCACCTTCTTGAACTCGGTAGCAGAACCACAAAAGTTAGCATTAAAAGTACTATATTATTTTATTTATGGTAGTAAACTTCGTTTTGAAAAGTCAAAAACTCTTCTAGAAACTGCTATCTTGGCTTGTCAAGGATATTATAATTTCAAAAAGCAATTACATTCCTTAAGTTAATTTTTACGCTTAGTTTGTCTTTTGGTACATGTTAGAGAACAAGATATTTTTCATTATAGCTTACCAGATTTAATTTTAGAGCTTCATTTGACCGCTGCACTAGTTATCTTACTTGTTTACTGTCTAACCTTTCCTTCGGATTACAAGGAAAATGTAGGAAAAGGAAATGAAAATGACGTAGAATAATATTCGCAAACATCTGGCTACAATTCAGATTCCATGATGGTATGTTGCGCATTGTCTACTCTATATTTGCAGTGCAACTAGTGTCTACCTAGGCGAGCCTAGGATATTCTGCGTTTTGTTTTTATTAAGTCAAATTCCAGCGAGAGACAGTTCGTATGAAATATGCGTGTATCTGATAACTCGTCATGTCCAGTCCATTTTTATGATTAACTATATATAGAGAGATACACGAGAAAAAAATTTGGATCGAATACTTTTTATTATCTCATTATATATCGAAATTTTTATAATCATTGATGGAAATTGGCAAAGAATCACGATCGATTGAACTTTAGAGAAAGGTTTTGAGATATCATCGTTAAGTATGAATTTTGGAAAACAAAGGGATTATTTGACAAACGGATAGTAGTTGTTCCCTTCACAAAGTGCGCCATAATTGAGGAAGCTCTTTTGATCTCAATCATCTCATAATTAAAGCAATGCAAAGTGTATTCTATTGGATTGAAAATGGTTTGACTGTATGGGCTGCAGATTAAAATTCTTTTGAAGGTAATGATATTTTCATCTGAGGTTCATCATCAACTGTAGCTAAAAATCACTGCTATCGTTGCTTTATTTGAAAATAATTTCCATATTTCCGATGTACGAATACTATTTTGATACATTGTTTCGCTTTCATTTCAATTCTAACCCGAGTTATATTTTGAGTAAATAACTTGGTGGCTTACTAAAGTAAGCTGTAAGTAAGGTGGCTAAGTAAATAATAATAATTTTTCAAGTAATTCACATGGTTTTTAAGTAATTATTTTAAATTCTGTAGTTTCGAATTCGCCATTCAATTTCTAGTATATTCAATTCTTTTAAAAACTGGATTCAATATTATTTAATTTAATAATCAGTAAATCATTACCTCGATTTTCAGATAGTTCGTTACCGTGATTTTAATATTCTACAAAACTTTGATATATTTCAGGCTAATTTTGGATCTCTCCAATATTCTTACTTTCTTCGTCTTTCTGGGTTTACAGATCCTAGAGAGGGTATTTAAGAAGCGATAAAAGTTTTCAGGTAGAAAAAAATCCAAGGCCAATATCTTGGATTTTGTTAGAAGAATTCATAAATGCGTTCGAAGTAAAATATCGAATTTATTAAATTCACGTCATAAAACGATATTTAAATTTTAGGAACATATAACATGCTCTTAGCAGTTGAGTAAAAATCAACCGTCCATATTTTTCACGAAATAACTTACTTTTCCTTCTGGCTATGAGTTAGTTTTATCACTTTGTCATTTGATACACCACTTTTAACCAACAATAAATTCACAAATAATGTTTATGCTGGACGTAGGTCACATTTCATAATACAAAAAGTATTCATTTTGATTCAGTCGCATTACCCGAAACTTAGATATTAATCTTTGCATACAACAGTTTTATTAAGAACTTGCCGCGTGAGCTTTCAATATGGTTACAAAGTCCTGTTCCTTCGCAAGGAGTGATCTTCTATGTACATAAATCTTGAAGATTCGATTGGTGACTCAATAAGGCCTCCACACCAACGGGTCCGTGTGACGGTCGTTCGTGCCTGGGTATCTTCCGTCAGGCGGTGGTCCTCCCTGCTGGCTTTGTTGCTGCCTTTGACGTACGTCGTCAGGTGGAGTCATTTGACCATGTAACGCCCCCGTGGACGCAGTCGGCTGACTGCTGGCCGTCGAAGGCTCATTCACTCTCAAACCCGCCAGAGGGCCTTCTTCAGTGCTTGTAACGATGGTACCTTCGTCCTGGGCGGCCGAGTGATGGAGCGGTTGTTGTAAGTGGTTTTGAGAGTGGGTGTACTGTTGCTGGTGTTGCTCTGTTGGTATACCGGTAGGTTTGACTTCACTACCACCTCCATGAAGATGTACTTGGCCAGGATTTACACTTGGGTAAAGGTGCGAGTATAAAAGTGGTGGTTGCACCACTGGAGGGCCAAGGTAGACTCCCGTATTTGACGGAGGACCTGATGACATAGGGGATCCTCCGTAATGGTGGTAACCGTGGTGGGTGGTAGCGCCGTAATTGTGTTGATGGCCAAAGCTAGGTACGTATGTGGGGTTGACGGATCCTCCTGGTAGAAGAGAAGGAGAAGGAACGACAGGGTTTGGAGCGGTGGGTGCCGTGTGTGTATGCGAGGAATGGTAAGGGGCGGCGTTGCCTCCGTTTGGAGGAGGTGCTGATGCGTGAACCTGCTCATTGTAGCGCCCCATGGTTGAGGAAGCTGGAAAGTTCGGATCGGAGGGCGGCCTTCCAGGAGTGGGGCAGCTAGAACCTCCTCCTCCACTCATACTTAGAACATCTAACGCTTCGCTTTTCATACGCGCATCTCCCAGAAATATATAGTCACTGCTTTGGTTAGTGATGCTGTTGGTGTTTGTATGGTCTCCGAGGACTGCTGGAAAGGAATGAAAGGAAATATATTTCATTAGTTTGAATAAATTCATATATTTTATTTCATTTATAATTTTTCATCTACCAATAATTATGGGTCTATGATAGCAGCACAAATCAATGTATTTTTCGTTATTCTCTACGGTTCTCTGATATCATTGAGCATTAGTTGTCCACTGCGTGTAGCTTCTAATCTCTTTTCCTTCAAGATTTCCATCCTGCGTCCGGGAGCATTAGCGTAACGCTTGCCTTTCTATCGTTGCACTTTTTAACAAATCGTATCGCCTTGCGCTGCACTTTCTTGAGTTCACGAGCATTCGTTTCATCCGCTGGGTCCCATATACTCGCCGCACATTCCAAATGGGGCCTAAAGTGAAATGGCATCGCTCTCTAACCTTTTCATCGCATCTACCTACAATAAGCTTTATAAAAACGAGCTTTTCAGTTGCATTACCGCGTATTTTTCGAATATTTGTGCTCCAGCTTAAATTATTGGTAAGGGTGATTCCAAGATATTCAACTGAGTCGTTTATATTTAATTTCGTTCCACTAATTTTTTAGGGGTTGTTCTGACGAAATTGTTTTCTTTCGAAGAAATTTACTACAGAGCATTTATTAACATTAAGATCTAGCTGCCATTTTTTGCACCGCCTTTGTATGAGAGCTAAATCGTGTGCAGGGAGTGCAGCGCTATCTTCGTTACTTGATATCTCTTGTTATATTACCGAATCATCCGCAAATACCCTCACATTGGTATCGATCTTATCGCTCAGGTCATTAATATAAATCAGAAATAGTAGAGGTCCGATTACGCTGCCTGAGGTACGCCTCTGACTCTGACTTTTTCTGAACTAACGCCATCAAGTACCACTTACTGTTCTCTCACGTGTAAAAAATCCTTGATCCAGCCAATTACTTATTTATTGATACCTGCTTATTTTAGTTTGTAAATTAATTTTCAGTGGGGGACCCTGTCGAAAGCTTCCTTGAAGTCAAGGAAAATAGCGACCACATGCTTTTTACCCTCAGCAGTCTTTAAGATATCATAAACGAATAGAGCTAGTTGGGTTTCGCATGATCGGTTCTTTCTAAATCCGTGTTGTTTCTTACTGAGGAAACGATTGCTATCTAAGAACTTCATAAGTGAGCTAACAACGACGTGCTCCATTACTTTTCCGGAGAGTGAAGTTAATGAGATAGGCCTATAATTTCCTGGGTTCTCCCTCAATCCACTTTTATAAACGGGCGTAACATTCGCTGACTTCCAATCTACTGGGACTCTACCTTCGCGCATGGACTTGGTAAATATAATTTTGAGATAAGGGGCGACGCTTTCTGCCATTTCTTTCAATACTCTAGCCGGAATACCCTCTGGACCCGGCGATTTATTCGGCTTAATATTACGTAAGAGTTTTGTAATTCCATCTTCGGTGTACTTTCCGTACTTTCATCCGTGATATACTTTCCATTGACGAAAGCGCATTAATCTCCGGAAGGGTATCTCTGCAGCTATCGCCCGTGATATCGCTTTGATAAAAGTTATTTTGGATGTTTGCTCTCCTCTTCGCATCGTAAGTTATATTTCCGTCGCTATCTCTTAAGGGGTTTCTTTACTTCACAAAAAAGCAGTTTTCAGGACGTTGGCTTTTTTATCGCCATGACGATATACTGACAGATTAATTTATTTTGTATTTTATTAAGTAACTTTATTTTCACCATTCGACTCTTAAAATATGTAGCTATGTTACAAATGTCTTTTTATATACATGTTATGAGCCACATTAGATAAAAAAATTAGGAGACATAAAAATATTGACCATGCTCGCTAAAGTGCTACTTGGCTGTAAGATGCGATAGACAAATACTATTTCGTTTGCCTCATAGTTTTACCCATTATCATTGAATTCAAATATTAATCATGTATGTAAGATTCATACATTATGAGTAATATTGCCAAATGTGGAGGTATGTCCACAGCTTTTTTCGAAGACTTTCGGGAAAAGCCTCGGAGGGAAAGTAGCGTTTCTACAGTCGTGCGGATTGCGTCCCCTTCCACCGTCTCCCTTCTTGCCCGCCCTCCACCACGGCGAGTAGATATCGCCAGGGCGACGCGAAAACATAACGAGACACTGAGAAATGATACGGCCAACTGCAAGAGCAGTCAAAATTAGTGACGTATTTGAGATATGGAGAAGGAGATTTTGGCATTTCTTCTTCAGGGAATCTCTTTTTGTGCAAGCTGTTTCTTCCCTTACTTCTAGCGATTAAACCTCATTATTATTTCATGCGCTGCTATCTCTTTTCGGAGCGACGTTGTTTTCTGATTACAGAATAGGGAAAGACATTGGCGTGAATAGAAATCCAATTCCATAATAACCAAATAACTGATATGAAGAAAATCTGGATATTTATTACTTTAAATAGCGTATTCAAATAAATTACGTAATTGCATTATTTTTTTCCTCTTCTATTCACAGTCATCGGTATACATCTTCCGGCCAAGTTATTGAAAGTAGCAAATTAGAATAATTCAAGAGATCGTTTCTTTTCCTTATTTTTTGGAAAATAATCGCATTTTCATGTTCATTGAACTGGTCTGTTGTCCTTATTACCAAGTATTATACTTTAACCTATTCTCCAAACAATCATCGAATTAATTCGAAATATTCAAGCAAATAAATTTAATGTAAGTACGATAAATCAATCCGTTGCTGTCGATCACTGAAACATTTCCTTTCTGCAAGACTTTGGAAAGCAATGAAGCCTATCCTAAAATGTCATTATTTAATCCAATATAAAAATTGTTCTCAAAATACGAAATATACTTCGTTTCTTAATTCCAAGGCAAATTTATAAAGAAACTGATACGACTTCCAACCTTTGTCTATGGTCCTGGAACAGCAGCCCACTCAATGAGGTACAATTATTCTAATAAACTGGAGCATTACAGTTTCTTAGAAATATTACGTTGTTGTTTTCTTCGATATTTATTAGTGCTGTGAATGCAAATATATAATTTATCTAGAACTTCAGAATCGTTTATTTCATAGATCTCTTTCATTGCATTATCAAAGGCCGTCAGATGCATTGAATGGTATGGTGAAATCTGGCGGAACTCGATGGTTGGATAGAAACACACGGATTTTATAACTATTTCAAGAAATTGATTTTCCAAATTTAAGTAGTAAAATTTCCTGAAACGCTTTTCTCTATAATATAAGAAAAGATGTTTTACGACTTGCGGAACCGAAAAATTTGAATGAGTTTCATACCTTACTTCTAACGATTAGACATTATTCTTTCACAAGCTGTTATCTCGTTTTGAAGCGACGTTGTTTTCTAATTACGGACTAGGGAAAGATGTTGGCGTGCTGATAAATCCATTGGCTTGGAGACGAATAGAGAAATTACATACCCGAGAATTCTCGAACCCGATTGCCTAGTTCATTTGAGGACCAAAGATAGAAGTAGGCGTATTCGCGTGCTATTCTGATTGCTCTCAACTGCAGTTAATGATGGATCATCCAACTACAACTAACGTGAAGTGGCGCTACCAAAAAACTCTTGGAGATCCCCGTAAAACTGCTGACATTGTAATGACACCATAGTATCGCCTCGGTAATTTCTTATTGTAACATTTAATTTTAAATGTCGAACGAATGAACTTTATTTATACTCTGTATTACACAAATTAAAAATGCTCTAAATAAATAAACTTAGTCATACAACCAATAAATTTTTATGAAATCTCCCTCTAATCTCATCCAAATATGATTATAATTATGTCATCATTGACCAATAACAATCACATGCATATTAAAAAATCTTTCTAAATATAATTTTTATTAATACTTTACGGCAATACTTTACAGGAATGACATTCTTCAGAGTACCTTTGCTTCGATTGTTTTCAAAACGTTGCACAGTGTAGAAATAATGCTGAGGTATTGCAAAAATTTATGGTTTGTAAGAAAATTTATCAAAATAACGTCAATAATTGATTGTAAATAGATCGTGGCGGAACGAAAAATGCTGCATGCAAGATTTACCTGCGGCGAATAATCTACGTTATCTACGGTTTCAGGCCTTTAAACCGATAAGCTTCCCACCAATAACTTCGCCCTCCTTCTTACCCACACCATTCACGGGAAGGTTTTCAGTCTCGACAGAGGACAAAACTGGAACTAACTGAACCGAAATCTCGTCGCGAATTCAGCTTGCAGTGAAGTGAAGCGTTAAAGAACTAACCGTTTGTATCTTTCCCTGTACATCTCTAACGTAGGACCAGAAAGCTTTAGGGTACTCTTCTAAGCATTATCCAAGACATTTTTCCTTAAATTTTCTGAGGGCGTTACGCATAGCATGCTTGGTGTCGGATTTCGCTTTCTTGTGCTTCTGTATCAGTAATGCTTTTCTTGGACTCGAATCAAACTGATCTTTTCCCTCTATGGCCTTAATTTCCCGTGCAGTGCTCTTTGTTTGCGAAGTCTTTCTAACCTCGTTATCATACCATCTAGGTTCGTAATCGTGATTAGAGTATTTTGATGGTATATAAATGTCTATGTAATTATGCATAATCTCGACGAAAATTTTCCAGGTTTCTTCGGTGGTCATTTGGGATTTGGATGCACGTTGTCACTTATATCCTCGTTTAGCCAGCTTTCAATATCTATCATAATATAGGTGTTGTGGCAACGAATGGGATGTTCCAAGTCGGATACTTTATTTTTAGCGCTCCTACAATTAACCACCGCAATTGATATTTTACTTTCGCTTGCAGTTATAGATAGGATTCGCTTCGCTCGTATAGTTCGCTTATCTTTTATTTCGCTCGTCCGCGGTTTCACCGATACTCGCTCGCCCGATTATTTCGTTCCCAAAAACCCACTGTCTGACCTATTCATTTTCCTAAAAATGATCTGCAGTGCTGAAGTATCCTCCGAGCCACCCATCTCGAAGCCGAAGCAGTGTAGTGAACCACGGAACGGTTAAGGGGAACATAGAACGATCTTAGTGACGGCCACAGGTCAACGAAGTCGGCACCCATGTCCCTGCAGAACTCCCACAGCCTCACGCTAAGGGCCTCTATCTTCCATCAAACACGAGAGCCGCAGTCGATCCGCGGTACAATACTGCAAATGGACAGCTTCATCCTGATGCCAGACGACTCCCGAACCCGCGCAACCTCAGAGTTTAAGTCCTTATAAGAACTCAAAATCTCCTTGGCCGTACGGGAGCAGGCGTCGTTGACGCCGATATGGGCTACCACCCGCATACTAGAGCAATTCGTGCCCGCGACCGCCGCACAGACCGCACCCGTGACTTGGGCCGCTTACCCCGAGGAACACACAAGGATGTGACCCTCACGTCACCTCCCTCCCGTTCTGCTTTTCTCCGCAAAGTGGCCGATACCCGCTTGACGTTCGAGCTCCCTATCAATATAATTCCCTTCCCTCCCCAGCATCCTTCGGGCGCGGCTACCTCGGATGGTGAAGGCACAGGTCTGGTATCGTCAGCACTCTGCAGTGCAGAGAACCTATTACAGGTAGGGATAGGGTTCGGCGTCACCTCCCCATTGCCCTTACCAGCCCACGTTTCTCCTCCGCTCCTTGTAACCACCCTCCAATTGGGTTCCAGAAATGCGGCCGACCCCGAATGAGTGGCAGTGGACCGCGCCTTCTCCTGGACAGTCCAGCCCTCGTTGACCCTCGGGGTTATTCGAGTCATCGACGCGGTGCGAACTGCCCCAGAGTTGAGCGCCCCTCCCTCCACCTATCGGAGCGATCACATTCCCAGATATCAATGAGCGTAGTTCCCGGTCCTCCTCTCTAGCTCACAGATCCGTGCCTTAAGGTGGGTGTCTGAGTCACCTTCGAGGCGACTCAAGGCAGAGAGATAAGAAACAATCCTACAGCTAATGACAGCATTCTAAATAAATTAGAATGGATATAAGGATCGTGAAGCCAGTATCAATCAAGTGTATGCACATAGGTCATTTGAAACATTTGAAATCGTATCTCAATCAACTTTCGCTTACATGAATGATTAGAAATGATAAACGACGCGATCCTTTGTTTTTTATTCCAATATACATGTGCGTTAATTACCCACTCAAATGATCAAGAATTAAAATTACGGAGACAATCACCTGATGGTAGAGGATGATGAGATACGATCCCTCCGCCGCCGGTGTCAACGACTGAGACATCAGCAGTATGGCCCTCCGTCACGACCGCTGAAGCATAAGGGCCCACGGGAAGAGCCGGAAAAGAGGAAGGGGGAGAGGGTCCTGCTCCAGGGGGAGTTATTCCAGGAGGTCCGGAGGACAGGTACATAGGGTAGTTGACAGATGACCCGTAAGTAGATCCACTCCAGCAAGATGATGGCTCACCGGTAACAGTACCGCTTGACTGCTGACTTGTATCTGCAAGCATACACAAGAAATGCTTTTAAGAGAGCTTTTCGTATATTTTCATAAATGAAGTAAATATTTATCTAAATTTTCACAAAATTGTTCGCCATTCTACGCTCAGCTCTCGTTGTGTACGGACGTGCCTGCGTTTATCTCGTTAGGCTTTCTCGAAGGAAAAATGGCTAATCTACCGCCGCTCCGGAATATACTTCTTTCTGATTCCGACGGATTCATCTAACCTCATCCTAAGTGAGCTCATACAGATTGTGTGGCAGATTCAAGGCAATCGAAGGCTGAATTGAAGGCTACACTCAGCGCTCTACAAAAATCTCTTGTAAATCAGACGGTATCGTTGGAGAGAAATACAGCTTCGATCTCTTCCCTCACCGATCATGTTGATGAGTCGCGCACTGAATGTTTTTCTTTCCAAACGTGAGAGTGAACTTGAACCCCACATAAATCAAGTTGAGCAGGAGAACCAAAAGCAAGACAAGAAAAATGTGGTCGAAATTCGTGGATTGCCTTCTAGTGAAAGTGAGCGTAGTGAAGCTATAGTCATTCAAGTTGGGACTACACTCGTGGTAAAATCGACGTTAATGGTGTTGATTATACATATATATGCCGAAGGTTCCTGGGGAAGGTTCTTTCTTGCTCCTATGATAGTGCGTTTTATCCGATATTCTTTAACAACGGACTTTGTAAATCCGAGGAGAGTAGAAAGGAGCTCGTTACCCAAGGATATTGGGCTGAATTCCGAAATTGTATCTTCCATTTATGTTAACGAGGCGTTAACAAAGTTAAATAGAAATCTCTACTGCGTGGCAAAGAGCTTGAGAAGCTAGGGAAAAATCAAATACCTCTGAATTTGCGGAGGTCATATTTATATTCGTAAATATGACGGAGGTGATCGTATTCATGTGGTGTGTCTTGACGATATCCATCGGCTATAATTTCTCTACAATTATACACCCGACACTAGTGTAGCTCGTTTTCGTTCTGACTCACCGCGCGTCTGTCATTGTAATTGTCATTTCCTCTTTCATCACCTAGATGAAATAAGACTATATCTTATAGATAATCACTTTTATATTGTATGTCTATCATAAACATAAACACATAGTCTTTTGGACGAGATGATAAAAATTGAAAATTTTAATTTGGTGAAGCTGATTACTTAAATCAAACTTTAAAATATTCTATTTTGGCTACTTCGTCTGCAAAATATTGTTCTAAAATTGGATTTATCCTTCTTGATATCTCTGGTATCCAAACCATCCTCTCCTGCCCATTTCAGACCGATGTCTCTTCTCTGTGCCATATCCAAAACTCTGGAAAGAATAGTTCATCATCAGGTAGTTCAATTTCTTGAGAAGAACAAGAAGTTTAAACCCTTCCAATCCGGTTACCGTCGTTGTCATATTACGCAATACGTCCTCCATAAAGTTACAAATCACATGGATAGTAAGTTATGAACTGTTTTGGTTTTGCTTGACCATACTAAGGACTTTGATTGCGTAAATCATTCGCTGTTGTTAAAGTTGAAAGCACTTAATTTTTCCTCTGGTGTTTTGAATTGGTTTCATCCATACTTGGTAGACGGGAGCCAATCAGTGATGGGGAATTGCATCGAGTTATCATCATGGTTAACTATCTCTGGAGATGTCCCCCAAGGATCACTTCTTGGACCTCTTTAAACTTGATATTTTCGATAATTTTAAACATTGCAAATGCATGCTCTTTGCAGATGATTCGCAAAAATACCAAAAATCTCCACCCAACCAACTGGGTTACCTGGTGCCATAAAGGCTATTGACTTCGATATCGAATCTTTTTGTCATTGGTCGAAGTTAAATCACCTTCAGCTCAATCCGTCTAAGACAAAAGCAGCTGTACTTGGTCATTCGTAATTTCTATACAAAATTGACATTGACAGTGTTCCTAAGATAATCTTAGCCGATTCAAAAATTCCATTTCAAAATACAGTTCGTAACATTTGTATAATCCTTTACAATAGCCTATCTCGGCATCCTCAACTCTCCGACATATCAAACAAAGTTAACAATATTCATTATCAATTGAAACTACTATGTAAAATCTTCTCCTATCAACTCGGAAAATGCTCTTCTCTTATTTTTCCTACATTTAATTATTGTCTAGTTTATTATGAATTAACGGGTGATCAAGAACTCTAACTCCTGCGGCTTCTTAACTCAAGTGTTAGAAAAGTAGCTACCTACTAGAGCGGGGGTGGCGAACCTATGGTACGCGTGCCAAAAGCGGCACGCGAGGAATTTTTTTGGCACACGGAGCTCACGGACGGCTTTATTTTTGTTATGTATTCTTCCCTGAAAAGAAGCCCCAGACTTAATTTGTGATACGGTTCATTAGTAATGATTTTTAATGATTATTTACGTCAATTGCAAAATTAAAATCCCGTCATTGATATTATAAAATAGTTAACATCAGCAACTCAATCTATCGTTATACACCATATTGGCACGCATGTCCTTTATTATCTATTAAAATGGCACTACTGACACAAAAGGTTCGCCATGCCTGTACTAGAGGAACTCGTAGCGGGCTCGATCAGCTAATATATCCTACACCTTCATTAAATCTTAAAAAAAATCACTTCCCTAACTACCTACCTGACTTTATCAAACATTCTAGCTCGGTGAGAGTATTTAAAGAAAATTATTGAATCATCTTTTAACAGCAACTGTTTAAAAAATTGTTTCGTTTTGTATTTCATACTGTATTTGTTTAACTTTAACTGTATTTATTTCTCCTGTATTTTATGTTGATGTCTTTAGCTGCTGAGCAATTTTTGTATATTTTTGTCCTTTTTCTGCTCCATGAGAAGATCGTAGAGCAATTAAAAAATTATCATTATTATAATTATTATCGACGGAATATNTATCTGTCTCTTCTACTTTGCTGAGGAATGATTAGTTCACTTTATTGATGCATAAAATCATAATCTTTGAAATAATATTGAAACTCAATCACACGCAAATATCTCTCAGTTGTTTAATAGGGAAAACAAAGGAAAAAAATAAAACGTTTACCGTTTTGCCTTCTTTACTTTACTTAGGCTTCAGGAGAGGAAGCATCTATTAATTCTCTTGGTCGAAGTGCTGCAACCTTACAGAATACTACTAAATCTATTTTTACACTTCAGCTTCTAAATATTATCATAGCAGCAGCGAAGTGATACATTTCTAACTTCACTTTGTATGATTATCATCTCAGCAAAAATTAATATTTATTCACTATTATTGGAGGCATCAAATTTATGGTTCTATTAGCAAACTAAATTAGTTTCTGTCTTAGGATTTCTAACTTCCTTAAAACCGATGCTTTCCCGTGAGCTTGAGTTAGAATGTAGATGGAAAGAGATGGCACTTACTGAAAAGCGAAATCGCTAATACTCCGTAAATAAATAATATTTGTGCTTATATTTCATATTCAAGCTTAACAACTTCTAAATTTATCTTTGGTTCGATGCCCGGGCGTATTAAATATTACTCCATACGAAAGACACAGGAAATTCGAAACCTATTTTGAGGTGGTTTCCGATTCGTTTTATATCACCATCATACCTGAGCAATAGTTACTAGAGGAACTTTTAAACCGTAATGAGAATTGACTGCTACCGTAAATATCGTTGGTTCGATGCTAGGACGGATCAAATTTCGCCCGTAATATTTACATAGGTTGGCTTTTTAAATATTTTTCTCGGGGCACTCTCCGAAAAGCCAAACAGCTAAAACCTGGAAAATGGTTAGGATAGGGTGTAGTTCATTTTCAACATTAAGATTTTCTAAATTGATCCTTAGTTCGATGCCATGGTACGTTAATTTTTACTGCACAAGAGATGTAAAGGAAACTCGGATAATATTTTGAGCTTCTTCCCGATACGATTTCGCCTTGATTCCTGAATATTAGTTATTATGAGAACACCTAAACCGGTATATGAATGGCCATCAACCGCAGATTCAGTGGCGTATAACAGGGGGGTTAATACCTCACCTAATCTACGCGATGTAGTACTTTCCAATATGGTGTCGTCTTGAAACCAAACGGATATGTTTAGATCGGTAAGTCGTTGCAAGCGGTCAATGGTGTATGGCAGGTGGTGAGTTAATACCATATGCTCTGATGCTATGTCTGATGAAGGAGATTCTGCTCTTCAGAAGCCCTTAAATAATCTATAAGATTCTCTGATGCTATTCAGCTCTCCAGAATTTCCGCATTTTGAGTACATATCTTCTAAATTACCCTGGGAATTTTACAGGAAACTCGAATCATATATTTAACTACTTTTCGATATAATTTTGCCTTAAAACCTTAAGGATATATATCAGAGGAGCTTCTGAATCGTAATAATAACGGGAAAACTACCATAAATCCTGGTTTCGATGTGGAGACGGTCCAAATTTTGTCCTTTCGAAATACATGTGGTGGCTTTATGATACATCTTTATGCGGTATTTCTCGCATAGCTAGTTAGATATCACTTGGCATATAAAACGTGTTTGTGACTATTTAGATGGTCTTCTTCGTATTTGTTACGTGGTTCAATGTTAGGGCACGTAAACGTCGGAATTCGATTTTTGGCACTTCCTGAAATGAAAGCTGCGCCGAACGAGAATTGGAAAAATCTATTACCATAAAACTGGCAGTATGCAAGCAACTTTTACTCTCATGATGATATATTTACAAGTATCACCTATATTATTTAGGCTATAGTATAAGAAAATCTGTTACTCTTAGACATTTATTGTCACCCAGAATATGCTGTAAAGTTAGTACGTAATATTTTAATTAACGTCTTCATTATAGCTCTTCTCTGGTAATTGATAGCAGTTCCGTGAAGACGAAGACGAGACAGTTCGTAGTTGATGACTCACATGACATTTACTAAGTTCTATTCACAGTAAACCTTACGTTAATATTAATAATTAAATATAAGTGAAATAGCTATTCGTGCTTCTTAATTTGTAAATATTATCTGTGTTTATAATTGATGGTTAGACAGAAATCGGACCATTGAAGTGATTAAGGGAGCAGTTCACCCATTGTGGCAACTTTTGGCTGCCTGGCCGGACATTCTATTCGATCCTTAGAAATGGTTATTATTGCTTAAATGGTAAATTTTCATTCAAAATTTCTATTATCAGTCAATCAGGTATCTTGTCAAAGGCGTAAAACATATGCGAGGTTAAAAGTTCGGAATTCCGCTCCACCGCCTTGATTATCCATTTAAATACCTACTATCGAAGTTCAAAGGCTTTCTTCCGACCATCCACTCTAGTCAAATTTCGAATAATTAGCAACTTTGACTACCGATTAACTAGTAACAAATAGAATCTCATAGAAATAACACTACTGTATGCGCGTACATGCTAACTGTAAAATGGAATAGAGAGAGTAAAACAGAACAGAATTTGATTTAATTTAATACAATTGGAGATAAATGTTATTATTATACCCTTTATTCGTCGAGGTTACGTACAAATTCCTCAACGTACAATTCAGTTATAAAGTTAAAAGAAAAAGTTTCATATGTAGGGTACTTCTGGAAAGCTTTCGGAGAAATACTCACGGTACAAGAAAATGTTCAAGCAGTATTTTCTGAAAATTTTCTTCTTCTGCATCATTTTTGGAAATTTTTTATCGGAGTTGTTGAGCGAAGGATTTCACAAATTTCTGGAAGTGGTTTTGAGTCAGGAATATTGAATTCAGTTTGCATCCAATTATGCGGTGGACGTATTTAGTGATTGGATGCGAGCATACTGTCTCCAGGGTATTAAATTTGTGCAGCTAGCGGTTACCTGTCGATCAATTCCAATCCGCCTAATTGCTTTCTTAGTCAGTTGAGTCCCACGCTAAAAAGCCGATTACAGGTGGATTTAGATAATTTGGAATGATGGACGTAATACTGCAGGTTAACACTTCCTTTATTCATCTACATCTACATATGTACCCCACAAGCCGCCTTCCGGCGTGTGGCAGGGGGTGCATGCACCAAGACTCTACTTTCCTAATCGGTTATTTGTGGTCTACGAAATCGTATCATTGCGAAATTTGTTATCCTCTAAAGGAGCTATATCTCTATCCTATCCGTTATAATAGTTAACACGATGATAGGAGAGTGAAAAACGTATCCATACTTTAAGAGGCTGTTCCCCTTGAATGCCCACTCTCCGCTCGTTCTACCGATATCAATGTTAAGGAAGAAAATGTATAACCAAGCAGAACTTCCCTTAGATGCTATAAAATTGATTTCTTAATTGATTCTTTCCGGAAACTTCACTTTGGATACTCACTTCACTTCAAAATATTCAGGTTGACAATTTTTAACTACTTCCAACCATTTTTGAAAGCCAAAACGAAACATGCTAACTACAAAAGAGGGATTCGTCATTAGTGTGAATGAAAATGATTTTTCTTAAGTATCTCGATCTTTTATATTTTCTATATACGCCAAAAAAGTGGCTAAATTAGTTTCTGAAAAATACATGAGTTATATCTTTGACTTCACGTTATTTTACCCAATCTGTTATAATCTGAACCGTTCTGCATTTAATACATTTGGAAAAACTCAGGACATGAAAGGATTAGGTTGACGTTTTAAATTTACGGTTTCTGAATATAGGGTAGGAAATAACATGTTCCTTACACTGTGAAACGTTGTGATTGATTTCAGCGTTTTCCCTCATTCAAAGGAAATAATTTATTCAGTGTAAGAAAGTGACTATATAAGTGCAGGTTTAGGAACACCAGAAGAATTATCTGGAGATAATATGTAGCAACATTCGGGATCCGCATATAAGTGCTCGGCCATTTTGAGCGACTTGTACGTGGTTATCGAGGCCTACGTTCTAATGGCGGCGATCTGCCGGGAGGGCGTCAGGTGAAGTCTGTCTCCGTGTACCCGAAGGGCGGTCGCCCCTCCAGTCATCAGCAATTGAGATCTCCTGACCGGAAGTGCGACTCTTGAAAAACAATACACTGATGCCGCGTGTCACGCCATCGAAAGCCGAGGCGGCATTCGGCCTTGCAGCCGCGATATCCTTTCGTTGGGACGTCGAAACCTCTTCGACGCCGTACCTATTTCGTCGTCCTTGAATGACTCCGCCTAGCCGCGATCTTCCGTTTCCGCGATTAACTGTGAAGTCGCCCTAGTACGCCCACGCCTCCGGGATCCGCCCCCGGCCACCTCCGACCCCACGCATTCGCGATCTTTCTCTTTACTCTGCGGTCGCATTTGGTCACTTCCGCGCGCCGCCCCGGTCGATGAAGATGCGCGGGAAACACCCACGTTGAAGGCGCGCCGAAAGGGGGCGGCACGCTGAGGGGAGGGGCTCCTTGGGAGGCGGCGGGGACAGGAGTAGACGCGACGGAGATCGGACTGGGGCGGAGGTGGGCGAAATGCGCGCACTGGCCGTCCACTTAGACGGAGAACGCCTCCTTTTGGCGAGGCTGGTAATTAAAGCCGCGGAAAAATGAAAAAAAATGAACTACGAACTAGTGGAGTATCAAATTTGTTGGTAAAAGATGAATTTAGCGGAAGTTATCTTTCATAGACGCATGAATGTATTTGTAGGTCCTAAGCATAACATTGGGCAGCTGAGGGAAACTGTCCTTGCTCTCGCGCCAGGATGTATTTTTGTTTTATGAGGAAATCGAAATTTTTTGAAGATGAATGGCATTATAGGATTCTTATGGGAAAGCAGAAGTATTGATTCATAGTTATGCCGTTTTAAATGCAGTGTTTAAATCTAAAGTTAGAGAAAGGTGTTGCATTGGTATTTTTTAACTCCCTTCTCGTGAAAATTTTTCATTCTTTGCGGAGCTCTATGCAATATTTTGTTTTCTTAATCACAAAGATTTAGGTAAAGGTTTCAAGAGCGCTAAATTCTATCAGATGTAATAATTATGGTATTTTACCGAATATCTGTTACACGGAAACACCTGAGACTGAAGCTTAACCTTATATAATTGATATCTCAATGATATGTGTGTCTTGGAGTTTTGGATACTTCGCTTTAAAGGGTTTCTATTCTAAACTTTCACTATTAAACGATGAAAACTCTATCCGTCACATTTAAGGCCTTCTTCAATGTTATTCCTTCCGGAGAAAAGTGCCTCTTTTCTATTATTGGCATATGAGGAGGGTACAAAGCATACAAGGTGACATAAAACGTACAGACAGGGAGAACATTTCCTGAATTTCCTTCAGATATCTTATTTGATTATAATTTAGTTCTGGTGGATATATTTGTGAAATTAGTATTTATGAAACAAAATGGTCTGCTTAATCCTCAAAACTGTGCAGATATTGTTAAATCAAGAGCTCTCATGCTAATTAGTTAACCGATCGGAGGAATGCCTTCTGAGAAAAAAATTACAGACAGAGTAATTCCATTACCTAAACCGCCAATGCTTGGAGGAAAAGTTCAAAGAAAACATAAAATGACTTCGTCCACAAAAAATAAAACTGAAAAAAAACGACCGGTTTCGAGGGTTCTACCTCATCTTCACGCAACCAAAAGAAATGCATGGCAGAATTATTACAAATAAAGGCAGAAAATATACACAAGAAAGTAATATATACAAGAAAGGTAGAAAAATCCTAAGGAAAAGGACTAGCAGGGGGTAAGTGGGGAAGTACGGACTTGAGGAGAATGGGTTGATTTTCGGTGAAAAGATAATCATTTGCACGATTTATGGAAAACTTAGGGTGGCGGTGTATCTGTAGCTGTTCTAGGAGGTGGGGCTGTGAGGAGGTGGGAATTCCATGTCAAGTTGACCAATTTTAGAGAAGTGCTCCGCTCGACCATCACCGATTTCAATGAAATTTTGTGTGAACATAACTTCATATCCTCTATGAACATTTGCCAAGTTTTACATCCATCGATGAAATATTTGCTGAGATAGTCATTTGTTTGACCCACTACCACAGCCTTCTACATTTAGACATCGATTTTTAGTAACTTTGAGGCACGTTATCTCAGGCAGTATTCCGTTGAACAAAAGAAAACCATGTATTCCTATACAACCTTTTTTGCTCTATTACACAAAATAATAAGAAAAATTTTATGAGCAAAATCTGCGAAGAAACTTTGAAGCAAATTCGGCCCAAAAAATTGTAGCTCGAAAAAAATTAAAGTTTGGCATTTTATATCTTTTGAAATAAATATAAGATAAACACGAAACTTTCTACCATATAGCTACTCTATACAAAGTGTTTGAATAAAAAGTTTCACTTTCTTAATGCTGTCCGATAGTTTAAAAATTGAGTGTAAATGTAGCGATTTTCGTTACGACGGAGAAAATTGGGTACATTCAGCTCACGTTTAAGAAAAAAGACATTCTTGAAACTTTTTCGAATTACATTTATAAGAAAGAACATGCTTTTGTCCCTCTAAAAACCTAATTTTGGTTTTTGATCGCGGGAATATAAGGCCCGAGAAATCGGGATTAAGGTGAAGTTACCTCCGCTAAAAAATTTTGGCGAGAAAAAAAATTTTAAGTTTGGCATTTTATATCTCTGCAAATAAACATAAGATTAACTCGAGGCTATGTACCTTATAATACAAAGTGTTTAAATAAAAAGTTTTACTTTCTGAATGCTTTCCATTAGTTTAATAATTGACTGTAAATATTAAGAATTTCGTTACGACGTCGAAAATAGGAATATTTAGCTCACATTTAAGAAAAAAGACCTTCTCGAAACTTTCCTAAGGGTTGCCAAAATCAAGGGGTCCTTGCTGGCCCGCGCTCATGAGAAAATTTGTAATGCGGCCCTACGGCACCAGAAGGTTGGACACCCCTGGTCTTGAAATAGCACGTGAAAGATAAATGGCATCGTGTACATATAGAAACGACGCGTCGTTTCTATCGTACACGATGTCATTGGGTCGAATGATATTGTAGGGTAACTTCGTTTCTATCTCAACGGTTTTGAGAGTGTGAATGAAGATTCACACTCTCAATGAGATATTTCTCCGTATTATATGCAGGAATGTTTTTAAATAGCTCGGAATTCCGGTGCTAAACACAAAATGTTGAGATGTATTTAAAACGGCTGAACATTGGAATCGTTTTTTTGTGATCCATGATTGGAAAAGATAACACGTCTCAGGGATGCGACCAAGTAGCCTAGGAAACTAATTAACTGAATAACTGCCTGTGGTTGTGATCCTCCCTATGTTAAGTTGATTCCGTCTTTCTTGGTTTTCAAGTCGAAGTAAAATCTATTTTTTAGAAAATAATTTAATATATACATTTTACGACTTATAAAGACTTAACTAATTTTTTCTATACTCCAGTATAGAACGTCTTATTTATGTTATATAAGCTCTTCGATGGCAAGAACTTTAAAACTTTACCCAATTGAGTCCAAGGAAGATGAATCTTATTCACTTTTCTGAAAGAATCTTTATTTGAATGCCCCAACGCACATGAAATTTTCCCTTTGAGATTGTTCTATGGAATCCTTCCTGCCCAGAATATGGCTTTAAACCTCCTATTGTCTTCTATGATGGAAAATGAGACGATTGAATGGTTTCTTGCGCAATATATCGGGTGATTATGGTTTCTTTCTTTCTCCCGTTCTGTCTTCTCGGACACGCTTGATTGAACGCCCACTGGAAAAAACGCATTTCCTATGGGTATAAAGGAAGTTACAGCATGCGCTTTCAATACTCCCTTGTTCCATTGAAAAGCTGGGATAATCGAGCTGAGTGTATTTCATTCTCATAATCAATGTTTTTGCTGTATTTTTAACCTTTTCCTTCAATTTATTACTGTTTTCTTGCTTTGCAGTATTTTAAAATTCTGTTATACTTACCTTTGACTCGTATTTTTTTAGAAAATTCGCCATTTTTTGAGTCACTTTGTACTCTAAATTCTTAATCTCTAGAATGAGTATAATTCACATTTAAAATACGCAGAGAAAAATTCCTAGAGCAGTGGCGCGTGGTTTGTGATACAGCAGTCAGAACTTCCGCTGAATCAAAGAATCAGCTGTTACATACACACTAAGACCGCAAATAAGCTTTTCATTGTCATAACGGAGAGGAAAATGGCTGTGATATTAGAGGTACGACCTTCGAGTCCAACAAACCATCATAACACATAAGAGCGCGGATGCTGGAAGCTTAACGCCATGTATTTGTATATTTTTGATTCGTTGCCATGAACTGAGCTTGGGAATAATTAACAAGATAGGCTTCATTTGAATTTTATTTTTCCACCTGAAAAAATAAATTCAGCATATTAACTGAAAATAAAGAAAGAAAATCCAACCATTTTGAGTTTTAAGGTCTAATTTAAAATATATACCTCTAATGTAGGTACATGAATATCTAGATGTACATATTTATCAACAAAATCGATTATGATACAGTACACTTCCATCGGGCGATTCTATTCTGGAAGCGATAACGTTCGTAATTACACCTTACAGCTGAAATACTACCTCGCATGTATTTTCTATTAGACTATTTACCCCTAGAGTATAGACACCCCGACTTGCATCGACTTCACGTCTTTCTTCTCTTTGATGAAATGAGAGGAAGTTGACTCAATGGTACAAACCAAATTTTAAGAGAATTCATTGAAAATATTAGGAAACAGTTAAAATCCTTTAACCAACTGCACTGATACAAAAATAAAATTCGCTGTGTTGTAATTCCTGGAGCGTTGGCATACCAACATAGGTGAATATTGAGAACTTTTTCTCTCTATATATAATATGGTAATAGAGTCACACTATTATTAATTTTATTTCTAGATAAATGCTTATGTTTAATGATTTAATTAAGAATCCGAATTCTCTTTGCTTCTGTAACAGCTAAAGCAATTTTGTGTCGGATTCTAGCCTTTTCTCGACAAATGATTGTTGACTCATGTTTTAAAAATTTCCAACTGCTTCACAAAATTTCATATCATCTAATTACATGTAATTATGATTTACTTTTAGAATATGTGACTTCCATTTTGTAAGAGTGACGCCATTCTTCACCTGTATTAGTATTTTTCTATTAAGGAACTTTTCAGTTAGAAATTGTGCAGGCAATTTCAGAGACAGATATTGACCTAATTATAAGGTAATATTTAAAAACATGCGACACCTTTAAAGTCGATCTTTCTTGCATAGTTTTAACTCCTTTAAATGTGTACACTATATTTTAATAAGTCCATACGAAAGAGTCTTAGTTAATAATTCATGTGTCATGTGATCAGTATTCTCCGATCATACACTACAGAGAACATCAGTAGTAGCTGTCTTTCACACAGTTCTCTTCAAAAAACTAATATTAACATTGCATATAGATATATATATATTTTTTTCTCAGAGGCTTAACGAAAGGTCTCACTGACCAGGCGTTTTTTTGCGTAAAGAGCCCGAGTTTGTCAATAAGGAAAATAGAGACATCTATCCTAGATATCATAAGTTCGATACTAGGAGGCCCCAAAAAGGTACTTTTCCCCTTTAAATACTTTTAGCGGATAAATAAATTTTTCAGGGCATTTTCCGTTAAGATAGAAGATTGAAATTCCATTCGTTGGAAGATATGGATTTCTATTGTGTGTCGTAAAGACATTAGTGACCCTAGTGACCATAGGTTCGATGCTAGGACACATCAAATTTCGCCCATAAGGGATAGATGGGGCGTCATATTCAAAAATTTTTTCGGGGTACTTACCGAAAAGCAAAATCGCTAAAATTCGGAAAATGAATTGTAATTGTGGCTCTATTTCATATTCAAACTTAACAACCGCTAAATTGATCCTTGGTTTGATGCCAGGGCGGATTAAATATTCCTCCATAAGAAATGTACAGGTAATTTGAAACCTATTTTGAGATGCTTTCTGATACGTTATCGCCATCATACCTGAGCGATAGTTACTGCAAGAACTTCTAACCCGTAATAAGAATGGACTTCTACCGCAAGTGTACTTGGTTCGACGCTAGGATGGATCAAATATCGTCCATAAGAATTACACGGGGTGGCTTTTAAATTTTTTTTTCATGGCACTATCCGAAAAGTTCAATAGCTAAAATTCGGAAAATAAATAGGGTTAATGGGCATAGTTCATATTTAAACTTAAGAACTTCTAAATTGATCCTTGGTTCGATGCTATGGCACGTTAACGTTTACTTCATTAGAAATGGACAGGGAACTCGGATAATATTTTGAGCTACTTCCCGTTTCGATTTCGCCTTGGTACGTCAATTACAGTGGCGTATAGCAGGGGGTGTATTAATACCATACATAATCTACCCTATATGGTACTCCCCAATATGGTGTCGTCTTGAAACCCAACGGATACATTTAGATTTGTAAGTCGCTACAAGCAGTTAGTGGCGTATGGCAGGGGGTGAATTAAAACCTTACCTAATCTATAAGCTTCTCTGATGCTATTTTGCTCTTCAGAATTTACGCATTTTAAGTACATATCTCCTAAATTACCCTGGGATCGATGGGTCTTCAAGTTTCGTCTTCTCAATTTACACTTGGCGGCTTTGTTTTAATTTATGGGTCAACTTCTGAGAAGCCAGATAGTTCTTATTTGGCATAACATTCGTGACTATATTTCGTACTTAAGGTTTAACCTTGAGGATGTATAGTGGAGGAGCTTCTGTATCGTAATAATAAACGGGCAACTATCATTAATCCTGGGTTCGATGCTAGGACGGTTCAAATTTCGCCCGTTCATAATACATGGGGCGGCTTTTTAATATATCTTTATGCGGTATATCCCGTAGAGCTAATTAGATATTACTTGGCCTATAAAAAGTTTTTGTGACTATTTTAGATGGTCTTCTTCCCATTTGTTACGTGGTTCAATGTTAGGGCACGTAAACGTCGGAATTCAATTTTTGGCACTTCCTGAAATGAAACATGTACATCTACGAAACGAGAAATGGAAAGATGCATTGAGAATTAGGTAGGAGAATAGGTTCGATGCGGAGTACAAGCAACGTTTACTCATAGAGTATATTGTTACACAAACGATGGATCTAGCCCCTAAAGTTGGTTGAATTTATACTTTCTGAAAAGAGTGGCAATGAAGTTCCACGCTTGTAGCTTTTTTAGCCTATTAACTACATGATATTTTAGCTTTTCGTAAGTATTACGCGCGTTCATTTTCGAGATAAGGCAAAAAACACCTGATGTCTGAAATTCATCGTTGGAGGGTATCAACGTAAGATTAGGCGTTCAATCTGCATGGAGGGCCGCTTCAACACATTCCTTTCCATTGCGTGGCAAAATCTATTCATCCCGCCCTCGGTGGCCTAGTGGTTAGAGTGCTACCCTAGCAACACTGAAGTCCATGGTTTGAATCATGGTTACCGTTGCATGTGCGTTGTGTGAAAAGGTTAGTTTAAGAGTGGTCTTATTGGGTTGAAGTTTATCGCATAAAAACTTGATTATTTAAGTTGTATCAGGACTAGAAATTCCAAGTTCCTCCAATATCTGTTAGCCGATTTCTTCAAACGGATTCACGCAACATCTACTGTAAAAGTTTTTTTTTATTCCTTTACATTCGGATTCACGCAAATTTATATTCACAATGTGATCGAAACTTAGCATCAGGTATTTGGTTAAGTTCGGCTGCCAGAATTCAGCCAACAAATTATGAATCGTCATTTGTTATGAGATAGAAAGAAAAAAAAATACTAAGAAAATTAGATATCTTATGAGAAATGTAAACAAAGATTTGGCGGGGTTTATTTATTTTTATATAAAAGATGGTCTTTCCAATCAAAATTTCCTTTTAAGTGGAACTTTAATTCGTAGCAGTAGTTTTAAGGTTTTGGGATCGTCAGCAGCGAACAGTTTGAACAGTTTTTTTAAATTCAATAATGAAGTCCTATCGAGCAGCTTAATTTGACAGTTAATATTTGGTACTAATGTGACAAATTGTAAGTAGATGTAGGATAGGTGTTAAAAGGAATGGAAACGGATGTTTAAGAGCATAGGTATCATGATATGTATTTATCGCTGGAAATTTAAAAAAGTAACTGCAGTTCAAGCAGTTATTTTTCTTATTTGTGGGGCTCCCGATAGCCAAGTGGGCAACGCGTTCGACTTCAGTGAAAGCGGTCCCGGGTTCGATTCCCGGTGGGGGCCTACGTGCGAAATGACCTAAGCTGTCGAAGCACTTTTAACAATACTACTNTTCATTAATTTAAAACAGTTTAATTACAGAAATTTTACTAAACCACGCATTAAATACTCACAAAACCTAGGTTTCGTAGCGAAACTACATCATCAGGTGAAAATTGAGAGACAAACAAAAAACTCGACGAAACCTGGGTTGTGTGTGTATTCAATTTGCGATTTAGTAAAAGGTCTGACATGAAGCAGTTTTGTTTGAATGAATACCACGAAGTGAATCCTGACTCTGTGTTGTTTTAATCAATTAGATATCAATCAATTAAATGTTTGCAAAAATCGTGGTAGTTAAAAAAGGAGAAATACTGAAAATAATCTGATGACATCCGTTTTTTTTCTCGGTTTTTCTTCCAGCAAATTCAAAATTTAACGCGTCCAAGTTTTGGTTCATGGTAACTTTAGACTGCATGTCTATGTCTACCTGTGCATTAGACTGCATGTATGTCTACCTGTGTAGCGTCTAAAAGAGAGTTTGTTGACCTAGGGCTATGCATCGAGTGCTCTTGGTGCAGCTCACGGATCAAATCAAGCATTTGAAAGAAGCTCGTTGCATATTCCAGTTGGAATGAGAAGAGTAACCTTAGAGATGCGATAAACTTTCTCACGCGCATTTCCTAGCGTCGACTAGCACGCGAAGCGCCACACGCCATTGACGCGTGCATGCTTTATAGACGTGTAAAATGTCGAATCCAGCAACCGAGATAGGTTGAGGACCATGACCGTGGGGGAGTCTTGCCGATAATCTTACGAGGACCCCGTTAAATCAACCGGTGGTAAAAGGAGCTGGCAGGAAATTTCTATCATCTGTTTTATTAAGTCAATTCTTTTAAAACGTTGCCAAGTTATTCGATGTGTCAAATTTACTACTTTCCGAGTTTTCGTTACTTATTCATCTCGCAGTCTGTCCCTGATATTATTCGGAACACTTTTCTAAGTCGAATTTAAACATTTTCATTTGTTCTGCTAGTTTAGTAAACCTTTTCATATATTGTCATTATTATTATAGAAACAAAGCTTTTTCTGTTACATTCCGTGAGATAGCTACGTCTCTAAACGTACCTTGATAGCTGTTCTGTAGCATGAAGGAATGGATGGATGACACTTAGAGAGTAATTTCCTGGAAAATTATTGTTGCATATCGTTATCAGAAAAAATGTATATTTGGTATGACTGGTCCTTTCTTTGAGTTGATCCACAAGTCTTCGGAGAATTTATCTTCCCCGTAATATCTATTATATATAGATTAGACCTCTTATTTGAGCGATCCTAAATCCTTGAATGCTAAATAGATGAGGAGAGTTCTCCGCTTAGAAAGTGCACTTTGACTTATTTAAAAAGATATAATCAACTACCTCGGGCTTCACTTCGTGGAACGTAGCTGTAACCTAGCTATCAAGAGAGGAAATTAATTTTTCTGACCGAATTAACCCATTTCAACCAGCTTTCAGTTATCATGAATTTTAGGTCTTCCATTTCGGTAAAATTTATATGAACTTTAGGCGTTGTCTACCTCATAGTACAGGAATTTGGTAGAATTTTCTTACTTTTTACTCTATCAATTATTACAATAACCTTACACATTACGAAAAATATAGATAAGATTGTGGATCCAGGGTATCCATTTTTTGAGAATGATCAAGGTAAGAAGAATGGAAAACACTTGCTTTAAGAAGTACGAGGGATAAATTACGAGAAACGTCTAAAATCCTCAAAAATCTTCTATAATTCCACTCACATGAATAGACGGTTAATTTTGCTCTCCAGGTTATTCAAGAATATAGCTATCGTCGACATAGAGAATTCTAATGCCCATCTAAGCTGAATGATCATTTATACAATCTGGATGTAGTTTCATTTCCCCGTAAACCGTTTGCAGAAAGAATTAATTGTCATTTTCTCAATAATTATCCTCTAGCTAGGACAGTTAATCTAAATTTTCCACGAAATAGGAATTTCGGTTGTGAAATGTAATCAAATTGATCTGTAAGTAGTAGACGTACAGGACGTTTGTAAAACGAGGAGAAAAAGGAGGGGTGCTGAGGTAATGAAAAACGGTGGTTAGGCTCTGTGGTCAGGCTTTGATGAATCTCATCGTCGCAGTCAAGGAGTGGCTTCAATCATGAATGGACGGCTTATAAATACATTTGGGAATACGAATTACGCTTACCGATAATATTGTGGCTCACACAAAAGTTATGTTGTTGAATCATGGAGTGGTGCGACGCAGGTGATGACGGCTGATTGGGGAATAGCTGGGTGTAAAAGTTAATCGGATAATTGTGACGTGTATGAGGAAGCATTATTACAAAATTTCCGTGGGTTTTGGCTGTTAACCTTAAGAGAGTGTGTGTGTGTGCTTTAATGACCCTACAGATGCAATAAACTGACCTAGCTTTATACTCGAAATTGATTTCCGTTAGAATATGTAGTGGGTAAAGTTTTGATTGCGGATAACACAGGTAAAACTGATAAAGAGATGCTCCAGTTATTGTAAACAGTTTAAGTATACGTAGTAACTCATGATAAATTGCGGTTTACTACTCTGATGCAGAATATTATAGGAATAGTCTGAGTTAAACGATACAGATTCAGGAGTAACTTTGTGGTACTTCTTAACTTGTAAAAAATACATCGTAATCCATCCATTTTTTCTAGTAAAAGTTTGTTTACGATGGATAGTCTGAGTTATTTTCAGACGTCTATTCCAAATTTTTTGGTTATATTACTTTGGATCGTTTAGAATTCAATTTCACAGTATTCTGATATATGACAGANCAATATATGTTGAGTCCATTAGGAGAATTTTGAATGGTTCGTTAGGGAGAACGGAAATCAAATAGTTTCGAGAAGACACTGATGCTGCCCTCAAAGTATGTGTCTGTTTTGTAGGGGAACACAGCCAGATAAATACTGCCAATATAGTGATAAATACTGCCAATATAGTAACAATGACTCTGCATAAACGCCAATTTTGTTAATTCAACAATTAAACGTTCATCAATTAAATATATATTAAGAAACCCGCGTAGTTTCCATTCAACGTAATATAATTAGAATAATAGTTATTATTTACATCATCCTCCCCTTAATCATTTCAATTCTAATGAATCAGGTACCATTTTGTATATGTAGAAATGTATGTGTATATATACATATACATACACACACACACATACATACAGCAAATAATGAAGTTTCTTTTGATTTTCCATTTCGATTAGAAAATAATTCTTTTCTAAATGCCTCTATTTTCACTCTCACAATTCGAACTTTGTTCGAAAGTTGAGAGCTGCTCTCCGAGAGTACCAAGGGCACGTGTCGACTAGCGAGCAACATCAAACTCCAGCTCTCAGGTACTTCCAGCGAGTTACTCTCAGAAGTGTGTCCACTGGCGAGTGACTGCTAGCGAGAGCGACTCGGCAGTATTTACTCTCAAGTGGATACGCACCTTAAGAAATGTACAGGTAACTCGGATAACATTTTCAGTTACTTCCGGATATAATATTGCGTTGAAACCCGAGTTTTTTTTGCGCGAAGATACCGACGATCTCGCTAACAAGATTTCTCTCCCAGGTATTATAGGTTCGATCCTAGAAGGCCCCGAAAAGGGTACTTATCGTGTTTGTACATTGCACGGTTTTTCAAAAATTTATATTTGTAATTTCCAATTAGACACTTTCTGAGGCTAAAAGAAAGGCGTCACTGAGCCGTGGATCTTTTTGCGTAAAGATGCCGACTCAAGTGAATAAATGAGACCACTTCTGGGTATTATCACTTACTACATCGGGTGAGTTTTCAATCATTTTTTTGCATTTTCCGCTAAACGAAAAGCGTCAAAGACCCAAGGAATGTTCTGTTTGAAAACCACAGCGATTGTTGTAGGGAATTAATGAGACATTGCTCCTGTGTACCTTGGGTTCGATTCTAGGAGGCCCTGGTACGTTTCGTAAAAATGGTACGTTTCGCGATTTTATACATTGTACGGATTTTCAAATATTGGTTAAGAGCATTTTCCTTAAGATATAAAGTTGAAATTCACGGTATATATTGTAGATATGATTTTCTATCGCGTGTAATAAGGCGATTCCCCTATTGGCCATGGGTTCGATGCTATGGCATATCAAGGAAGAGAGAGGGACAGAGACCGAAAACGAAGAAGATCCCTTCACAGACCAAGGTCTAAAATAAAGCGGCTAGTATTTTAAACAACTGCGGGCCACATACAATGTTTTCGTGGTTGTATGTGGTCCGCGGGTAGTGGTTTCCCCACCTCTTGTTCACAGACTTCCAAAACCACAGCGTTCGTAGCAGTAGTCGCCGTAGTAAATATTTAGTTGCCGTTCAGGGATGAGTTTTTTTATTTTTCTCTTTGCAATTTCTAAAGAGCAAGCTCATGTCGTTATGTTAAATTTTTGCACGGAAATAACTTCTTTTCCACGCTGCGCCATGCATGAGAATAGGTATAAAGAACATTCATTAATTACTCCATTCTTTAGCAATATAAGTAGACATTATGTTTAAAAAATAAATTCTAAATCAGCCTTGCATAGTTCATAGAAGGTAAAAAATGGATTTCAAATTCCATAGCAGGAGATTCAACATAAATCAAAAAAGCTGCCAATGATGCAGTATTCACTTAAGATCTGCCAAATTAGTTGCAAATGAAACTACAAAGTAAGGTTATAGTTGCAGTGAAGATGGAGCTGAGGATAGATGTTGCCAAAACAAAGGTTACTGTGTTCGGTAAAATTAACGAACCGAATCATCATTGCGTTAGCTTTTAATTGCGAGAGAATTGAAATGGTGGATGATTTTGTGTGCAACAGTAGAATGTTTTCTAAGAATGTAAGAATAGAAGGAGAGAGATAGGTGTGTGATAAGATGTGTGGGCCGTCTGAAGCGAAATATGTATGCAAAGGTTTGTCAATATGGAAGAATTTTTATAACAAACGGGACAGATAACATGCATACTCATGCAAGAATTGTTTAATTCCGTTATGTATATCATGCGATATGTTTGTCATGCAATGAATTTGCGTTTTCAATTCTTCTCATAAAATTCTTTTACTCATCCATCCATTTATAATAGAGAGGTAAATATTTTGATATCATTATCTAAACGGCCGTTCAGCCATAAGAACCATTGATACACGTCATTGATAGTAGTAAGTTGGTGATACGTTGGAGTACATCAATGAATTGCTCAATGACTGATTTCTACTCCATTCCCTATATTCTTAATAATCACTTCTGCTACTCTTGTAGTGATTCATTATTCGCATCCGTATCACACGTTCACAGATTCCTGACGAAAACCCCTCTGGGAAAAAGAAACTCCGCCACTGCCAAGTAGACGCGTGAGTAGCGTTGACACTTCACGTCCAATCGGTAAGTTTTTCAATGTTATAATCAGATCATAAAATATTTCCGCATGGCTTACGTATCTGTGTTCAGCAAAGACAAGAGTTTTTATAACTTAAAAACAGAATAATCGTAATTTTTGTAATTTTACATTTCGATTATTCATGAAACATTCCTATAATTTTTAATTTCTATTTCCTTTCTCTTAATTTTGAGTCTTATTCTTTCTAATTTTTTTATTATCTTTCCAGTAGAAAGCCTACTCTACTACTAGTTACTGCTCGTAACTAAATATACGAGTAAACGATACGAGGTTTACTTTATTATGAAATATTACGTCTGCATCTTTTAGGTAATTTCGAAGAGTAACGATGTTCTTGCTTTTGCTTTTATGAACACAGAGATAGTTACATAATACACCCGGAAATATTTACTTATAGTATATTAAAACAAGATTTTTTAAAAAGAAATGCTTATTAAGACGGGCTTGAGTTAGACAATAGCAAGTGTCGAAAAAAATTAGTTTCTTCCTCTATTAGGTAATGATTAGAGATCCTTTTTGCACAGTTTGAGCCAATCCTTGGGTCTCTTTCAGTTTCTGTATTTTTACAAATGCAGTCCCATTCTGTAGACATTTTGCATTCCTTAATTTCCTCTTGATGACGTTCATCCTTTGAAATTCAATATTACGCGATCTTCCGGGTATCCGCTTATTTTTAACGCTATCATAAGTATCTCATTAGATCGCACTATGTAACTGCAACGCCCTGTAAATTTCAGTATTCATTATGAGCGAGAAAAAAGGTTTTGTTAGATTGCTCCTTTAAGCTTTTCGAAGCAAACTAATATTTATCATCTGTGTATTTAACTTTCAATAAGTTCATATGGAAGGCGGTGTTGCCTTGAAGAAGTTGCCTGGAGCGGAAGCTATAATTTTTTCGCACGGCTTATGGTAAAAAGACGTATCCACGTGGAACGATCGCATACCTCCAGTAGCCGACGACTCACTCTATGGCTTTCAATGAAACTTCTCTGTTCTCCTTATGTTGCATGATGCTCATTAAACAGATTCTTGGTTCAAATTCCTACATTCCGCTATTTGTGCGCATGCGATAAGGTCTAATTTTGACGAACGACGAGGAAACTGATATTGTAAGATCGTACATATTTCCTTTCCGTTGTAATTACCAATTTTATTCGTATACGCTAAAGAGGAAGTAACGTAGAAATAATTCCACAGCTTACTATTTCAATGCACTATATATCATATCACATATTGGTTATAGTTTTCTCGTAAAGCTAATAAGGCGTTTTTCAGACTCAATTGATCGCAAGCATGTAGATAGTAAGTATATGGGTAATGAAGAGAATGTTTATTATATATCAGGATTTCGAAAAAAATCCATAAACACACAGTGTACTAATAATGGGTTCCACTAAATTCGTAGATGACAAGTATGTTATTTGATGTTATACCTTTGATTTCCTCAGGCCTTTAATGAGGACTAAACTAACCATTTTTGGCAATTATTCCTTTGTTTCTCATTTTAATACAATAATAATACGCATTAATAATTCCACGAAATTACGAGAAGTTGTTATTTCTAGGAAATGCGCGTTGAAGGCGACCACCTGATTGGGAAGACATTGAACACCTTTATTGTTTCCCGAGTAGACAATGGTTACTTTTATAATAATTCCTCATGTGGTTTTTCTCCATTATCAATCACATGATACCTTGCAAAACTACTCATTATCCGTATTCGAATTAGGTTGAGAAAATGACTACGCCTCTTGCTGACTGTTGATGAATTTACTCGATGCTAACAAAATGTGGAGGCCATCGTCATCATCTGACCAACGACTCTTCCCATTATTCCAATCACATTCGCTGCTCATTCATTCATTTTCATCATTAAACCACAAATGGAAAATATCCAAACGGATTAGGGAGAATAACTGAGGAAAGTTTATGACGATAGTATACTGGGAGAATGTAATCAGCGGGATGTGGAAAATGATAGATCGAAACCATTTTAGAAGAGCAAATTTTGTGAAAAACCTTTTACTCTCGTTTACCGATTCTACCGTTTAATTTTCGAGTATGCTGGATACTTACTACTGAAACATAGTTTATTAAATTGCCAATCCCTTCTCAAATCTGAATTTCTTCTTCTTCTCTCAAATCTCAAAACTGGAATTCCTTCTTATCTGAATACTGGATTTGAGAAGGGAATTATTCAGCTGGATTGTCAATTCATTATTATTATTATTATTATAAGTACAAATGTTACAAATGGACAACTAGTCCGGTGGTAACAAAATAAAAGATAAACTACTATTTCACTAAAAAATCATAGAAGCTACCATTTCACAAAATACTTCTCATTCAGAAAATTTCACCTTCAAAAAATAATTCCCATCCAGACTTACTACCATTTCACAAATTATAGTCAGATACAACATCATATTTCAGTGAGATACAAAATCATACAACAAGTTACAATCCCTTTAAAGTACCTTACCACAATTTTACATAAACTATTCCCATCCAATAAATGGTCGTCTAAAACACAAGCAATTCACATGCATATATACAAAATAATTATATAACTGTTAAATTTTTACATCTATTTTTAAATTATTTTATTGTATATTATTTTATACTTCTAATGCAAACAAACTTTAGAGATGATTTTATCATTGTTAGTCTACGGGTCTTTCTCAAACTGAAAGTAATGATAAATTCGCATATCTTTTAGGATAATCATTAACTAAATTTTATTTCTCTCTATCTCTCTATTGTGAAGGATGGATAAATGGAGAGATTTCTACCTTTGAAGTAGAACTGTAATCTACTTCATCATTTATAAACTATTTTATTCTTCATCTATTATAAACTAACATTTTCTTAATAAGAAAAAATTTCGAGACAATCTTTTGGCATCAAAAGAATATCCCAAGAATGATAACAATAATTATTCTAGTAAAATATTTAAGGGATTCCATAATTATAATATTACAGAAAGAATTCACCATTGTAATTAAAGAGATTACAATGGTGATTAATGATACAATTTTCAACGATTTTGCGAATCTATCATATGTGTATGGTTTGTTGATATAGAGTTCATGTTCCGGTTCAACGTTCTGAGTTAGTCATTTTTTGAACGGTACCAATCTTATGTTTAAGTTTTATTTCCAAAAAGGGCTTGAAGTAGTAGTTCTCATAGATAATCCTATTGCATATGTGTGTGAGATTTTGAAGAGCTGGGAAAATAAAAGTGGGGAAACGGGAGCATCGAGGGGCAGAATGGGACTTACATGGATATTATCGGCGGTGATATTTAAGTGAGATGAGAATGTGGAATGAGGAAATGAGATCGTTTCGATGAGAGGAAACCTTAAAAGGAGAGTATAGAGGCGGTGATTTACGAAGATGAGCGCGTTAATGGTACGGTCATCACCTTAACACTACGGTCATCACTGCTACCCCCAATAATTGGGTACGGAAAAATCTCACCGGTAATTTACTTGAACACCGCAGGTGTTCATCTCTATGGAGAACCGTTGCCTCTGTTGACCATTTCAATCCTCAATTTAGCGGCGAAAATAACTTTTTAACGAGAGAAATATACAGTAGGTCTGCATCTGTACCCAGTTTGTGCATATACTGTGTTAGCCACCTTTATGCTTACGACAAACATGTTTTATTTACCACGGCTGGTTACTATTTACCAAAGGGCTTCAAACGTTTCTATTTCACATGGCGTTTACTTTGACTATGCTATAAGAAATGGTAAGGCATCCGAATTGATAATTACGCCTTTCAAATCTCTAGCGATTTAATCTATTTTCTAGTTCCACTTATGCCAAGTTTTCACTTGGCAGTAACTCAACATTCGCGACAGAAGCGTCCCGATATCTAATGCACAAAAACATGCGCGAATCAGTATGCTACCCTAATGACAGCTTTCTAGATGGCATTTCTCTCTCAAATTGTTGCTCTCCATTGTCTTTGAGTGATTTAGTGTTAAAATCAATGTGGGTAATGTGAGAGACTTTTACTCAAATAAACTTTAAAGTTAATGACTGTAGCAAATTGAAAGCAAGTTTATGATTTGATTACGCCTAAAATGTTTAGGTTTACATAACTGGAAGTAGAGCAGAATCAACCATTGATGGCGCATTTAATGAAGTTCTTCGACTCAGGATGTATGCATCCAACTCATAGCACAAAATTAGAATATTTCAGTAAACGAAAAATATTTATCTAAAATACATTTCTAGGAACGACAAATCGGTGTAGACATTTTGATATAGTAAAGAAACAAACTCCAAAAATCCCTCAAAATGTGTATACTCCCTACTTGCACATAGCGCTTTTTAAGGAGGCTTAATCAGGAGCTCCTAAAAGTCAGTCTCATTATATTATATTATTATTACATTTTTGTTATAAATTGGTACCGTTGAAATAATAAAATTTTATACCGTGAAGTGAATGCGTGAATTCTAAGGTCGCAGATANTACTTGATGAGTACTCATATTAAGGCAAAATTATTTCAGTATTCTATAACTATAATTTTCCCAAATGGGTAAAACATCAGGAAAAATGATTGCCAAAATTACTACATATTAAAATTGCTAATAATTACTCTCAAAGATATATGCCACGGATATGTTTAGTATTGTAGCCGTGTGCAAAAGTTGAATGTCTTTTAATGGCACTGCCTCCATGGAAAAAATGAATGTAGAAGCTGATGTATCTCCATGAATTTGGTATACCTCCATTCACAAAGAATCATTCTCAAGAAAAATTGGGACCAGCGAATGCCGTGCCTCTGTAGATTTCGAAAATTGTTTGTATATGACTGTAAAGTTGCTTTTGCTAAAACGCAAAAGATCAGGTTCTCGACTCCTGCATTTGAGTTTTCGTTTGCAACGAGTTTTGATAGTAATAAGATCGAAAATTTAATCAATATACTGGCCGATGAAACGGATTTTGTATTCGTAAAAAGTTGAAGATCGTTCTTTTTCGCATGTGCGTGGTCTCCGTATAGTTCTAAAAACAGAAATTCTGACTTAATCCTTATGTGAGACAAAAAGAAAATAGATTTCGCGAAAGGTAATTTTCCTTCCCTGAGAGTTATTTCGCTCATTTTCTACCGTTTCTCTTGGATTTACTCGATTCTCCTCATTCCTTTCCATACGCAGTTTACTCTTCAGAGATATAGATAATAACTATTTTAATGATTGATATATAAAATAATTTTATCAATACTTCACATTCNTACTCTTCAGAGATATAGATAATAACTATTTTAATGATTGATATATAAAATAATTTTATCAAATTAAGTATTTATTGTGTTAACACAGATTTATATAATATTTCTAACTTCCAAGCATAGATATAATTCTTAGAATCTTCTCCTTCCGTAATATTAGCGGTGAAAAACAATATTTTGTATTCTAGATCGATATAGAAAGAAAAGTTCATACATTTTTTAGTTTTTCTAAATTTATTCGAAATTCAGCTCATCAAAATATGGGGATTAAGTTTGCTGTTTTCTTATAAATGCCGTACAGGACGCAAGGAAACAGTTACGTAAACCTGGTATTTCCGCAAGCTTGCTTCCTCTTCTCTTGTTAGAGATAGGAGCTAAATTTTAAGGAAACAATGTTATCTACTTAAGGATTCGCACTGTTATTCTGACCAGCGAGCAAACAAGCCTTCACAGCTGTGGCATATTTGGAATTTGGAATAGTAAAACTAAAATAGAAGATGTCTATAGAGCTGAAAATATCTATCAAGCTGATTCACCCTCAGAAAAAATTATGGCAATGTTCTGATGTTGAAGGAAGAATTTACCAGTCCTCTCTATGTATGTCTGATAAGTTACAGACTGGGTTTTAACTCAATCATGTGGCTGTATATCCATAAAATTACCGGCCGCGGTGTCGGAGTGGTTAGCATGCTAGCGTTCCAATTCCAAGGTTCCGGGTTCGAGTCCCGGCTAGTCAGATATTCCAAAAGAGAGAACGGTTCTTTGTTATGTAAGCGATTATTAAAATTATTGTAATTGGAGTATACTTGTTATCCATAATATAATTGATTATTATTATTAAANATAAACGAAATTTAAAGAATCTGTAGTTGAAACAAGTTGAAATAGTACCTATTGAGTTATCAACCACCCGTGTAACCCCAAACCAACTCTTCGATAGACTAAATACTTTCAGTTTAAATTGTAACATGTTCATTAAAATTTAAAAGATAGTCATTATTTCAACATGCCATATTGTCAGAATATTTTTAAATTTTGTAGATGTAAATAACTATTTTAATTGCTGAATTAATCTCTCTGGAAGTACTTGGTATTTGTATTCGTAACCAGGAATGTCTCAGCGGTACTGATAAAGGAAGAAATTAAAAATATTAGTAATAATAATAAATCGGAGACTACAACAGTACTTGGACACCGGAGGCACAATTGGAGCTACTTGTTATTATTAAAGGGTTAACCTGTTAACATATGGGCTGCCCGCCTTATGTGGCCACGAATGCAGACGTTCGTACAAGTTGATGATTTGAGAGTACGAAAGTAGAACATTAAAAATTCTTAAGGAAGCCAATCAACCGCCGACCACTTCATCGACGCTCGTATTTCCATCAAACCATGAAATCTGGATAATTTTTGGTTCGATTAACGAATAACTCGGAGGTTAACCGCTAATCGGTGGGGAGCATCCACCATCGGGTTCTTTCTCACACTTCGTCAATTTTCGCACCGAGGGCTCGCATTTTCGAGCGCTTTCTTTCTCGGTTTAGGAAGCATTCCAACACTCGCCTAAAATTTACACCCTCTCTGTTATTCCGCATCGGAACAATGTTTTCGATAAATTTGTGGGAGCATCGCTACCGGTTCGGGTGGGCGGTCTTCTCCTCGCCCAACCTTCCTCACAACGCAGCCCAACACAGCCCCTTACGGGCCCCACTTACTCACGTACGCCAACGCTAAGTATTCTATCGCTCCAGAACGGTAGTCATTATTCCCTGAAATTTCGTACAATTTGCTAGCACATATTGGAGAAAAACTCATTCCTCATTTATCTTCTTCTTTTTTTGTTCCTTCGAAATACCCTCTGGGGAACAATACCATTTTACGATCTTGGGTGAGGGGAAGGAAAGAACGCCCAGTTCGATAGGTTTCCTCCGCTTTTTTTGCCGTCTACTCACCCCAACTCCTCACCTTGGCCGTTCCTCAATCCAGAAATCTACCTATCCTATTCTCTTCCCCAGTACTTCCTTTTCTTGCGCTCTCCATTTCCCATCAAACACGTATCTTCCTCCGAAAAATATCTCTCCCCTCGTCCCTCATACCAACCGATGGCTACTTTTCCCATTCGTGTGCATTATGACGGCGGAAAATTGTTTTCTTCGAAAACATTTTCCCTTTGCTATTTTATTGGACGGGATTCCTAGATTCACTTAGTTTATAGAACATGAGTTTTCTCCTGGTGATCACGAAGACTTCGCGATTCGAACATTTTATCAATTTGTCAAACCAAGGAGATTCAAAGTTCGAAAACATTGGAAATTAAATCTGACCCCGAAAATCCGCGTTAAAGTCAAAAACGTAAGGAAATTCATTTCTAAACAAAGTTATTGATCGTAATCAGGTAAGATTTTACTTCACTACGAGAGGATTTATCCACATCATGATTAATGTCAAACATGAATTATTTATCAATGTAGCTGGACAGGGTCCCCTTATTTCGTATTTCAAGATCAGGAAAACATCTGAATAAGAGGCTCAAGAAAATTTATGCTTCGAAGATGAAGAGGAAAATCCAAATAATATTTACTAAATTCGTCAGTCAGTATCAAAATGGACGTAATTGGGGTCATATTCCTGTTTCAGTTAAAGAAATCATCATCATTATTAAAAACATGAAGAAAGGTGTTGCGAAAATGACTTCGCTGCTGAACAATGAATTCCATTTCGCTTTCTTCGGAGTATAACTTTCAGAATATCAAAATTCCAAAAAAATATATTTACGGCATATCCACCGATATCAAATTCTCGCCATTAGCAAAAGTTATAAACTAAGGGAAATTCAAAATTTTAACGTATATTTTATTTTCTCGTAACTCAGAAATTATTCTCTTCGTTATCAACTTATAATTTCTAACCCTTTAAAGGTATATTATTGGTTGGTTCATTCGGAAATCTTAATTTGAAATATTTAGTAACAAAAAGTTGTGAAAATGGCGTTTGAATAGAAAGTTTTCTATTTTTATGAATAATTCAGTTAACCGTAAACTATCATTCTGATTGAAAATTATCGAATATTTTTGAATATATTTTTTTCAATACATTCTTTTGAATTCCATTGTAGTGAAATAATAAGCCCCTTTTATCATTTACCAAAAGTAATTGATGAAATATTTCACTATTTAGAGTCTAAACGTCACCATCGGTTGTGTCATCACTGAGGCCATTTTATAATGAATGCCTAAAAGCTTTACCAGTTTAAAGTAGCGCTCTCTGAACGGGATGTGAGATTTTTTCCAGGAGGTATGATTACGGTCACTGTCTTTCTTTCCACTGTGAAGCCAGAGTTAGGTATTAGCATCCTGATTTCTTAAAATTATTTTTAACATTAGATTGAAACGCGAGAAATCTACCTTGTTGCTGTTAAGCAAGTGATGGACTTTAGAAATCACTTAAGCGTGGTAGATGAAAAATCAAGCTTACCGATTTAGTAATTAAATTGATCCGACTATAATTATTAGCATTGTATTTCACTCATATAATCCAACCCGTAATACTTTGATTTCATGGAATGGTACAAATGAGTAAAGAGAGAGATTCTTCCTCCGTCTTCACTCCCCTCTGCTTTATTGCTTTTCTTCATGTACGTCGCTGTTATGCTCTTCGCTTCATTTCCACGTAGAAATCGTCGCGAACATAATTTACGATTTACTCTTTCCACTGAGTCTTACCTCGCATCTTTCCCCTTCAATCTAGCACTCAAATAAAGTGTTTTGAAAATTTCTTAAGACGTACAGTGTGGCCGATGTGCTCGTTCCGGGATTTAAGATTTATTTTTAATTGCTTCCATTTTCTCATCTCAAATTCTTTGAGAACCGCGTCATTGCCGATCTTATTATTCTATCGTGTCTTCAACATTTCCCTTTAACAACGTATCTCGAACGACTTCCAACTTCTCTTTCCCTAATGCTCATAGTCTACAAGCGATAGAATACAATTTTTAGTGTAGTAACCTAATAACCTTTTTCCAAGTTGATTTATTTATAACGGCTTAAACGGCTAATAATTTAAACGACTTATATTTACAATCAAATTCATCGGAATTCAATCCGAATGAAATCGTTATATACAAGGTAAACGAAGAAGAGGCTAAACAAAGTATGATAACGCTGATAATGGGAATGCTGCAATTTTGGATTGATTTACTGGCGAAATGATTAAGTTGGATCAACAGAAATAGTTGAATTAGTTAATTATTTGAATAAACGAGATAATTAGTCAATTAATTAGTTGAATTTGTCGTTTATTTAACCTATTTATAAGAAAATTAGTGGTACCTAATGATTGGGAAAATTTCGTAATTGTTCCGTTGCACAAAGGGAATGTATGGTACGTAGCATGGTTAGGGTTGAAAATGCATTTCTTTGAAGATGCGTACTCTAACAATAATAGTGGAACACGTCAAGTTGAAAACTTGGTCCCCTTTGGTTTAACACGGGTTCGTAGCATACCAGAATCAAGCGAACGTTCTCTTTCATGCTAGTAAGAGTATCTCTCACGCCACCTTCCTTTCTCATCTTTTTCCTCACCCCATTCCTATCGGTATCATCCCACTCCCCGCCGCACCCTTTCATCGATTCCACAACCCGGAACCCCTCCCCACCAATCACCAATCACTGCTTATACTCATCTACGTGAAACTGTTTCCCAGGTGTGGCTCCAAAAGGATCCACACTCCTTGAAATTGGTCTGAGGGGTTCTGATAGGGAGGGGAGTAACTACCACGCAGAGAGGCCTATAAATGACATTCGGTTTGCTACGTGAGGTTGGGATGATGAGGGGTCCGGGGCGATGGTATGCGGGAGGAGGGGAGATGGATGTGCGGGAAGACGAGGTGACGAAATATGAGGAAGGCGACTCAAATTACTGTGGTACGTGTGTATAAGAGATCTACTGGACAGGTAGAAGTAGGCAGGAAGCCATTGTGGGCTTTGGTAACGTGCAAGGTCACGGAGTCCCTCAGGACCATTGCTTACTTGATTCGAGCATGGCTTCATCCTTGGTTTGATCGGCCAATAATGGCGCTCCTCTCGATATTCTCACGAAAGATTGATGGTTTGAATTAATCTTGACCGAGATAATGAATCGGAGGCAATGATATCGATGCTAAAATATTAGATTGTTTTCGCGAATTTCTTGATGTTAAGAAAAAGTCAATTTTTATGCATTATCATCTTCGGATAATTTCAGGTAATTCAGGAAGTTATTAAACAGAGATAAAAAAATGATATTGGCTTCCGAATACTCAAATAATATTAAAAAAAATACCTTCACTCGAATTGGAGTGAATTATGAGTCGAGAGAGAATAGATTTATTCACTTTATTTAAATAAAGAGCTTAGATCAAATTTTCGCTTATATTTTTATTTTCAGAGCAATGCGTAATATTTTGACCTCATCTTAGTGAATGGATTGTATATAAATTTCAAAGGAAATAAGCGAACACACATTTTTATAATGTGTGAGGTACCTTGAGATGTCACAATTTCCTTTTGCTATGCATAAATTAGATTTTATTAAGGTTAAAATAAGGTTTGTCATGCTTTCATTAGAAATAATCCAGTGACACATAACAAAATTGCTTAGCCGGAGGTTCGTTGGCGAGGGTTTAAAAGCTATCTTCAAACTATTCTCAAATGTGTAACAAATTAAGAAACAAATCAAGGCAAGATATTTCCAAGTAAAACGATGGTTTTATCGTCTATAATAAACTAGGGTAATCCTATATTTTAGATTGTTAAATTATGGTTACCACAGTCATAGCGTAAATTAATAAATAAATATTTCGTCAACTAAACGTAACATTACTTTCAATTTCAGAGTATGTTGAAGAACACTGACCTCCCAAAATAGCGTATTTGATTGGACCAAAAGAAATTGCCTTAGGAGTGGAAAAACGCTACTACTGCGCTACACATTTTGGTTTCAAGAGTTGTTTCAATTAACTAATTTAACCATAATTCACTGAACTGAAACTAAAACTAACTGAACTGAAAACTAAAAATCGTCTGTAGTCAAAGGAATAACAAGCGTGAAAAATGGTAGTTCAGTGGTTAGAATACCTGCCTGGAAAGTGGGAGATCTGGGTTCGAGTCCCAGTCATGTCGCTATTTTTCACACCAGTTATTCCTTTGGGATCAGCCGCAGGACTTTACCCTGCAAAGTATTCAAACCTTTCCTTAATCCTCTTCTGTAGTCAGTTGTTGCGCACGAAGCCATCTGTGCATTCCATCGGTGGATAAGCAGTTTATATGCCGTCCGCACAACGGATAACTTATTTGTTCTTTACATAGCGGTTAAATTATCCAAACTTTCTAGAAACCTATTTTCACCGAATAGTCAGTTAACTCGGAGAATAAATTTTATCCAGTGTTACAGAAACCGGCCATTAGTCCAAATTATCTTCATACAGTAATTCTCACGATTTCATAAATATTGCACACATTGAAGGCTCTCTGCTATTTCAGACAGACTAAGTACAGATTAAACTTCATGCAAAATGTAAACGGGCATGTTTTCTGGTAGAAAGATGTCACTCTTACGATGTCATCAAGATTTCCCGTACAGGCCCTCACATTTCTACCTGAAATATCCTAATCTGAAATTAATATTTTCGACTCTTCTACTTCAGTTTTTTATCTGTTATACATTCTTATTAGTAATTTTTAGTTTCTTGAATTTTGGGCAACATTTCATGCCTCTCCCTTTTCAAATTTGAAAATATATTACAACCATAACAGCGGGTTATACCGTAGAAATAGAATATGTGATATTGGAAATAAGACAGTACGATAGGTTAAAAAATTTATCTTTAAACCGAGTTTTCCCACTTTCATGGCCCTCATCTTTTTAAAACCCCCCGCCGAAGGGCCTTTGGCTAAGCAACAATGTGTCACCGGATTGTTTCTAATGAAAGCATAACAAACCATAATTTTCATCGTAGAACGTCGATCAAAATACGTTCGTGGATCTCTTTGGACGAGTAATACGACGAAGATAACAAATTGTCGCCCTTTTGAATTGTTTATAACTTTTAAATCACGCCGTAAGTTTTGTCTGGATCCGCCCCTTGTTAGGACGGCATACCATCCGACTGACTACATGAAAAAGCCCCAGAACACTACGACTAAGAATTTTTTCCGTAGACGATAGCAAATATTCATTTTTATCACTTGAAAGGTTACGAGGAACATCCTTTTTTCATTTGTGCATTACTCCTAAAGCATCAAGCATTAAATCGCCGTTTTCCACTCACTGCAATATTGACCTTCGGCAATCTCAACCATCTGTTTAATTCACTGCAGTTCCCCCTCTTTACGTCGATATCATCGATGAATTCACTCAGATTCAATTTTTATCACATTCGAGCCGAATATCCTCAACACGGTTAAAAATTCGAGCCTCGATTGTTTTGTGGTCAGTGGCTGTCATCTGCCTCTCGTGATGGCTATTTGAGTCCTTCCAAAGGATTTAGTAACATTCATCCACGCTATGAAATGTTCTCTTTAGGTTGTACTTAACTATTTATTGTAAATTATTCTTAATTTTTAAGCCTTTTCCAGTGAATAGCTTCGTGCTTCCCTATACATAATGCTTAGTTATCGAAAAGACTTTTTCACATCCTGTTCCTCTTTCTATGGGTTCAGTTCAAGACATAAAATTCTTTGGCTCTTAGAAAATAATATTACTTTTATATTCCTCCTCCATAAAGTATTAAGATATTATTTTGTTAAATCATTAAAAGAAATGGGAAATTTTATTTATTTTATCATACCTACTCGACTCAGTTTTTATAGACAGTGTTTCTTTTTGAATCATCCTGATAAAAAACGCAATTTTCCTCGTGATAATGAATTTCCTTGAAAGATACTCGTATTTTCTTTTTCTAAAATGGCCTACTTTTTTGCCGCAATACGTTTCCGAGGGAATATACACAAAGCGTTTATATTTATATTCTATCTTAATTTTTATTTTTATAGAGAATGTTGACAAGGTGGTGCACGGCGTTTATTTAGATCTGTCTGTTAAGGTATCATTGCAAGACCTATTTTTAATTATTAAGCAAATATAGTCGTCAGATTTGCGGTTTCTTACTAATTTTATGATTTTATTTACCGTATATGGAGATATATCAAAATTGCTTATTGCCTTACCTATTGAGTGATTTTGCAAGGATATCTGTAATTCTATAAGTATAAATAAAGAGTATTTTACCTATGTGACATAATATATAAACAGTACATAGACGTAAAAAATATGTATTTATTTTTCTGAAGGTATTACGAGACTTTTTGCCCCGAAATCCCGTAAAACCTCATCTAAGATTAGTTACTGGCATTGGATTAAAATGGAAGACTAGAAACTGTTAAAACATTCCGTGATTTGCAACAGTTTTATAACCAAGAAGGCCTGGTTTGAACGCTAAAATGATCCGTCTAAATAAGTCTTATGGTCGTCCTACAATCGCGTGGAAGTAAAGCGATATCCCAAAGCTGTTAAAAATCCGGCAGGAATACCGATAATACAGATAAGACGCGCTTTTTGTTTCGATGACAGCAATTTTTTAACGAATTTTAATTCGAAAATTTTCCATTAAAAAGAAGGTACGAAACTTTATGTAAGTCGAACAGCAATAATTCTTCCTCCTGCTTGCAAGTGGTCCCTGCATTTAGCTAGACTTACCAACTCACACTGGAAATATCTCCTCGCAATCACGAACTAAAGAGTATAAAATGAATTGAGGCAGGTTGGCAAACATGGAATACCTCCTGTATTACGTCATAAATCCTGGAAAGGGAAAGATGTTTCTCAAAGCCAACGGTTTTCGGCCTCCGATCATTGGATCTAGAAAACCTCTGAAACCTTCAGAGAGAGAACGATAGCAGTGAGACAGAAGTCAAAATTGGTCTGAGAGGAGACGTACGATGTTAGATGAAAATTCAACGGTCTACAGAATAGCTGCGGTCATTGGAGTTATAAAAAATGACGCAGTAGCAGAGAGAAGGCAGAGAGTGGGAGATAGAGAGAAACTTCATTGAGAAATGAAGGCAAATCAGTTTAGCATCGAATTCACTCCCCTCGTTACGCACTTTCCTTGAAATATGACCGTTCATAACTATTGGTTACTTTCTATTCGTCTCAGTCGAGCTAAAACCGAGAAGTTTCAATCGATACATCGACCACTTCTAAGGATTCGGAAGACGCTCTATCGCTGTTATCAAATAAGGCCGATGAATTTGAACGTGTAAAAGATTTTTCAATATAAATTGAAATTTGAAATCATAAAACTTTTAGAGACCTGATTGGTAGTAGATTGAGACTTGACGAAATGAAATTATTGCATTGCAAGCCGATTAATCTTTAAATATCTTAAAATCTACTTAAAATCATATCATTTCGATATTTTTGACTTCCGTTTATCTTTTGGTTTCAAGAAGCACGTCTATGCAAAGTTGTTAATGAATCTTATTAAATTAAGCCTTCGAATATTTTCCTCTTTCGTTAACGTTGCAATTGCTTACCTTTTACATCGAAACGGATAATTCCCGTTTTAAGTGACTAAAGTGAAGCGCAACTCCTTGTGTAGTACTCTTATGGTTTCCGTCCGTTTTAAGTTGCAATAAACCAATAAATTACTTCCAGACTCGAAATCCAAAATCTGATGAATCGAGTCAGTGCCACTGCAACCGTTGAAACAGTGCTTCCTAGCCGCTGTGCCGCGGCATGTGAGTATGCTCTTGGTGTACCGCCAAATATCCGAGAGTAACGTATAATTCATATTTGGCATTATCAGTGATATTTATTTTATTGCATCTGTTGCCCCAGAATGGGAATTTTATCAGAAATACCGAAATGTTTTGCTACGCCTTAGTCGTTTTCTTCATTTATGTATGCTTTTGATAGGACGCGTAAGACAAATGAGTACTTTTTCTTCTTGTTTTACATAAATGCGTGAGCTCTATTTGCCGAGAAATTTTGTGATCTAATTGGATTGACTGTTTTTATATTAAAAATCTCCATCTTACGCAAAACATATCTTATTTATTTATTTGAAATATTTACGAAGCTGGAAAAACTATGGCTCAGGATGCCGCTAACTCCAAGTTAACAAGTGTGCCGCAGTGAATAAAAGGTCGTAAAGCACTGGGTTGGAGGAAGAGATACCTAACATCTCTACGATGATTAATTATCCTAGAGTTTCTCAGCTTCTCTATCTGGGATACGAATGACCAGCTATTGCCCCACCTGCCGCCCGCATGACATAATCTCTCCTCGGGGATTTCGCGACATTTTTGAGCGATTCATAAAAAGGACCGAATCATTTCTCTCTGACTATAGTGCAGACTGGAAGATATTTTTGTCGAGGCGAAGGAGAGATTTGCGCGGAAGTGGCAAAGGACGCGGCACTGAGAAACGTAGAGAAGAGGAATTGCTAGGCTAGGAGTTGGTTGCGGTTGCGCGGGAGAGGAAGATGTTGAGGCATGTGGAAGTGAAGGAGAAACACAAGAAGTGAAGGCGTGGTATGAGATGCGGGGGAAGGCTGTAAAGGGAAATGGGCGGTTCCCCAAGTTATGTTTAGGAGTGACTATGTTGGCGTGGATGAAACAAATGGATTGAAAGAGAGGAAAAGGAGTGGGCTTTCCACCGGATTAACACACCAATTGGAGTAAGACACTGTGAGACGCTGCTTTAGGAATTCCTTTGAGTTGCACCACCAACGACGATCGTCTTTTTCGTTTCGTGTTAAATATGACAACAACAACAATGACTTCATTACAATTATCACTCCTCGAAAGAAGATATTTTAAACAGATATTCACTAATTCTAGATTTTTAACAGGTATTCTTTAGTAATATTATGGGAAAAGTGTTATTTATGAGGCTGAAAATCTCAAAAAATCGATAAACGAAATTTTGATAATTATCGTGAATTTTTTTCAGCATTTTCACCTAGATCTAATTCTGATCGAAATGAGAAACGTATTTCTTATCGTTCCGACAATTTTGACTCGTGAAAATGTTACACATATCAGTTACAAGTTTGTATTTAACGAAAGAAAAAGGTTGAGGATCGCCGATGAATCGAGATAAAGACGCGAAATAATAATAATTTTAATATCCTCCTTTTCTAACTTTCTCGTTTAGCTTCCATTTTGGAGGAATTTAGATTCAGCAGCGACAATTAAACGTAACACTGGTTATCGAAATGAGAAGTTGTCACTCCCTTCCCACTTTTACTCCTTATTCTGCTCCCTCCGTCTTCAGCCGCCTTTTTCTTTCCACTACTCTCGGATTCATCGAATTCACCGTTGATTTTTCGCCTGCTTCTGACGTCCCCTTCCAAAGTAATTGTTCATTAACTTAAATGTGTTAATTATGGATCTGTCACATTCACTCGGGACTGGAGATGAGTGACCAAAATCCATCCAAGGGAGAGGGCGTGTATATCACCAGGGGGCCCCTCGCCTTTACTTCGCCGGCTAATTAATACGTCCCCATTCTGCTTTCCCTCGCTCCGACTTGTGACGTGTCTCACGTATCTTTCCGTCGAAGGCAATTCCTTTGCTGCCTATGAGTCGCTCTGATTTGTCCACCATTGGAGAGCAAACGGGAAAAATTTGAATGGCAACTTTCCTCCGTCTCCGTCGCTCATAACGCTGATGCCATTGATGACGTGCGCTTTCATCTTTAACAATTGGAGATCATTCTGTGAGCCAATCTCCGTTCTTTTTCCGATGCCGTAATTTCCGTCTCGATTTTTCTATTTTGCACCGAATTTTTTCTCCGAACTTGGCATCCGCTTCCCCCAGTCTTTTTCTACGTATCACATTGATGGGAAATCCTACTTCACTTATTAATGTGAAATGAATAAAGTATTAGCATATGAGTTTGTTTTCTTTCAGAAAAGGTATGGAAAGGAATAAATTTACTGTAGCTTATCTAAATTGCATAACTTCGAATGAAATTCTACAAATTCTCTTGGAAGATATGTTATTCCGCTATCTTTTTAGACTATTAAAAAATTAAAATTATTTCAAGTAAAATTATTACTGTTAACTATTTGCTAAAAGGATCTAAAATATAGCTTTGAGTTTAAAAATACTAGTAAAAACGGATAGAAGTTAATATACTCCAATAAACGGAATATGAATAATGGGTCTAGATTTACCTCTGATGCATTGCTAGAAAGTTTCGTAATCTTTGGAATGCTGAAAATCATTCTTATCTGAAAAACAAAGAAAATGTTAAACTACTTTATTTACTTTATATCCGTTAATAGAAAGCTGGAGAAATTCTTAACATAGTTCAATAGCTAACAATAGATAGCTCAACTTACCCTACGTTTTAATCAATTCAGGATATAGAACTTTAAAGCCATTAAGGTACTGAAAATATTCAAATGTTACTTTTTTTTCTCTGGTCGGAAGTTTCAATATATTGACCATTAACAACCGCAACACTAATTGAAGAGTACTATTAAATCAGTATAACTACGTTTAAAAGGCCACAGAATGAAGCGAGGAAATTCACAAAATTTTTGCTGTCCTTTTCCTGACGTTTAGTTTTATTTGTATCTATATTTCTGCAATTTTAAAATAGTTTCTTTGACTCCTTGAAGCGTTCCACTTTTTGAATCTAGTATGATTAGAATCCACCGCCGCCATTTTATCCTCTTTGTGATTAAAGTATATTATTGTGCTCTCTTTAATTTATTTTCTCATTCTTTTCTTGCTTCGTCTTTTCTTCGTTTTATAATTTAGTCATCATTGTTATTTATCTTGTTTCCTTGTGCTATTTTCTACTTTTCTTTTCTCAAATACTCGAGGTTTCTGAAATGAATTCTTTGCAATAATTAACAAGTGATGTCAATGTTTATCTATTAATAGTTAACTTTGTTTTTACTGCATTTGTATTTTCTAAGTAATTAGTTGTATTTTCTAAGTATTCTCAGTGTGAAATATTAGCATATAGGTTTGTGTTCCTAAGTGCATATGATAGTAGTGACTCGGTTCAATGACTAATCATAAACTTTATCGAAACTTAGTGTCAATGAAAACTTATTAAGGCAGTATTATGTATTTGTTTGTCATTTTAATCATGTTCTTGTTTTCAGGCTATATATTTTTTTCCAGCTTTCTGTTTCTAAATCTCTTAGTCATTACTCTCAGTAGGTTTGTGCAGGTTTTTCACACCCCCCTTCTTTGTGGGTGTTTTCCTGCTGTGGATATATATATATTTTTTTTCCAGCTTTCTGTTTCTAAATCTCTTAGTCATTACTCTCAGTAGGTTTGTGCAGGTTTTTCACACCCCCCTTCTTTGTGGGTGTTTTCCTGCTGTGGATATATATATATTTTTTTTTTCCTAGGCCTCACTTAGGTTTTTAAATCCACATCTAAATATTTCCAATTTTTTCTAATCCAACTTAAGTTAACTTTTATAATCTATTTTTTAACTATTTGATATTATTATTAATTTAAATGTTTCTATAATATTGACGATGGGTTAAATGGAAGAGGAGACTTTAAAGTCTCAATTTCGCCCAAAATAAAGACGTTATTTATTTATTTATTATTAATGCTCTCGATTATCCTAAGGGGATTTGAAGAGACTTCCTTATATACAATTTATTCAGACTACATTCAGATATTTCTGCGAGCCTGACTTTTTACCAATATAATATAATAATTAATACCAATATAATAGTATAATACTAATTGCTGAATGCAATAAGTTCATTTCTAATGTTCTGGCGTTGAACTCTTTGCGAATAATCAATGCCATTTACATTATTAGTTCACTTCCTCTAACTGTAGAGTGGCAAGACTTTTTGAAAAGGCATAAAAAATATAAAAACTACATTTCATTTCTTATGAGAGAAATTAGTTGCGGGCTGGCGACGAAACCAAGACCCTCTCGGAAGATTTCCTAACTGTTAACGTTACTCCGTCACATACTGCGTTGGGGTTCTACGTATTTATCAAAGTTTTTTTTTTTCTTTTAGAGCGGCACATTGGATTGGGAAAAATTGGGGACTTCGGAATTTTTTGGGCTCAGACTCATGATTGCTGAATCAGATATATATTTCTGGTGTAAGGTCGCTGACTTTATAAGTCAAAATATTAGCAACTCATTCATGTTAGTGGTTTATGCTGAGGAACATTATTGGCTAATCTACAGTTACAATTGTGAATTGTTTAAATATATCATCGCCATTTTCCGGGAAAACCATTGCTCAGACAAGCCATACTCGTTATTCTTTTCTCAAAGTCTACAAAACACCAAATTTGTACCAAATCTGGGTTTCTGGCTGTATATACTTTCCTTTAAGTAATACTGTTTGGCTTTCAAAATTTTCTTCTCTCTGAAAAGAGAATCGAGTATGGCAGATCCGTAAAACGTATAATAAGGAAAGGACCGCATTGATATGATACAAAATTACCACGTTATTTCTCTGTGTTACAAAAACATTTTAAGAAAAATGCGAATAAATTATGCGGCGCATCATATCTTTTCAGTTTTCGTTAATTTGAAATTAGATTAGAGGTCTTATAAATGTCTCATGAAGAACCTGAATTTTATAATGACTTCTCATTTTCAACTGATAAATAATTGCCAACTTTTGTAACGAAGTATGAGCAAAGCATAATTTTAAGCATAATAATCAGGGAACAATAATAAAGAGCCGCATACGGCCAGCAACTAAATTGTGCTGAGCCAAGCCATCGAATCATCGAGTGTGTTCTATTATCTAGAAAAAGTTGGATAGCAAAACTAAATCTATTTATGGTATAATATTCGGTATAGTTTTGAAGTCCATCTTTTTCTAAATAGAAACACATACAATAATTCGATGAATATTTTATGAAGTTTAGAATATTTATTTATCAAAACTTTATATCAATGGTATGTGGAATTTAAGGAAATCTGCGGATAGTTTTGAATCGTGTCACTATTAAAATTTACCCCTTACGGACAGAGGTTAAGCGGAACATGGACGCCAGACTGACTCACCGGATTTTCTTAAGATGGAGGAAATAGTTGCTTCCGCTTTCATTTCCCCCGGAAACATGAATACGAAATGAAAATTTAAGGAAAAGTGTGCTGGAAGACTACTTGTATACAAAATATATTGTAATTTGGAAACATTCTTGGGGTTTAGATATTCCACAGTTCTAGGGGAGATATTCCCTTCACGGCTGGGAATATATGCACTCAATCCGAGACATGACAGTAAATTTGTTATCATCTTTACTATAACATCAAAGACAAAACATTATGTTTTCCACAGGATTTATTTCAGCGCGACCGGTTTGGCTTCCTCGGAAATGTCTTCAGGTGAAAATTAGTTTATCTTAGATAACGTGACTTTCTAAAAAGCCATGCCTTCTCTTATGGATTTCATTACTATTTGCAGGTGGTACTGTGAGTTAATCATTACGGAATATCAGGTTTTCAGTTATTAGGGTAAATGATAAGAAAATTTATAAGAAAAATATAAAAGTATGAAATTTGAAATTTAAAATAGTTACTATAATTTATCTTGCGCTGACGGTCACAAAATAAATGCGGTATGCACAAAAATTTATTTGACTTTCTCTCTGCTTATCAGAATCTAGCCGTTTCATTACAAATGTTAACATAATTGAATTTCACGATCTGGATAATCTTAACTTAGATATAAATAAGATAAAATATCTCCTCGCAATCACGAACTAAAGAGTATAAAATGAATTGAGGCAGGTTGGCAAACATGNTTCCATGTCCCTCAATCTAGAAAGCAGATTTTAATAGAAAGTATGCACTTGATAAAAATATTCTTTTATTATTCTGAGTCAATACTTCGATTTTATGAAGTACTTCCTATATCGGAGCAATTTTGTTTAGGGGAAAATACCATTATCAGTTAATTTATTTCACTTAAATACCCAATGATTTAAACTTATAAAACTATAATGTTATCCGCACATGGCTATTAAGCTTGATAGTGAGGCATTCCAATGTTGGTAGACACTATCTGGTTGCGGTTAAGGTAACCTATGCATCATTTTAACATATGCTCTGATAATCACTTCTCTCATTGTCACGGTGTAGAACTTAGCTTGAATGAGCTGGAAGCAGTCAATTCGCTTATACTTATAACACTTTAACCGCAGTGAGTAATAAATGATTTATATATATTTGTCGGAGCTGAATTTAAAAATCATCATTTGATGTTAATATATCTCACGAAAATCTCCCTTATTAGTTTGAACTCTTTTTAAAATTTCTTGTATTTTCAATCTGACTCGAAAATAATCATCAATGTTTGATCTCAAACAGTTATTGAAGATCATCAATTGATCTATCACTTAACTATTTCACGGTAATGCTACTGCGAGCAATAGAAATTCAATTAATGATTAAAATTCTACTCGCATTCCTCTACAAACACTAATGGAAATAATGGTAGAAAAATACGATCAAATTTGCTATAGAAATAAAAAGACATGGAATAAGTGTTTATTGACAAATTATTCTTTTTTGAGAAAAGTTGGTTAACCGCATGTCGGCAGCTCTTCCTAAAGCATTCTTTCCCTTAGCTGATACTCACAATCGGTCTAAATTGTTGCCGCAATACCATTTAACAAATACTTGCTCGATAAATATGAAGTTGATTATGTTAATGAGACACGGCCACAATGTAAGGGGACCACCACAATAAATCCCTCAATTAACCTCCGCTAAAACATTTGACAGGTAGACGTACGACATGCTGTGGTATAATTTGTGGCATGCGATCCACGGCCCGAGGCACTGCCTACCTTGCACGGGTGCAGCGGCCGCACCGCCCTTGAACGGAAGACCCGTGCCATCGCCACTCTTCCGACGGAAATGTTCCAGCTCCCGCAGATGGTTGGTGAACGGGGCGTCGATGAACGGTCGCTGGCCTAGGGCTATGGCTCGGATCTGCTGGTGCTGTTGTCCTGCGGGTGTACGTGAGAAATGCCTTACTTTCCCTTATTTGTCCCATCTTAAAGTAAACGAGTGCAAATATGTTCGTTTCCAGAGCTACTTTCGCTCTCACACTTAGTTATTTACTTACTAGGAATTTACTCAGTCTACGAACGGATGCTTGCGACACAAAAAGTTCGGTACATGATTGGATATTAAATTAGTTATCTCGCTGCAATCCCTTGTTCTACTTGAATGGCTAATTAGACTGCAATTTTAACGATGAGCTTTGTGAGAAGATTTGTCGATTTGATATCGCAAAGGAAAAATTAGGCAATGAATGTGTTGCTGCATTATTTTCTTAAATGCTACGCATTAGTATTCCGTTTTAGTAGTCTATCGTCCCTAAAGTCGTAAATTAGGTCGTAAGGATAGCAGTACTTAATTTTCCAAACTTTCCCATATACATGCTTATTATTATGCGCTAGTTTTGAAGTATTCCCAGTAAATACTAATTAAGAGTAAGGCTAAGAATCTCTTCGTTTGTCGTGTCCCTTTTCTTCCTAAAACCCTTTTGGGAGGTTGTTGTGTGAGTAGTTCCAGAATATGACGGAACGTAAACAACTCTCATTTTTATAATTTTCTTTCACTCTAAATCACTAGGTTTCTCGCGAAATGCGTTTCATGCTTTATAACTATTTCGATATTAAATGTTATGACTCGGAAACTGGATGGAGTAAAAGCTATTTACATTTTTCCTTAAATGAGAGTTAAAACTTGAACTTAAAGATCTCACTATAACTGCTTACTCATCGAATCATAGAAGGAAGGCAAACTAGTTATGGCATGCTTCTTTATGAGATATCGGATTTTGCGTTATCTCTGATAGATATACTCTACTGCCCGAGTACACAATTCACTTGAAATTAACGCACCAATAAATATAGTGGCTCAACATTTTTGGGGATAAATAAATAAACCGCCTTCTACTAGCAGTTTATGTTTTGGGATATTAAATTATCAGTTATCTCTTAAAATATGCAGGAAGATAATGCACCAAAACATCACTTCTCTGTCCAAAATGACGGTAAAGCGTGCTTCAAAATTTGCACTCGAGGTAAATTATGCTTGTTTCATAACGTTACCATTACTTGCAACCTACGATGGAATCACTGAAAACTTTCTTACGAATTTATCAGTGAATGAATCAATAGAATCATCAAGAGTCTAGTTTGGAAGTATGAAACAAGCTATGAGAGAACTGCGTACTCTGTGCGAAGCATCAAAGATTCTCCCGCAAATTCCAAGTTATCGATTATCATGGATAATTTTACTTGAGAAGAATTCGGAACTTTCGAAATAATAAATTATAATATTGGTTACTTTCTATTCGTCTCAGTCGAGCTAAAACCGAGAAGTTTCAATCGATACATCGACCACTTCTAAGGATTCGGAAGACGCTCTATCGCTGTTATCAAATAAGGCCGATGAATTTGAACGTGTAAAAGATTTTTCAATATAAATTGAAATTTGAAATCATAAAACTTTTAGAGACCTGATTGGTAGTAGATTGAGACTTGACGAAATGAAATTATTGCATTGCAAGCCGANTTATTTGATTATTTCTAAAAAATTGAACACAAAGACATTGAATTCATTTCTAAGAAAGACAATGAGTCCAGCGAAATGACGGCAGGCAAAACATTGTTGTAGAAGGAAACTAAATCCCGTTCACCTAATTTCTTTTCCTATAATACCGGGTAATTCTGCATCAACCTCCAAAAGACCGATATGGTTACTTTTAACTGACTGAAATAAACATTGATATGAAAAATTTATGGCGAGAGTTACTGTTTCGCTCATGTGTTTATATAAAACAGAAATATATGCCAATTCAGAGTACGTCCAATCATATATAAGGCCTTATCTTCCTTTGATGATTCTAATTACCATAAAACGAAATCAGAAGCTGTAAATTATTTATGTGTAAACGCTTTTGCTTTGTTTAAAAAGGACAATAGATAAAAGAGGTGTCAACTTAAGAGGTGTCTAAATCTGGCAGTTTTCACTCAGTTATCCTTTTGTTGTTTTTGTTTCACATGTTCGCTTAGCTGTTGTTTTACATTTTTAATTGACACTCAGTGAGGGGTTTACGTGTATTGAAAATCAATATACCGATAACTGTCTCTTTCCTTCACCTTGAAAAATGAATTACCGTCGAATATTACCCGTGATGAGATCTAATTATCATCCCTTTGTTTGGCTCATTCAACCCCCGGGTTTCAGGTTAATGAATCATTCATTAGGTGAGAACCGCAATTTTGTGAAATCAGAGAGAGTACTTTATCTCTCAGTTACAGAGAAAGCTAAAGATGATACGCACTACAACACTGAAATGTATCATTCTTTTCAGGTACAGAAGACGATTGAAATTATAATTTACTAGTCAGTCAGAGAAGAAAATGAGCCCTTCTATAAATATTTGTAGTTATTATCCTCTATTTTTTTCATACAATCATCCTAATAATTAACTCTCTCCACAAATCATATTCACTTCCGTTTCGCCCTTTCGCATCCTCTAATTCACTTCCCTCTACCATTATTTACACGACCACACACATTACACGCTGTTTTTACTTTAATCACCATTATCCGCGAGAGTTAAATTACGCATCGCTTTGTATGACCGAGAAAGATGATGAGCCTTAGATTTCAGTATAAATTAACATAATTTCCCTATTGGCCAATGAGTTCGTCCAGTTTTATTTTATGTTCATCACAACAGCACAGTTTGGTTTTTCGATTGAGAATTATTCGATTTACACTGTCATTCAACAATGTTTTGCTACCTAGTGAAACTCCTTTGTGGGGTCAGGATGGTCATTTATACTAATCAAATAGAAATATCTTGGAAATATTGCCATCGGTAGGGTAGTTTAGAGGTTAGAAAACCTACCCAGAAAATAGGAAACCTATACTACGTATACAGGATACAGATATCAGTGTGCTCACTGCCAAAGGATAGATTTGAATCTCGCCAATGATATTCCATTTTTGAGTAATTTGTCATGGCCCTTTAATGGATCCGAATCCCTCTCCTTAATTTTTTTATGAGATTCAACAACAGTTCAGTCACAGTTTAAATATATACTTGAAATGTTTCCTATTTAGCGAATATTTTCATTTCGTTTGAATGGATCGATTTTGACCGGAGGCGTTCCAGACTAGTGACCAGTCGATCACCGCTACCGACTGAATAATCTAATACATCGGTTGCGTATTTTCAAGATATCAGTATGAAATTCAAACATTAGGAAAATTTATGCTGCAAAGATTTTCTTCAAGCCTACCTCTTGCTATATCGCCTTTCAGGGTCAAGCATTTAGTTTGTCTGTGTCCACTGCGATAGAAACCGGATGCGAGATAAAGATTGCTGAGCTTTAAGTTACCACTGTGCACCAGAGCCCGGCCAATACGGATTCAGAATCGTAAATATAATTGAATAAAAGTGTATCTTGAAATTTTCTTAAAGGCATAGTTAAGATTTGAGCTGAAAAATTTACTCTCGTTAAATGATTCGTAATTGGACACCAAAATATTACCAATTTTATAAACCAATTAATATAATTATAGACCAATTAATATAAATATAAAAAAACAGATTTTAAGGGTAGCTTATAGTTATAATGATCATAACGAACCTATTTGCTTGCAAACGTTTCCATTGAAAAAATGGGTGGATTTACGCTATCAGAGGCCCTAGGTGTATGGATTGAGATCCCCACCAGGAATTATGATTAAAAGGTCGATATTTTTATAAAATACGCAAATATACATCCTGTATAAACCTCAGTCGCTTTACATCTACATCTACATCAATACCCTGCAAGCCGCCTTACGGCGTGTGGCAGGGGGTG
>KZ308793.1:633391-655130 GCA_000376725.2 Ladona fulva
TTTAATATAAACAATTAGAACCCATGTAGTTGAGAAGGAATGCGTAATATCTCTTTGTGGAAAGCTTCTGTACGGGTATTTCTTACTTTCCAGTGGAGGACCCGAGAGAATGATTTCCAGTTTCGGGCTGCACGCGCCCTTTCCTGACAGATGATCGTAACAACTGCGAGAATTTTTTCCTTCTTATAGTCACGCCTCGGTCTAAAACTTTTGCGTGCCACCCTTTCGATGGATCTCATTATAATTTCTCTCTAATTTACACCAGCATATGTGAGGCGAAAAAACTGAGCACTTTCAGAACATTAGTGTGAAGACATATCATACTTGAAGTTACTCAATAAACTCCCGACAGTAATCGAAAAAGATAATGCTGTGAGAAGATGTCACGCAAGGGGCGGATGTTCTCCCAAGTGTTTTCGGTTCGCAATGGTTGGATACGTTTCATTGAAGGCGACGAAAGTGGATTGGGAGTTGAGGCGTACACAGTGTCGAATTATACTAGATGGAGAATATTTTTACCACAATTTATGATTGTTGAAATACAAAATATGTATTTAGGTCAGGCGCGCACCCAGAAGGGTGGCTGACGGGCTTACCCCACTCCCGAAGCTTCTGCGAATATTTCATTCAGAACCAAATTCTCAAGGGATTCATAAATATTTGTACGTTGAAAATATACTTTTATAGACAATGCTTTCTTTTGATGAGATTCAATTATTTCATATTAAATCGTAAGTTGGAAGTAGATAAAGAGATTATTGGTTGAAATCGTCAAGTTCATCCCCCAAGCAAAAATTCTGGATGCGCCACTAATTTAGGCGACTAATTTCGGTATGAAATCGGATTAAACCTATATCATCGAAGTCTTTTCCACCTAACCTCGTCCATCGTTTCTTCTTTACAAATATACTGATCATACAAAAGAAAAAGTATTGAGTGACCTTTGCAACATAAGTTTGACGGAAAAAAAGATATTCCTATATTTTTATTTAAATCTACACTTTGCTTTTGTTTCATCATACCACCAATTATTCAGCAATCATACAGTTCTCACGCCAAGATTGGTCTAAAATTCGATGTACTTCTGTAATGGATGGAATGTCTTAAACACGGATGATTTCGGGAGAGTATTGTTGGAAGTAAATCAAAGTCTTATTTTCAACGAGATATCAAATCATTTAACGATATTCAATTTTAGCGGAGTTCATAATTTGAGAAAATGGAGCACAATGACTTTATTCTGTAATTTATGTATTTTTTTTAGATTCACAAAACTTAATTTATTAGAATCATATACGTTTAATAAAAAGTTATGTAATATTTTTAAACAGCAGTTGCCTCGATTCAATCGACTTCGACCACCTCTTCCCTTGCATTTCTATGCCCATGTTCTCTATGAAAAAATGCAGAAAAATCTAATTTCTGACCTTTAAGAATAGGAGTGTAATTTTGATGGATATCGGATTAAATATTTTCATGTGGTTTAGATTCCTATTAATCGATTCCAGTCTATACAATAATGCAAAATGAAATTTCTTCCGGATCATATATTTAAAACTTCAAAGAGTTAACATCCGTATCGCAGTTCCCACAACATTCTAATAGCACGGAATTTTAACCCTTTGAGGATCCTATGAGGAAGCAGAATTCCTAATTCCAGAATTCTCGTATTCCTATAAAATACGTAAATTTAAGCTCTGGTATAGAAAAACCCTTGAATCTCTTCAATGTATATTTCATATCATATTTCCGTTACACCATTTACTATTGGCTTTAATTATTTAGGTTATCCTTTGATGAAACTTTTAGCAATTCGGGCTGTAAAGGCCAGGTAAAACAGAAATGATTGAATCGATAAGGCTTCCTAGTATTTTTCAATAAAAAATGTAAAATGATGAAAATTAGAATATTTACCACTCAAATATGAGTGTAGTTTTCTGTGTGACGTAGAGGAATTTTTGGATTTTACCTGCTTTTCGGTAAAGTGTCTGAGAGAGAATATTCTTTGGAATTGGAACCTGACCTAGGTCTGCATTCATAAGTCTCTCTTTGTTTTGATGTGTAATAATGCACTCATTAGTGTCTAATATGAAGTTTTTTGTACTGTATCCTTAATTTAAAGCTATTCGTATTAATGCTGTGGTTGTGTTCAAATTGTTGTTTTGTTTCAATGTGTAGTACAAAATCTGAATTTTAACTTCGTTGTATTTGAAATGAGGCAAGTGTTATTCGAATCTGTTTTCTAATTTGCGCTAAGTTTTTGCTATGTAATTTTTTAGTCTTGATATGACATCTCATAGATACCAGATTCGTATATCGAGGTGGTGTTATTCTTAGGATTGTGGAGAAGTTTGGATAATTTGTTTCTGTTAACCGAAACTGGGTTTAAGTGGAATTTGGAGGAAATATGTTTCAAATTATTGCTTTTTCCAGATTAATCAGTGAATTTTTTCCAGATTAATAGTGAATTTTCTAAAAGAAAACTTTTTTGACTCACACTCTGCTTCAACTCCTCTTAAAGATTAGTTCAGACATAATACTTCATGGGAGTAAGAAGAGAGAGAAAATTGTCTGAAGTTAATTTAAAAAATAACTTGCATTAATTGCAAAATACAATTTTGTGAAATTGTGTGTTTTGTTTTGAGTTGAAATTACGATCGAAATTACGTATGTTTTTGTTTTATATATATTTTATCTTTCAAAGGTCTCCCAGAGAAAACCATTTGGGGAATCATCAACTTGTCACAATTTTTACACTTGCATTATAATTAGTATTTTGATTTTGTTGATTTCCTTATCGTATACTCAGATTAGTTTAGAAAATCAACAATTCAGAAAACATGAACATTTTCTTATCTAAGAATGACGTAATGAATAAATTGTTAGTCGATTAGCCATTCGCCTTAAAGATTTTTGAAGTCTTTTGTCGATATTTATATTTTTAGAAGTCCATTTATCATATAGTGACGTTGCCTCCCAACTTAAATTTACTTAACAAGTTTAGAGAAGGTACAATCTTAGAAGATGCAGCCGATATAATGCATCGTCGACGCTACATACGCCGTTCTGATACTGCGAGAAAGATCCAGGAAATGAATGCTTAAACGAATCGATTCAAGAATTCATTTATTCCGCGAACAATAAAGTAATCGATTAGGAAAGTAGAGTCATGGTGCATGCACCCCCTGCCACACGCCGAAAAGCGGCTTGAAGGGTGCTTATGTAGATGTAGAACTTATTGTNTCATCGTATCATACATTTTGGTAGTCTACTGTTAAATACATAGTCATCGTATCATACATTTTGGTAGTCTACTGTTAAATACATAGTCATCGTATCATACATTTTGGTAGTCTACTGTTAAATACATAGTCATCGTATCATACATTTTGGTAGTCTACTGTTAAATACATAGTCATCGTATCATACATTTTGGTAGTCTACTGTTAAATACATAGTCATCGTATCATACATTTTGGTAGTCTACTGTTAAATACATAGTCATCGTATCATACATTTTGGTAGTCTACTGTTAAATACATAGTCATCGTATCATACATTTTGGTAGTCTACTGTTAAATACATAGTCATCGTATCATACATTTTGGTAGTCTACTGTTAAATACATAGTCATCGTATCATACATTTTGGTAGTCTACTGTTAAATACATAGTCATCGTATCATACATTTTGGTAGTCTACTGTTAAATACATAGTCATCGTATCATACATTTTGGTAGTCTACTGTTAAATACATAGTCATCGTATCATACATTTTGGTAGTCTACTGTTAAATACATAGTCATCGTATCATACATTTTGGTAGTCTACTGTTAAATACATAGTCATCGTATCATACATTTTGGTAGTCTACTGTTAAATACATAGTCATCGTATCATACATTTTGGTAGTCTACTGTTAAATACATAGTCATCGTATCATACATTTTGGTAGTCTACTGTTAAATACATAGTCATCGTATCATACATTTTGGTAGTCTACTGTTAAATACATAGTCATCGTATCATACATTTTGGTAGTCTACTGTTAAATACATAGTCATCGTATCATACATTTTGGTAGTCTACTGTTAAATACATAGTCATCGTATCATACATTTTGGTAGTCTACTGTTAAATACATAGTCATCGTATCATACATTTTGGTAGTCTACTGTTAAATACATAGTCATCGTATCATACATTTTGGTAGTCTACTGTTAAATACATAGTCATCGTATCATACATTTTGGTAGTCTACTGTTAAATACATAGTCATCGTATCATACATTTTGGTAGTCTACTGTTAAATACATAGTCATCGTATCATACATTTTGGTAGTCTACTGTTAAATACATAGTCATCGTATCATACATTTTGGTAGTCTACTGTTAAATACATAGTCATCGTATCATACATTTTGGTAGTCTACTGTTAAATACATAGTCATCGTATCATACATTTTGGTAGTCTACTGTTAAATACATAGTCATCGTATCATACATTTTGGTAGTCTACTGTTAAATACATAGTCATCGTATCATACATTTTGGTAGTCTACTGTTAAATACATAGTCATCGTATCATACATTTTGGTAGTCTACTGTTAAATACATAGTCATCGTATCATACATTTTGGTAGTCTACTGTTAAATACATAGTCATCGTATCATACATTTTGGTAGTCTACTGTTAAATACATAGTCATCGTATCATACATTTTGGTAGTCTACTGTTAAATACATAGTCATCGTATCATACATTTTGGTAGTCTACTGTTAAATACATAGTCATCGTATCATACATTTTGGTAGTCTACTGTTAAATACATAGTCATCGTATCATACATTTTGGTAGTCTACTGTTAAATACATAGTCATCGTATCATACATTTTGGTAGTCTACTGTTAAATACATAGTCATCGTATCATACATTTTGGTAGTCTACTGTTAAATACATAGTCATCGTATCATACATTTTGGTAGTCTACTGTTAAATACATAGTCATCGTATCATACATTTTGGTAGTCTACTGTTAAATACATAGTCATCGTATCATACATTTTGGTAGTCTACTGTTAAATACATAGTCATCGTATCATACATTTTGGTAGTCTACTGTTAAATACATAGTCATCGTATCATACATTTTGGTAGTCTACTGTTAAATACATAGTCATCGTATCATACATTTTGGTAGTCTACTGTTAAATACATAGTCATCGTATCATACATTTTGGTAGTCTACTGTTAAATACATAGTCATCGTATCATACATTTTGGTAGTCTACTGTTAAATACATAGTCATCGTATCATACATTTTGGTAGTCTACTGTTAAATACATAGTCATCGTATCATACATTTTGGTAGTCTACTGTTAAATACATAGTCATCGTATCATACATTTTGGTAGTCTACTGTTAAATACATAGTCATCGTATCATACATTTTGGTAGTCTACTGTTAAATACATAGTCATCGTATCATACATTTTGGTAGTCTACTGTTAAATACATAGTCATCGTATCATACATTTTGGTAGTCTACTGTTAAATACATAGTCATCGTATCATACATTTTGGTAGTCTACTGTTAAATACATAGTCATCGTATCATACATTTTGGTAGTCTACTGTTAAATACATAGTCATCGTATCATACATTTTGGTAGTCTACTGTTAAATACATAGTCATCGTATCATACATTTTGGTAGTCTACTGTTAAATACATAGTCATCGTATCATACATTTTGGTAGTCTACTGTTAAATACATAGTCATCGTATCATACATTTTGGTAGTCTACTGTTAAATACATAGTCATCGTATCATACATTTTGGTAGTCTACTGTTAAATACATAGTCATCGTATCATACATTTTGGTAGTCTACTGTTAAATACATAGTCATCGTATCATACATTTTGGTAGTCTACTGTTAAATACATAGTCATCGTATCATACATTTTGGTAGTCTACTGTTAAATACATAGTCATCGTATCATACATTTTGGTAGTCTACTGTTAAATACATAGTCATCGTATCATACATTTTGGTAGTCTACTGTTAAATACATAGTCATCGTATCATACATTTTGGTAGTCTACTGTTAAATACATAGTCATCGTATCATACATTTTGGTAGTCTACTGTTAAATACATAGTCATCGTATCATACATTTTGGTAGTCTACTGTTAAATACATAGTCATCGTATCATACATTTTGGTAGTCTACTGTTAAATACATAGTCATCGTATCATACATTTTGGTAGTCTACTGTTAAATACATAGTCATCGTATCATACATTTTGGTAGTCTACTGTTAAATACATAGTCATCGTATCATACATTTTGGTAGTCTACTGTTAAATACATAGTCATCGTATCATACATTTTGGTAGTCTACTGTTAAATACATAGTCATCGTATCATACATTTTGGTAGTCTACTGTTAAATACATAGTCATCGTATCATACATTTTGGTAGTCTACTGTTAAATACATAGTCATCGTATCATACATTTTGGTAGTCTACTGTTAAATACATAGTCATCGTATCATACATTTTGGTAGTCTACTGTTAAATACATAGTCATCGTATCATACATTTTGGTAGTCTACTGTTAAATACATAGTCATCGTATCATACATTTTGGTAGTCTACTGTTAAATACATAGTCATCGTATCATACATTTTGGTAGTCTACTGTTAAATACATAGTCATCGTATCATACATTTTGGTAGTCTACTGTTAAATACATAGTCATCGTATCATACATTTTGGTAGTCTACTGTTAAATACATAGTCATCGTATCATACATTTTGGTAGTCTACTGTTAAATACATAGTCATCGTATCATACATTTTGGTAGTCTACTGTTAAATACATAGTCATCGTATCATACATTTTGGTAGTCTACTGTTAAATACATAGTCATCGTATCATACATTTTGGTAGTCTACTGTTAAATACATAGTCATCGTATCATACATTTTGGTAGTCTACTGTTAAATACATAGTCATCGTATCATACATTTTGGTAGTCTACTGTTAAATACATAGTCATCGTATCATACATTTTGGTAGTCTACTGTTAAATACATAGTCATCGTATCATACATTTTGGTAGTCTACTGTTAAATACATAGTCATCGTATCATACATTTTGGTAGTCTACTGTTAAATACATAGTCATCGTATCATACATTTTGGTAGTCTACTGTTAAATACATAGTCATCGTATCATACATTTTGGTAGTCTACTGTTAAATACATAGTCATCGTATCATACATTTTGGTAGTCTACTGTTAAATACATAGTCATCGTATCATACATTTTGGTAGTCTACTGTTAAATACATAGTCATCGTATCATACATTTTGGTAGTCTACTGTTAAATACATAGTCATCGTATCATACATTTTGGTAGTCTACTGTTAAATACATAGTCATCGTATCATACATTTTGGTAGTCTACTGTTAAATACATAGTCATCGTATCATACATTTTGGTAGTCTACTGTTAAATACATAGTCATCGTATCATACATTTTGGTAGTCTACTGTTAAATACATAGTCATCGTATCATACATTTTGGTAGTCTACTGTTAAATACATAGTCATCGTATCATACATTTTGGTAGTCTACTGTTAAATACATAGTCATCGTATCATACATTTTGGTAGTCTACTGTTAAATACATAGTCATCGTATCATACATTTTGGTAGTCTACTGTTAAATACATAGTCATCGTATCATACATTTTGGTAGTCTACTGTTAAATACATAGTCATCGTATCATACATTTTGGTAGTCTACTGTTAAATACATAGTCATCGTATCATACATTTTGGTAGTCTACTGTTAAATACATAGTCATCGTATCATACATTTTGGTAGTCTACTGTTAAATACATAGTCATCGTATCATACATTTTGGTAGTCTACTGTTAAATACATAGTCATCGTATCATACATTTTGGTAGTCTACTGTTAAATACATAGTCATCGTATCATACATTTTGGTAGTCTACTGTTAAATACATAGTCATCGTATCATACATTTTGGTAGTCTACTGTTAAATACATAGTCATCGTATCATACATTTTGGTAGTCTACTGTTAAATACATAGTCATCGTATCATACATTTTGGTAGTCTACTGTTAAATACATAGTCATCGTATCATACATTTTGGTAGTCTACTGTTAAATACATAGTCATCGTATCATACATTTTGGTAGTCTACTGTTAAATACATAGTCATCGTATCATACATTTTGGTAGTCTACTGTTAAATACATAGTCATCGTATCATACATTTTGGTAGTCTACTGTTAAATACATAGTCATCGTATCATACATTTTGGTAGTCTACTGTTAAATACATAGTCATCGTATCATACATTTTGGTAGTCTACTGTTAAATACATAGTCATCGTATCATACATTTTGGTAGTCTACTGTTAAATACATAGTCATCGTATCATACATTTTGGTAGTCTACTGTTAAATACATAGTCATCGTATCATACATTTTGGTAGTCTACTGTTAAATACATAGTCATCGTATCATACATTTTGGTAGTCTACTGTTAAATACATAGTCATCGTATCATACATTTTGGTAGTCTACTGTTAAATACATAGTCATCGTTTAAGTAATGCATATCTCTACATTATAAATTGATATGTCATATAATTTCATTTCTAATTTTAGTTATATTTTTGTAGCTAAGTGCATAGAAAATTTTACATATTACATTAAAGTTTTTTTTGTTATATTTTTCAAATATAATTATGATTATAATTTTGCCCTCTTAAAATTCAATACATTTTCGAAATTCAAATCATCCTAGACTTTCATTCACGAATTAATGGTTATTATTTAATGGAGCTTATCTTTTAACCGTATCTGGGATTGTGATGACCTTCAATGAAAATGCAGCTTGAAATTTCTTATCATTACTCTGATATTAAGTCTTTCTCAGGAAAAGACTGATGGGTATACGTGTGGATACCGATTTCTAGTGATTTATTGACGAAAATGTGTCTGCATATCTATAAGGCGTAATTAATTTGAATATCAGTGTGTTGTCATCGTTGTGCCAATCTCACCTAAACCTTGGATTACAATCTTTGTTTGCACATACACTATTAAAGTTGAAGAGAATGTACAAAAATTGCAACTACTGAATTACATAATTTACTTTTTGCTCGCACTCTGCATTTAGATAGGTATATTGTCTATTGTCGTGCACGAATATCTTTCTGAACACATACTAATTTCCTGCATTCTTTATTTATATTTCTCATCCTCTCGATATCGGGATCAAGGCATTCTACGAGACATTTTTATGCTAAGCTATATAAAATTCGTCTTTTAGCATTTCTGAAACAGTTAGATCTTTAATACGGCTAGTAAAGGTCAAGAATTGTTCATGTTAAATACGTGAATTTTCTAAAAGAAAACTTTTTTGACTCACACTCTGCTTCAACTCCTCTTAAAGATTAGTTCAGACATAATACTTCATGGGAGTAAGAAGAGAGAGAAAATTGTCTGAAGTTAATTTAAAAAATAACTTGCATTAATTGCAAAATACAATTTTGTGAAATTGTGTGTTTTGTTTTGAGTTGAAATTACGATCGAAATTACGTATGTTTTTGTTTTATATATATTTTATCTTTCAAAGGTCTCCCAGAGAAAACCATTTGGGGAATCATCAACTTGTCACAATTTTTACACTTGCATTATAATTAGTATTTTGATTTTGTTGATTTCCTTATCGTATACTCAGATTAGTTTAGAAAATCAACAATTCAGAAAACATGAACATTTTCTTATCTAAGAATGACGTAATGAATAAATTGTTAGTCGATTAGCCATTCGCCTTAAAGATTTTTGAAGTCTTTTGTCGATATTTATATTTTTAGAAGTCCATTTATCATATAGTGACGTTGCCTCCCAACTTAAATTTACTTAACAAGTTTAGAGAAGGTACAATCTTAGAAGATGCAGCCGATATAATGCATCGTCGACGCTACATACGCCGTTCTGATACTGCGAGAAAGATCCAGGAAATGAATGCTTAAACGAATCGATTCAAGAATTCATTTATTCCGCGAACAATAAAGTAATCGATTAGGAAAGTAGAGTCATGGTGCATGCACCCCCTGCCACACGCCGAAAAGCGGCTTGAAGGGTGCTTATGTAGATGTAGAACTTATTGTCTCTGTCAACACAATCTACTTAAATTTAGCGACACACTAATGCAAGCATCTTCAAGTTTCAGGGCATATTGAATTTTGCTTTTAATTTGAAAAAAAACCTACTGCATGGCGAAATATGTTAGTATTATGTTAATAATACTCTATTGTACGGACAAACATATTGCAAATTGCAGCGTATGTGTAATTTGGAGTTAGGAATATGCCAACTTTGCATATTTCGCGGCACAACAAGAGCTTAATCACGGCACACTTGTTGGAACGCATATGTGAATGCGATGACGTATCGTGAGTGATAAGAACTATCAGCTTCTCGAGATTCCTCCAGGGGTTCGATTATTTCCAGATCTGCTGCACTATTTCTTGGGCTTCGAGGAATTGTACGGTGCCCAAACCAAAGCGCATTCTCATATCACTTGCTTCCGGTGCCCAACTCCTTCGGGAAACGCTTCGCACCATTTTTTTGGCCGTTAGAACTGTGCCCACCAATTTTGAGGGCACGTTTATTTCTTGCGGCGGTCTGTGAGCTTTTAGCGACCCAACCTCTTCCTCATTATACTCATCACGGCAGCAACTCCGTTGGGCCCATCCGTCCAAAATATATAAATTGACTGTTCCACGTACTTTGCTTTCCAGGTTCCCTTTACAACGCCGTCCACAACTTCCTTTAGACATTGCGGAAAGAATTGAAATATGCGCCTCTTTAAGAATATCAAAACATTCAGACGATTGACGTTACGCTTTTGTGATCTTGTATTTATATGAAAATAAATTTTGATATGGTCATAAAAAGAATTCAGTTTTTCACTGTTGTTATATTTTAATTTGCTTGAATGATCGAAGATCATTTCCTCAACTTATCATTTCGTAAAACATGTAAGAATGATTTACTGTTTTCCATCGATTACAAAAAATGATAATTTTATACATAATGTTTCTTATTTTTTGTAGTTTTCTGCTTTAAAAATTCTACAAGTAAAAGTTGTAAGCCTTCAAATTGACAGAATAGAAAATTTCATATATTCTCGAATCATCTTTTACCATAGCTCCAACGAATACTAGTTTTTCAAGAAGCATACAAGTCTAATAAATGTTTAATTCGAGACAGAAAAACCATAGAATATCTTCAATATAAATTTCATTTCATATTTCCGTAACACCATTTACCATTGGCTTTAAGTCTACATTCTTACAGTTGTTCACAACATTACTTGGAAATATTTCTTGGCACACTAGCAATAAGTAAAGATTCTGCATTAATAATGTGCTGTAGTTATTTGGATAATGAGAGTTGTCGTGGTATAAACTGTTGTCATTGATTCATTGAAATAAAGCTGGTCATATGCAAGAAAGTTCTCATCCACACGCAAAGAGACGGTAGATTCATTTTCACTCGCTGAAAACAAGACGCGAGAGTTTCATATATTAGCTGCGAAAAAATTCCTTTTGCATAAGTGTACCGAATTCTCGGGTAAATTAGTAATTAATGAGGGTTGCAGGAGCTCGAAATACAAAGGGGAACAGAGGCGTAGGCAAGGGCAAGGGTAGATGAGATGACTTTGGGGGGGAGAAACGAGAAACGGAAGGGAAAAGCATTAGGTATATCACGAATGTTTTAATTAGCTCAATCTGTAAACTTCGTACTCGAAACTTTTATAAAGGCGTAGGAGCATCTTAGTCGCGTCATGCCGTGGTGCTATACGTATCTTATCTAGGAATGCGGAGCGATATTTAATTCGGGAGCTTCGCCGTGGCTTTTAGTCGCTCGCATTCCCCACACACGCGCTTTACGCTGAAGCATAATTATGTGAGAGACTTTCCCTCTTCATCCATCTCGGATAGAACCTCCGCTTCAACTCCTGCAGCATCCTCGTCGTTCCCTCAATTTCGTGTGAAATTCTTCATCGGAAAGATGGATATCCAATGCTTCGCCGAACCTTGAAAATTAATAGCGTCGAAACATGTCGAAATCGAATATTTGCATTCGGTTTTGTGAAATTCCGAACGTGAAGGAGGAAGGTTATTTTTGAATCGGTATAAATATGAATACTTCATTTACCGGGCCGATCCTCATAAGAACGCAAATTATTAAAAATGGGTAAGTTGAAAATATAGAATAGAATTGGATACAGGACCCGAGTTTCAATTATGTCGTCTTTCCCTAAAAGAAATCCACTGAATTTTGCAAATATGTTTAATAAAGCAAATTGAATCCGAAAAACTATAGGTTATAGTAAATCTTTCAAGTTAACCGAGCTTTTTGAGACTAAACGAATATTCATCGCAAAAATTTAAGGTCAGCATCCAAATCTTAAATTTAATCAGCCTTTCTATTTCCGATGTTCTTGATTATAATAAACTCATCAGTTACTCACCAGCAATGCATGCCATTATTCACTTTTTAATTCCTCTCCCGTACAGAGCTGCATTTAAACTGCATTCAGTATGGTAATTGGCTGATAATTTTCATCATTTTTACTCTCGTTCGATTGATTACCTGATCTTCTTTTATTTTCTTCATATGTTACTCTTATAAATTATGTCCAAAACTTTTCTTCATAAAACATTTTCATTTACCAAATCATTGCCCCACCTCGCGCTGGTGTTCCCATTCCTTCTCGATTTTCTCTTCGTCTAATACGATCTTTCATATACACATTTTTCTTTGCTTCTTCATGAACTTTCTACCTTACTTCGAACCACCTTCAATCGATTCTCGACTTTTTTCTGCCTCCTAATGCTATTTGGTCTTCTCTCGCGTCTTTTAATAGCTTGGTATTGAAGAACTTAAATAAACTTTAGCGGTTTGCCGTTACCACGAAGATATCATACATAGTAATTTTCCACATTTGTTCGTACATCTGTTTAGCTTAGATCTTTTTAGCTTTTATAAAGATTATATTTTTCTATTGTATTGAAATACATCGATATTTCTGCGTATACTGTCAAAGGTAGTTTTTAGATGTCACATCCACTGAGGTACTGTTTATTATTTATCCCTAATAAATAGATTCTGACACCTAATGATGGCTGTTTGGCCGAAACCGGTCGTATTAAAAAATTAGTTGTGGAATATACGAAGTCCTGATCTTTTTATTTAAATCAATTATTTCTATTGTAAATAAATTACAGCTTAATAATTTATTCTAAGAGTAAATCACAAGCCATGCTAGCGTTCCAATTTTCCGGCTAATCGGAATTTTCTGGTTAGGGAATGGTCGAGTGTGTTCATTTATTGTAACTGTTCACGCCTCTCTAGTAATTGCCACATTAATGGATGTTTGAAAGGGCACCGAGATATAAAATAGAAATAAATAAATCAATAATTTCTCCTAGCTAAAAAGCGATCAAAAGAAGATAAAATAACAGCATAAAATTAGAAGTCTTCACTGGTAATTCAGTAGAAAGATGTGAACAATCCGAAAACGTGACAAAATTCAGCTTTGGTGACATTTAATTTAATTTCAAAAGGTTATGAGAAGAGATTTATAAACGTGAGCGTACTTGTATCTATCGACAAGACAACGATTTTCACTTTTACGAGCAATTTGCGGAGATTTTCGAGCATATTCCGTTCCGTCAATCAAAAATTTTTACTCGTTTAATTTCCAGCACTCTATTCGATTGAGTAATTCTCTGTTTAGTTTCTTCGGAACGAGAAGAGCACTAAATTGGTAGTTTTTTATTTCGGCTCTTTTCTGGCAATTGGCTTTCAAGGAAGGATATCAGCAAAAAGTGAGCTAAAGGAATCCATTTTTGAGTGAACACCTGTGTTTTCATAAGAGTCTAGTTATGTTCCTACGGAGAGGTTAAAGTATGAAAATGAAAGTGCATACATATGGGATCAAAGGGCATTTTCAAATAAATGATAACTCCACCTTCTCTTACTAAGATAATCATTTTCCTATCACCTATGTAACAAAAGAAATCACCATACGAATCCAGGATTATGAATGGGATAAAAGGTTGCGCAGTGGATTATTACATTAACGGGGAGTTTATTTAAATTTCCATTAACGGAACGGAATGTCCATAAAGGAGTGTTTTTTAGCAATGGCTGCTAAGTTAAATCTTATTTCAATTACCATTGTATCACAAAGACTTTTGAAGCAGTCACCTTCAGTTACAGATGTTCTTTTATTTAAATGATACAAATTATGAGTGACGCTCTTGGAAGGACGTAAGCATAAATATTTTCTTTTTCGATCTATTTAAGGATTTGTTTAGAAAAATTTTAGGATTATAAGGCTTTGGTTAGAAAAATTAGTGTCTCTTTCATCCGTTACACACGTGATTATCGAAACCACACGGTTCGTCGTTCAATGAAAACTTTTACGACTAACCGCCTTTTTAAATCTGGTTTCTCATCGTACAAATCAGAGGTGGATACGATGTCCAATAGTCATTGTTTTAGGAATTCGAGCATCACAAAAAATCATTATTCATTGTTCAAGGCTTTAATTTATAAAATTGCGTTAAATGCGTTTTATAAATAATTTAATCATCATGTAAAAATTACCTATACTCATAGTTGGGAATTTTATCTGTGTATGTGTGTGTGTGTGTGTGTGTATATATATATANNNNCGAAGGTTATGATATATATATATATACACACACACACACACACACACACACAGATAAAGCAGTGAACAGAACTTAAAGCAACGGATTGAAGGTTTAATCCAACCGCAAACGGATGAAGATCAAAATATTGTAATTATGCACCAATGAAATCGGTATCAGTAAATATTTGAAAGTCGAAATTCGGGACTTGACTTTATGTCCAATATTTTTCCCACGCAGCTTAACCGAAATCATAAACGCGATTTATTTTCATTATTGATCACCATTACTTATCCGTAATAGCACCGCGATATCTAGATCATTTCATTTATGTTTTCCAATTTTAAAGATTAAGATGGGAATTATTTTATTCCGCTTCTGGTAGAGCTCAGGCTATTCTTGACATGCATGCAATCAGCTTTGCATGCTTGACTACAATAATTAATTTTACTATTGTTACTGGGATTCATATATATAACATATCTGTGAGGGAAATTGTTTCAATTTACTTTTATAATTCGTTGCTCTCGCTCTTTCTCAGTCATTTGCTTCCCATTGCAATATATATTTTTTATTCACGCCAATGAGTACTTACTCGTTTTGCTTCTTGGTTCCCTGGGCCCATCGACCGTCACCTTGATAGCTTTGTTGTAGGTGGCCACTTGGGGTGGGGAAGTATTCACCGTGATGGTTATGCTGAAGCTCTTTCCTGAAAGGAATAAGTGTGGTGGTTGGTGACACGTTCGCTTTCCACTTTAGCGCTGTGGGAAGGGAAGTGGTTAAAAAGAGACCAGTGGCCAAAGCGTGCTCCCAGTCGCCATTGGGAGGCACACCACTTCTTATTGAACACACAACCAATACCGAAATTTCCAATTTCCCTTTTTCTCCCCAATCAGAAAGGTATGGTGTACATAATTTCGTTACGATCCTGTTAATTGACGAAATTCGCGAAACAGGGAGTCATAAATGATTCCCGATAGCATGAATCCCATTTTATGAAAAGTTTCATTTTGGAAATTAATAATAATACTATTTCACGAGAATTTAACCATAAAAATATGCTTAGAGATTCAGCACAGAATCGCTTACATTGCGACAAGTATGCTTCAAGCGGATTATCTTATATATAGTGGGACACATGATCCATTTTCTTACAATCCTTATTATTTTGCACGTGCACATAAAAACGCGCTTAGTTTCTCTTCGACGTAATACTTCTCCTTATATCTATCTTAGCCACACATTTGTTCTCTGCGGCTTTTCTGACTTTATTCACATTTATTTGGGTCATATACATCTAAATTGTAATTCAGGATTCTTTTCGCCGGTCACGAGAACGGTTTAACGTCGCATTACCATGCTAAGTCATGGTTATAATTAGCAGGCAGCGATGAGTGACTGGTATCTAGAATCTCTTATTTGTGGTTTTTGCATCTTCTATGGAAAAGGGCTCATTTTCCGAAAATAAGTTATCCAATTTTTATCAAACGTCCCACTCTTCTGGAGTCTAAATTTCAACCATTTAGGTCGACAAAAATCTTCCCATATTGATGGTGAGAAAAATTATTCTGCATAAGGAATCATTTCTGCATAATTTTTCATTTATTGCACTAGTGAAATCCGTCCTATAGCTTTACACGCTTTAGCGATGTAACGCCAAAAATATTCTACTTATAACAGTTTATTTGTATTTCTTTTATCTTTCTTTGTTTTCTGCGGGAGGATTGCAAAGGAGTGGGGAAAACCTCATCCATAATTAATTCAGGAATCTAGATAAGTTCTTTCAATTGCAAGTTAATTACATAACAAAACACCAGAAATTGGCATTAGGCCATTAAGATTCTCAGAAAGAATTTGAGCGTGAGATTCGGGAGCCATTCGGGAGACTTTGTGGGTAAGGGCAAGGATAGCAAGGATAGGGTAGCAAGGTGCCAGGATAGCTCAACGGACAGAGCAGTCAACCAGCAATTGGGAGACCTGGGTTCAATTCCTGGTCCCGTCAGACTTTTTTCAAGTCCATTTCTCCTTGGGATTTTTCCTGGGTGCGCACCATCTTGCGCTAGATCACCCTTACCCGTTTTCTATGTGAAATATATGAAGTTTCACCGTCAGTTGTTGAATTTCGTTTTCGTTGAAACCTTATGATTGCCATTCATATAAGCAGGCTTAATCGTGAAACATTTTTGTGATTGCTACCAGCTTCTACGGCTCGTGAAATTCTCGTTGATATAAAATTAACATTCTTTGTTTCCTGAAAATTTGGAAATATTCTGGAAAAGCGTTTCCATATTTTATTGAAATTGGTCTATTTTGTATTAATTACGGCAGTGTTTTATAACAGTGTTTCCCAGAACTGTTATAAAATGTTGGACTTACGAACCTGTACGGCTGGACTGGAGCAGGTTGTTGTAGTTTTATTTTCTTAATTTTAGCTTTTTATTTTTCTAATACTTTGTATAACTGCAAGTAATCTTCCAATAGTTTCACAGCTGTTCTTCAACAAATAAAGCAATGTAAAATATAAACTTACATAACTTAGCCAAACAAGCTCTTAGCACGTGAATTGGTTGACTTGAGGTCACGGAGAGTGAGACTGAAGACCAAAATGGTTGTGAAACATTGCTTTATAACAATCCGATCATAAGCTGTTCGTATTTAGTGTTTCACGTCGAATTCCATTCTTTTAAACTGAAACTAAAATTATCATCCGTTGAATACACTGAACATTCTAAATATATTTTCCCTTGAAATTTCCCCTTTTACTACATTAAAAGGAAAAAAATGGAATATTTAGGTTCCGATTCCTAAAACATTTGATTTCATTATCATCACATTTCAGGCGTTACGAGTCATTGGGTTCGGTGAGTGCGTTGGTTCGTCTCCTAAAGATATTCGTTTTCTCGTCAGTTCGTGGTACGTATATTTTACACGATATCTTTTTAATGGACTTAATAGTGACTCTTCGGATTTTAGGAACTTATGACTGAAAAAAATCGTATTATGAAAGTATTACATTGTACGGCTTGCTGCAATGCGAAGGTTATGAACATACTTTCCACCCCTCTCAAGTGAATACGAAAGTCTAATGTTGTTCATGAAATACAGTATTTTACTTCTCACGAAGATGCAGGTCATATCTCGTTCATTACGTCAATATTGATGAGGTTGTAAATATTTTTACAAAATATCTTAAGTATGAGTTATACTGTACTACATTGAAATTATCAGTATGACTATTTTTCCTTGATACCTAAACGTTGATGTCATATTACTAATTATATAATGGGCTAAAATATATGGTAATTAAAGGCTTATAATAGTTATCACTTGAATTGAAAAATATGTAATTACACCGAAAGTACCACAATTTTGACCAATTCTATCGCGTCCTTCGTTTCAAAGATTGCTATGGAGATATTATCATTATTATAAAAAATATGTTACAATCGTCCGGTGGCAACACATATTACACATTGAATACATTATATACATTCATTACATTTATAACGTAACTACAACATGTGTCAACAATACAATAATACAGTGCATAAAACTCTCAGCTACAACTTTACACTTAAATTATACATTTACTATTTCAAAAAATATTCTAATGCGAACTTATCAACTACTTTCCTTCCCTAGTAATACAAGTGTTTTCAGGGTTCTCAGTAGGCCTTAACGGCTACCGTAGCAGTGCCGGGGACAAGTCCCCACCGTACATCACCAGGCAATCCCCTACTCCACCTGTACTCGTCAACGGCAAGCTCACTCGTCATTAATAGTTTCACCTAATCTTTATATAAATTCCCTATGATTTTTTGAAGGAAGGGCTCCAAGACTTCTGCAGGCAAATTATTCCAATCTGTAATAGTACGATTTAAAAAGGAGAATTTACTAATATTTGTTCTCTGTTTTATTAATTTAACTTTATGTCTATGGTCTTTTCTGCCATGAAATTTTGCCTTAGTGATTTTATTTGATAATTCCTCTAACGATTTAACTCCCCTGCATACCTTAAAAAATAAAGCTAACCTTTTCTTTGCTCTCCGCTCCTCCAAACTTTCCCAACCTAATTCTATTAGCATCTGAGTTATGCTATCTAGCCTTGCATACCTGCCTAAGACGAATCTTGCTCTTCTTGCCGTCAATCTCGCGAGGTAAACCTGAGTTTCACTTTCCCAGTATTTGCTGCAATATGTAATCGTCATTTATTACGAGATGGAAGTGATATTTATTCGACGACTTCCGAAAGTCCTCTAATTATCTCTGAATTTATTGAGAAATTTAAGTTTCCATTTTTTTCCATCGACATTCGCTCTGCGTAAGACATTACTCGCCATTTTATTGTTACAATTCTTTAAGAAACTTTGGCCTTTATTTACATCTTTCCTAATTCTCAAATACAAAGCTCACCTGCAGTGTCCCATATGCAGCATGCTCAGTCGGGATATGGTACAATAACTTTCAAAGTCCTCTTCATAGCTTCATAGTTCCTATGTCTAGCAAGAAAAATAATATATAAGATAAGATTAATTACAAGGTATGAAAGATACATGAAAGTTATAAAAATATTGAANGCTCCTCCAAACTTTCACAACCTAATTCTTTTAGACTTTTGGTCGTCTTATCTGAAATAATATGATTGGACGACCCTAAAATCCTTTGAGAGAACAAAATATTTTATTAATTTAACTTTATGCCTATGGTCTTTTCTGCCATGAGATTTTGCCTTAGTGATTTTATTTTATAATTCCTCTAAGGATTTAACTCCTGTGTATACCTTAAAAAATAAAGCTAACCTTTTCTTTGCTCTCCGCTCCTCCAAACTTTCCCAACCTAATTCTTTTAGCATCTGAGTTCCGCCATCTAGCCTTGCATACCTGCCTAAGACGAATCCTGCTGCTCTTCTCTGTACCTTTTCTATTGTTCGCTTTAGATCTACCTCATGCTGGTCCCAGAGGTATTCCCCGTATTCCAAAATTGGCCTAACAAATTATTTGTACGCAGCTTCTTTAACTTTCTTCTTTGATTTCCTAAGTGTACGCACTATGAAGTTTAAGGCTTTTTTGGCCTTCAAAATTATGAAATATGGTTTTAGTTACCCAACCTTTCCAGTTTATAATGAAAATGAAGTAAGTTATATGCTCAAGTTACGAGTTATAATCGCAGTAGGCTGTATAAAAATCCTTATGAGATGCTTTTCTCATGTTATACACATTAAGGGCAAATGAAAAAGTGCTTTGTGCTGCCCGTCAGTTATCGGCCAATTCTCAGAAACATCTGATTTTGCGGTCGTGCCTTCCAACTAAAACTTTAAATTTCCGTATATCAAATCTTAAAGAAATATTTGGGGATAGTTTCTTAAATTTCCGAGTAAAATTCGAAATCAATACAGATCGATTTTTGAATGCTTTAAATTGACTCCTTTTCATTCTTCACCCTTAAATCGAGCCGTGATTAATTTTTTCGTGCGGATTGAGTGTATGTAATGCTTTTGTTACGATTTTTATAAAGAAAATCTGTGTTAATTAATTTTATGATTTCTATTTATATCTGTCAACATCAAAAAGTTGTTTGGGTTCACGATACTGGGGAAAACTCTTCCATCACCGTAATACTTATTTCTTATGTAGAAAAGGATAAACTTGGTAATTTTCCACACAATATTTCATACTTATTTCTTATGTTTTTGATTCCATTTTTACGCACTATTTTAGTCTTTAAGAATAATTTACGCAACAAAAATTTCAAAATGCAAAATTGCTTAATCATTACTAAGTTTAGTTTTAGTTTTTGCGAATTTGAAATAGATTTGACATTTGAGCTTTGTTTGTCTGTTGTTACACAATCATACCATTTAGTATTTTAATAAAACAAAGTGGAATAGCTCATTTAGTCCCAAATACTTCAGAACTGAGAATAGGCATATTTTGAGGAATTAGGATTTAAACTAAGCATCGATTTACTCAATCAATTCAGAGAAAGTACGTTCTTGGAAAATGTTGCGGATATTATGCGTCCATCAAGTTGTGTGGGTAGTTCTGATCCACTGAGAGAAGAAAATCAGGCAAATGGATGCTAGGACTAGTAATTTCAAGAATTAATTTTTCCGCAAACGATACGTGACAATTGGTAGGATTGGGGAAGAAGAATCACGGGGCCTATACCCACTAATATACACCGAAAGGCGGCTTGCAGGGTAAATACGTAGAAAAAAAATCTTTCTCCGACTGATTTTTCTATCATATCTGAATGACACTAAAGAAGTCTACGTAATGAAACGTGTGATACATGAAACGATAAAATGTTTTTTCCAACTGATAGCCTTTTCAATTTTTTTTCAATTCAAATTTATGAGGGGAATTTCCGATAAAAGATATTATATTGGAATTATTTTTGTCAGGAAGGCGGGTTAACTCATTTTAAAACGATATATGCTTGAAGTTTCCTTTATAGTTTCCGAAATTCTGATTCTTTCTCCATGAAGGAGGCTCTTAAGATAAGTAATTATAATTAAAAACTAGATTTAAAACAATTTCTGAGTTCTCTCGAATATTACAGAATAATTTGTTCTGACCTCAAAAGTTGCTTTCATTGAAATACCAAAGTCATATGTCACAGAATCCGTGCTACGCAGTCATTCCAATTACTGCATCATTAATTTATATTTTAACCTACCTTCTTTATTTATTTCATAATTCCAATCAAGTGTTAATGAAGAGCTATCAATTTACCCAACTTCAATTTCTCTTTCACTATCTCGTAATCTATTTACATTACGGTGTAAAATAGCTAACAAGTTGCTTATTAAACTTTTTTAATTTTAAGGAAAATTGTACTCATCTTTTCGGAGTAGAAACAGCCAACTTAATCTATTCTCTCATAAAACTGTTGAAGTGTTGCGCAGATAATCTGTGATTGTATTTCCTACGTG
>KZ308793.1:655303-716705 GCA_000376725.2 Ladona fulva
AATTTTAAAACGCTGGGAAATATAATGCTGCACTCTTTAATGAGGGCCTTTAATGGAATAATCGATCGATCGAATAATGTTTTTTTTTCGAATGAAGTATTAGAATTTCAATTATCCCAACGAACGAAGTGAGAGAAGGCTTTGCGGCTTTGCAAACGGGTGTATAAAGTAAAGAAGAACGTTTTGAAAATTTATCCCTCAGCGTTCATCATAAGGTTAACATTTACTTTTAATAGCAATCTCCAGAAGATCCTTTTAGGTTAGTGCTTACAGTGTTAAATTTAAAAAATGTTACAAATTAGGCTATCTAACGAAGAAATTTATTCGTTAGATTGCCTAATTTGCAAAGTATCTTACCCATGAGTTTCTCGTTTTCCACAAATGGATTGTATTTCTTTGAAGTCGACTGATTTTTTATGAAAAGAAGAAATGAAATTTGTTTAGAAAATCTTGTGAAAAATCTCGTCTCTCGTCTTTCTCAATCTTAAGTTCATGCTCTCTGGAATTTGTTCCAATACAAAATATATTCATGAATACGAATATTCCACAGTGAACAACTAAAATATTCAAAAGGGTTATCAACAGAAATTTTAAGCCTCTCATTCTTGAGTTGTAAATCAGTTGCATATTGTATCATACTGAGCAATTGCTGTGAAAAATAAAAGTTTTTATGCCCGAAAAATTTTATAGATATAAATCTTCCGATGCTGTGAATGTTATCTTCGGAGATTTCGCGATGTTCCATTGAATTGCGATTACGTAGAAATTCCACTAAAGCAGTACAAATATGAGATATAAGAAAAAATGAATCGATCTTAGAGACTGAAATAATTTACAGCACTGGGAGACGCATGCAAGGTATACAAGTGTATAGCGTACACTCATACCCATTCTAGAGAAACTTACTCCAGAGCAAATCTTTTTAAGTCATAAGAAAGTTATTACATGAATCCGATTTCCTTAAACATCCTTAGAAACGGCTACTATCCGGGAGCAGCTCACGAGGTCGATCGACGTAAAATCTCGGAAGTGCGTCGCGTCCCGGGAAACATGTTATGCTGACCGTCTAATCCGCAACCGAACGCAGCACAACATTTTAGAAGCTCGCATGATTTTACGCAAAATTGAATGTAAGCGAAGTTTGATTGGCGGAGCAGGAAGGGGCGGAAAGGCAAAAGGTTCGCCGTCCGAGTGCCTCCGTTAACGCCTTTGCTGCAGACAATAATAACAGCACAACTTTATGGCTCGGTCCCGGAGATCATTAACGACACCTTCCGGAACAATGGCGGGGAGTGCAGGGCGCGCAAAATGATTGCGTATGGGAATCAATTAGAAGGGTGGGAAACAGGCGGGAAGCAAAGAGACCTCGGCTGATAAATCAATCACGAAGGTACACTTTAAGTGCCCGCGCCAGCGAGGAAGAGACACATAAATGTTTCCGAGTGCGAAGCGGGTTTCCCTACGAGTGGAGACTATATTGTCGGCCGACATAATGGACCTTTACGGGGCAGAACAGCGCACATCACGTTGAATATTACGGCTTTGGTAGAAAAGGGTCATTGCTTGAATCGTAAATCATGGTGCGTGGGTTGAGCGTGGGCGTTTCTGCAAAGGGCAGGTGTCGGTCTAGAAGAGGCAGCGTGACTCGGACCATTCGCCATTGTCGGTGTAAAGCGCGAGGCGGCCGAGTCAAATGGCGGTCGCGAAGCACTTGTGCTTCGGCGTCCATGGGTAGCGCGCTCTCGGACGATGAGATCAAAGAACCACCGCAAGACACTTGAACCAACTTCTGCATAAAGGATATACTCCTCGTTTAATAGAGCCTCAGGAGCAACCTGGAAAATTCGGCGGAGTATGCTCGTAATTAAGTTTGGGAGCGCATCACTCATGTCCGTCTTTTTTGGGAAGTAACCATCGGTAGGCATTTTATAAAGTGACGGGTATGGAAGTAATTTGGGGTAATGGAAGCATAAGCTTTTATGACTTCCTTGTCGAACCGCACGTGCTCCGGCTTTGTCAAGGATGGTCGGGCATTATGTCGTAAATCATCCCGTACCATGGTTGGATCATAATCGCGAACGATCTAAAGCTTAAAGAGACGTAAAAAGTAATCAAACTTTCACCCGAGACACACAGTGCTTACATTTACGCCAAAGAAAACTTCACTTGCCAGTTTGGAAATCCTAGCGAGGAGAATGTGAATCTACCCTTTGAACTCCATCACATGATGTTTATGAATTTAGAATGCGAATAAATTAGAAAATTAGTATTTAATTGCTTTACCTAGTTATTCTTTGTTATGATTTTAATTATGTGGCCTCATGGAAGTAAAATCACGTATATCTAATTTTAAACTAAGAACATATATTCATATTAGTTTCTGATGTAGACAGAATGGATAATCAATTAATCGCCCATTTATGTAAATTTAAGGAGATCTGTCGAACTGTGGTAGACGGTGAATGAGGTCAAAATGTTCAAATTCTTGTTTTTCATTTGAACTGAAAATGTGTAACACTATATTAATTCGTTAACAAATTTAAAGTTAAACCTTGGTTAATATAGGTTCGTGTCTCTCGTATGTCCTTCCTCTTTGTATCTCAGTGAATGGCCACCTCTTTGACATCTGAACTGAAAATGGGTAACTATATTAATTCATAAATAAATTTAAAGTTTAACCTTTAGTAAATGTAGGCTTGTATCTCTCGTATGTCATACCTCTTTGAATTACAGTCAATGGCCAACCTTTTGACATTATAAATGTAAGAGTTAAGCGAAATATCAAAATCGATGGATTAAAAGAGGACACTTTCATCAAGTTGTATAAAGTGGCACCTCATGCTATTATCATACGTTTATTCGGTAATTTTTTTCTTTCCCTAAACCAGAGCCGTCTTTAGGACCCGCAGGACCCCACTTAAAAAATTAAAATTTGTTGTTTAATCGGAAAATTTCAAGTTTGAGTGATTATTAATTTTAAAACGCTGGGAAATATAATGCTGCACTGTTTGTTTAGGTTAAGACAGATTCATAGAAAAATAATAAAACCCATTGAAATTGCAAGATGTATTTCTCTAACTTCAAAACAAAATTGTTGATAGTTTTCGATTTATCAATCTGATCAACTTCCTCATGTTCGTTTAATAGAAATACCCTCAGAATCTTTCATATATTTTATAATCTCTTTGAGTCTTAAGACGATCCTATTACTCCCCTATTCACCAGTTGAACTATTTAGGGGGCTGTTTCCACTGGAGATTCTCAAAGGCTCCAACACCCAGAGGTGCGGGGGCCGTACCGACTGCTCCCCTCCAGCATCTCCCTACAGACGGCTCTAAGCCAAACCACTATCCGCCATACATTCAGATATCAACGAAGACGCTTTTTCGACAACCAAAGGAAGGAAAAGGATTACCTGCTGCCTCATTCACAGCGTCGGCTTGGTCCGTTTACGATGCATTTGAGGTCAAAATCTTTGCATTATCCGCTATTACATTATATAAAATTTGTACCATGATGATAAAGTCTTAATGTTTGGTAATATTTTGGAATTACATAATGATGAAAAGAGCAAATCATTAGATCGCTAGACTATTTCCAATCTGAAACATTAACAATTGATCTGAGGTATGATTAACTGTTGGAAGCATTAAAGTGATGAAAGAAACGGATAGAAGCTAAAAGAAATAAATCAGTCATAAAAATTTACAAAATATTACCCGCATTTTGTACGCCGAGTAACCTATCTCAGGATAATGATATAATCACTCAAAATGAGGATATTATGGATTAATTAATATTGATTGATGAATTCGATCTACTTTTAATATATTTAACGGCGAAATGCATTTGTCATCATCAATGGACTTGCACTTACATACTTACATAAAAAGGAGACATTAGACCAAGATATCATCCATGGCTGGGAGAAAGCAATCTTCTCCAGAGAATGTAACTGGCTTCAGCTCATCGCACGAACACTATTTGAAGAATATAAGCCTCGGATTTGGTTTGTTCAAATCATACACCATGTATTTTATTGATGTTATACCAGTTAATATTATTGTTTTGAATTTAAATGCAGGTTAAATATATAAAAGGTTTTCATAGAGGAGAGCTCAAGCTGACGTATACCGTGGATAGATGCAAATCCTTAGGCTCATCTTTGAAAATTCTTAATATTTACACGACAATATTGTTTCGAAAAAAATCTTCGTTCTGTTACAAAAGGTGGCGGTTCATTTAAATTTGAGATTGGTTTAATAAGAAGAGAATACATTAATTTCTATTTCTTTAATACCAATGCTTATATTACTCAACAGCAGTCAACAATTAAATCCACGCTAATACTTCCAACCAACTTTGGAGGAAATATCATTTCATCACAAATGTGATGCAATTTCGCTGTAGTTGTATTTTTAAGAGTGCTTCGACAGCTGAGGTTATCGCAGTTATGGGCCCCACTGGGAATCGAACCGCTATCACAATAGGTGAATGCGCTTGGATACCCGGAAGCCACTACCGAATTTCTTTGACTTCACCACGTACGTATTTTTCCCTCTCAGAACAGCGCAAAGTTGTTTTTAATTTCTGTATCTATCTCGAGCGAGTGGGAGTATCTATCTGAGGGCGAGTTTTCTTTCGAAGCTTTCATTTAAAAGGATGGAAAATAGCATTATAACAATTTCATCTGCCGGGAAACTGTAGCTTTGACTTCAAATCGGTTGCACAAACATCTCAACTATACGCTCTCTTAACAACTTCCGGCATATCCATTATCATTTTCTTATGTCAATTGTTTTGCTATCGGAAACTGTTGATGGTGCCATTATATCCTTCCTTAGCTAAAGTAGCTCCAGTATTCTCACGTTTCGTGTTATTTTTTCGATCTTCCTGAAAAGTTGTGATGATCCAAACGGGTCAATCGAAGGCTTCCGCGGCACTTTCACAGGTGCTCTGCAGACCACTGCAGGAGTCCTTCCGGTGATTAGACTGCATGAAGGGCTTCTGTGACGAGCACACAATCAACAGCACAGGTCTTCCAACCTACGTATCAATTTGGCTTTCGTCGCGGGCCCAAGCGCTATCTCCCTATGGGGTAGCGGAAATCGTCAAGTTACTATCCCTCACCTTGTTCAGCTTCCCATTCTAATTCACTCTCACACTCAAACACCTCGTCTTCCTTTTGTATCCGACCATTTCCTTCGCAATGTTCTTTGAAATTTCGTTTCTGTTCTTTACCGACTAAGAGCTAAATTATGTGATCTCATTATTATCATTCACGTTCCGGACTGGAAACTTAGGGATGCTGATAAGGTCATTGTTAAAGAGAAATATGCTTGTAGAAGTTGAATTTACACCTTCTTTTCTCTAACTACTATTGAAAGAAACGGAATAGTGAAACCAAACCCGTCTAGGTTCTTTTTTTTACGCCTATAAATCTTATGCTAAGAGACAATCCGAAAATGTGGCAGATTCAACAAATATTTGGCTTAGTCATTCCAAAGACATTTTTTAAATTACATGAATATTTATAGATTTGGTTGCTTTGGAAATTATGGCGAAATTATCGAAGGAGTTAGATAACTTCACAAATATTCAAGCTATCAATACTTAGGTTCTCCAAACACCTGTGAGTAGTTATTTATTTGCTCTCTAAAGCAAAATTGCGTTGAAATACTCTCATTGCGTTGAAAGACACTCATTGCGTTGAAAGACTCTCATACAGCGAAGAAACTACGCGTGTGCCGGCTCACAACAATTTATATCATGCGCGTAATCCTAATTTTATCCGTATTTCACCTATAACAAGGGACTTTAAGCAATTATAACAATGCTCTCTAATGGTACATAACGGGAGCAGACAGTATGAGGAGCTTGTGGAATAAAAAAAAATATTTAAGGTGGTTCTTTCCTATCTATTTAAAGGGCTTAGGAATTTAAGTAACTTTCTGTGAAAAATTNTAATTTATTACTTATTAATTACCTTATATGTAAATATCGATGAAAATGTGGTGGAGGTGCTATATCAGAAGCGGTCTTCCTGCCAACATTAACATAACTTAATATGATAGAATGAGACGGAAATTAAGTAAGTCCGCCGACTCAACTTCGAAAAAGGATTCGCTCCTGCAAAATGAACACAATGAGCCATAAAGAGACATTTTTTAATCCATAAAGAGCCTAGCCTATATTTGCAATTCATTCTCCGGGAAAACATTTTTCCACGCTCTAAAGGGTCACAAGACCGCACGAAATGAAAGCCAACCGCAGTACCACTTCAACCCCGTTTCATTGTTCGTTTTGCCCTCTCGCTACACTATGACGAAGATTTAAATATCTGAAGCTGTGGCTACAGTTTTCAAAGAAAGCATTGTCTCCTTGCGCCCACTTATCATTGCAGTCGATTATATAGTCATTTAACGATTGTAAATATAGATGAAGATGAGTTCAACGATTTCCTTCAGGCAGGCTGTATTTTCGCTTCCATGAAACCCTTTTCATTTCTTCATAACAATTCCTGTCAATAACTGAACCTCTCGATTTCGCACACTGATCATAAGATTAGGTTGTAGTTAATGTTAACATTCTATTTTCGACCAATTTGAAAAATCCTATTTCAAATAACACAAAATATTAAAGAGAATTAAATATGATAGTGACGCATTGCTTTCGGTAGGTTTATGGGGGGGTTCCTTCCAACTTGGGTGAATATGAGGCAGGGTGTTTTATATTTGTTTTCCCCCGATAATGACTATCGGGGACTATACCTATTGCCAATCGTTCGTCATTGAATACATATAAATAGATAAATAAGTAAATATGAATTTTTAATGAAATACCGTTAAACCTTGGGAAAACGACAATAATTCTTAAGCCATTACTATCCGATTAAGCGCGGGCAATTTTTAGCATCCGCTCAGTTAAGATCGATGATTCTGCATTCATTGGTTTTTTTTAAATATAAGCTCGATTTTAATGTCGAGCTCATAAATGAAAATTTGAAAGGATGGCGCTTTATGCAGAAAATGGATCGAATAATAGACTAAATCTACGACGTGCACATTATTTAACGCATCAGCATGACCTTGAGTGTTTACATTCCACTTACCCCATTCCCTTCCTGACTTAGCACCTTAACAACTGCTTATATTCTTAACACTCCATTATACTTCAGTTTACTTGCAAATATCTTTCGCTTCGCATATATCCATTATATATACCATATCCGTATTTTCAATCACCCTCCTCTATAGTAGAGATAGAGATTTAACTATCGGTAGCTGGCACCCTAAATTCGGCCATTTTAATTGCATGACATTGAACCATTTAAATTTACCACTATAGATGGTTAAAATACTACATTCAGCAGGTGCACGAGAGTTTACGCTGCTTTACTTTACCGTTCAGAGAAAGCAGAAAGGAGTCGGCAAAACCAGCCATTCTGAGTAGAACACGATATGTATTTCAATAGCCTAGCTATTATCTTTAGAGGTAAATGAATTTAGTGCCGTAGTAGAACTGTAGAACTGAAGTGTAATACTGTAGTATTATACTTCAGTATGCAATAGTTCTCTCAGTTTTAATTACAACCATTTTCTCTCCTACACTATCTTTTATGTTAAAAACTATGTGAATCCTAGAATCTGATGCACCACATTCAACCAGCTTTAATTGGTATGCCTCCCTCTCATTCATTCATCCCTCATACGCTATTTTGTCAAACCTGCTTTCACATATTACTCTATACATGCAACTCCCTTCGTTACGCTGCCTTTCTTTGAGAGGACATTCATTCCCACTCCAGTAATTACTACTTGCTATCATTTCTCTTTTTGGGATTAATGCTTCTGATGTAATCGATACCTAATACATTTTGTGTACTCATATACACAACTAACTTCTAACTTCATTTACACGCTTTTTCTCTTTTCAGAAAATACACTGCCCAAGTATACAGTGTAATTAGTACAAAATTGTTCACGTTTTCAAAACTCTCACTGTTTAGCTCGGAAGCCGCAATCATTCGTTTCATTTTACCCAATGCAGCAGTCTTTGTTTTGGCAACATTCGTCTTCAGGTCCATTCTCCTTACATCATCACCCATACAGTATATTTACAATTTCGTCCCTAAAGGCCATTCACGGATAGCCAAGTGGGAACGCGTACGACTTCAACGAAAACGGTCCTGGATTCGATTCCCGATGGGGACCTAAGTGCGAAATGACCTCGGCTGTCGAATTACTTTTAACAGTACTACTACTACGGCTATTGACTAAGGGTATATGCTTAGTTGTTGCGTTGATGACATAAGCTTATGATTTAAGATTAGGACGTTATATATGTATATGACAGTTCCTATGTATTAGGTGGGGAGGCATTAGCCTTAGGTTTTATGGGGTCATCTGAAAAATATAAATACTTAATGCAAAATAAGTATCAAGAGTTCATAATTTAGATTTTACAATCTTAAATTTAGGTCACGGGGTGACGAACCGTTTTCATCGGAAGGCCGAATATATGTATCACTAGGCCGTACATTTAATCATCAAATAGAATTTGAGTGTCGAATTGCCTAAATTCAAATAGTACGAATACGAATAAAAATGGATTTAATCTCAACAGAAAACTAGTCAGAATCATTTCCATTTAGCTTAACTTTGAGTACGAAAAAAGTAGGGGGGCAATATTATTTAAATACGTGCAATCGTTGCACGTGCATCAGTGCCATAATGGTAGCAATAAATAGGCGCGTTTATGCCGCACGTTTCATTAAATTTGCATGCAAATAGTGAGTTTCGGTGTGAAGTAGCGCTTTCTTTCCTTTTTAATCAATTCGGACAGAACAGAAGTGAAAAGGGTTGGCAATAAAAAAAGGCGGCGTATTACATCTTTTATCGAATCGCAAAATGCCTTGGCACGAGCCTGAATGTATAATCAACACCTAAATAGAGTTGCCATCTTCGGTCTAATTTCAGAGGCTCTGTTAGTTATTTGATGCTGGGGAATGCACCGTAAATTAGGGCATGAAATTCCCATGTTGCTGGGATTACCATTATAAAACTAATTAAAAAAATATTTTTCGCTAAGCAACAGGTTATCTGTGAGAAAACGCTCAAACAGCAGAATGGTTGATGCATCCATCTCTCTCTACATCACATGAAAATTGTTTGATCATCGAAAAGGTCTAATTTATTACTTATTAATTACCTTATATGTAAATATCGATGAAAATGTGGTGGAGGTGCTATATCAGAAGCGGTCTTCCTGCCAACATTAACATAACTTAGTTTGAATTTTATTCTCTTAATAGAATTAATCAAGGTTTTGAACGTTAACTACACATTTCTCGTTGCATGGGGCGATAATAAAGCAGATATTTAGTTTGTATTTAATCACAATTACTGGTACTATTGATTTTTAACACGCTAACTAACTGATACTATTCATTTTAAGGCAGATATTGATAGGTTAGGAGCGAATCATTGGTGACCAACACTTGATAAGTTGATTAGCTTTAGGCGGCACTGCATGGTAATTAAATGAATTACTCGAGATCCAGGCTTTGATTAGATTAAAAGAAATGAGGATGTGGTAGATGTGCCACGTAATCTATGAAAGAGGATAGGAAAGATGGCTTAGAAAAGATGTGTAATCAACTTACTGTCGGAAAATTCGTAGGCGAAATCTTTGTATAAACATGCTTATTCAATTAATTTTCGAAATTCTACTTCGACCTACTTCAAAAACGGTAACGAAAATTTCTATTTATGTATGAGAAGAAATTTTCACGGGAATGAACATGCGGTTGCTCCTTCATGTTATAGTTGTTTAAATTTCCATATCTTAGTAATAGGAAATTCCTACGTGTTATGTTATGGGGTGTTATATTTAAACCATTCACCGTGATTACATGGGGAAGTTATTGTTAATAGAGTATTCCAGTTTGTCATATCACAGTGTCTTCCAAAATTAATTTTTTTTCTCGAATACTTAGGTTAGTACGGAAAATAGTGCGATGAGAGGATGTTAGAATCCTTTTAGTTTATTTTTTTCATCGAATGCCAACTATTATAGTGTTTTAGACATTAAATGAGAGAAAATGAAAATTACAATGAGAAGTCTCTCAAGCTATTCATGTAATTGAATAAATGCTCTAAACGTACCTAAAATAACTAGATTAACATTTAAGAATAATGGGAACAAGTCAGTTTTTCATATAATAATATCCGGATATCTCTTCCAGAATCAGTTATCATCTCTCTATAATGGTCGAATATGTATATTATATAATTTTATGTCAGTACTAAATATAGTAGCACTACGCATTTGTTAACTTTGACGCTGGTTTATGCTCAACAAGACTATCTCAATAGTTCTATGAAAATATTCAGCCAAAATCTGATCTCTCTGTGAAATCCCATACGAATTTGAGATACTAAATCTCAGAATCGAGATAAAAAATGGTGTTCCACAACACATTTCAGGTGTTCTTTTTCAACCAATTTTATTCATACGAGCTATTGAGTCGACTTTGTTGTCAAGCATGACTGTTACCGGTGTCAATGATTTTTTTTCATGCTCATTTCGCTCCCAGACTTCATTGCAACCCCTTCAGTACTATTTGCTCCCTAAATACTCGTGAGCGGCCGAATTTAATATCCTGTTCTTCTCTGCCTTCAATTCATTAATTAAAACTCCCACCTACATTTTTATTCCCACTTTTCTCTATGTATCTCGGCCATTAATTGACCACTACACCATCCTTCCCATAATACTTGCATGATTTTTCTCTAATGCGCGTAGGCCTAAAATTACTCGAGATGAGATGTAAAAATATTATACTGTTAAGTTGTCCTTCAAGCAGTACGAAAAATGGATTTTTCTATGAAATAAATTTTATCTCAAAGGCATCGATAGTGATTGCAGTGACAATATCATAATACGTTTTGGCGTTGATTGCCAGAACAGCCAGTATCGAGGTCATAATGATAGAGATGATGGTTACAAAAGTGATAGAGAAAATGAAAAAACGCTTGAAATGTCAAATAATGAAGTATAAGAAGCAAATTGCTATGAACTAAATGACCAAAATTAATCCAGAAAATAAGTTTTTGCGAGACAACTTATCTGTTCCATTCTAATCATACTTCCATTTCCAACTGCGGAGCCTGTTCAAATTTTTACTTCTGGATTAAAATCTTTCTTCTACTCTTCCAGTTCTCCTTTCCTGCCCTTTCATACACCTACGCTTTCCATTCACGCCAGGTAACCTTTTCTTCCATATATACATGGATTATTATCATCTTGCATATACCAAAGCATGCTTCGATTGAAATATTTTGTCACTTTAACACAATCTTTTTTTCTCTCTTATACTCTATGATATTTTAAACAAGAAACTATATTCGCTGTTAAATTTAATAATTTCCCCGACTCTTGAGAATTGACGCTCTGACTGTTGGTTGCCAAATTATTATATAATTTGGCAACCAACAGTCAACATTATATAATTATTATATAATTTGGCAAACAGTCAACAGCCAACTAATTTATTTCTCTTGAACGCTTTAAAATGTCTCTAATTAAATGGTTGTATATCAACCAAAATTATTTTCCGCGAATTTTGTTTGGATTAATAATACCGAGGAGAGGTTGAGGTTAGGGTCTTGTTGAGGTTAACCTTTTAAATTAAAGTGGCGTGTAGTTGAAAGGCGATTGGCGGTAAAAATCAACCCTTTTTTGCTCCTTAAGATTAATCGGATTAGGTTATTTTAGATTTCAGCCAATCACTATCTCGAGAATTCATTTGTCAAGCATCTGTTGGAATTTCTTGGAAGGTTCGCTCATCTACAAAGTGACGATGGATTTAATTGCAACTTACCTTAGAGAAAAAATTTCACTCACCATTATCAGATTAATATTGTTTAAGTTACTTAGACAGCTGAGGCCATTTCGCATATAAGGCCCCCACCGGGAATCGATCCCGGGACCGTTTTCATCAGAACTCACCATTATTAAAGCTGTATAAATGAGAACTCGGCGTCGTCAGCGAAAAAACAGCCATGAAGGAAATATAAACCGATTGATAAATGATTGATTGAACAATTGATATTTCTCAACCTTTAGATCTCTTACTCTGTGATGTCTGACGCTTCTTTGGATTTTCAAGTGATTCGCATCTAATCCTGCGCCTCACCCCATGTAGGTACGATGATCGCTGCTGTATTTATATCTCTGATTTTTTAATCTCATCTAATGGAATTCGGCGATCAGAAGCCAATCTCCCGCGTAAATTTTCAGTTTCCTTCGTCTTGCGGCGACCAACCTCCTCCTCCCATCCCAGTGTTCCCCCAACAGCCCTCGGCGACGCATAAGGGGAAAATATTCTCCATCGGCGGCTTTTCGCTCCACTGCCTGAGATCACTCTACCGTTGCACCAAAGTAGGACTCCTTTTTTATTCGAAGCGACGAAACCATCCCAACGCTCCCACTCTCATCCACACACTGGTTCGCGGGCCGCTCAGTATGGCTAATCTCTCTTTCGAAAACCAATCGATTGACAGTCTATCGGACGAACAGATATCGATCTCATTTTGCGGTGGATGTGTGTGTGTGGGTCGGGCGGTGCGGCGGGTGCCGTAGCTGCACACGAGGGCATAGGCACCGCGGTGGCCAACGGCTAGTGACGATCGGGATGGAAATGGACGAGGATTTGGATGTTATGGAATAAGGGAGAAATTATTGAGGAGTGAAAGGTGGAGGACAAGTTGAAAAAGGATGAGAAAGGGAGATAGGGGAAAAGAAAGCAAAGACGTGAAAAGAGAAAGAGGGAACATATAAGAGACAAACAAACATGGAGATGGAGATGAAGAGGAGACAAACGAGACGTTGTTGGGAGATTATAGAAGTGTCATTTTACATTCAATCTACGGTAGAGTAAAGTGTACAGAATATGCGCATCGAGATAAAATATTAAAGTATTGGTCTTATGAAAAAAAGAAAAATTATCATTGCAATAGAATAAATTTCTACACGTGTAGTACGCATTCACGAGATAGTAAAGAGTAAAAACCTGTGTTATGCGAAGGAAAAACGATGAAGCAATGAATGATGACTACAAAAATTAGAAATGTTATCTTCGTACAAAACAACAGAACCCGTTGGTATCTCACGAACGAAATGACCTGCCGAAGCACTTTTAACAATACCATCATAATAATAATAAAATGTCTTGATTCACGGGCGAGATTGAGACTAATTACTCACTTCTCACATGCATACATCTCTACCCTTAGCCATTACAGATAGAATAAAAGAGGTATTGGGAGTTGAACTAAAGAAAAGCAATAAAAGAAGGAAGAATTATGTGGGTTTTTAAAAAACCTAAGTGTGCACATAGGAAAAAATTAAAACCCTGCAGGTAAACACCCACGTGAAGGGGGGCGTCAAAAACCTGCGACAGCAGCAATTAANGAATACGCAAAAGAAAAGTGTCAGTAACACACCTGGAAAAAATAGACAAAAAATTCATATTTCTTACAAATAATTCAGATAATAACAGGTGTTGGATTTGAAATTATAAGAAGTAGGCAGTAAAATATAATTAAATAGATTAACAATAAGAATAAGAAAATATGGAATAAAGATGAAATATTGGAATAATAAAAAATATGAATAGTAAACTGGAAAAAAATTACATAATACAGAAACAATTAGAAAATACAAATACAATAGTTTACATAAGCATTTTAAATACTACTATTACAACACAGGGCTGCAGAAAACATTATTTGTACCAAAGCGGATTAAATTGGGGGTTCATCAGGTGTATCAATGAAGAGAAAGAAAAATAATTCTTCGAAACTTATGAATGGTATTATGAAGGGAGGAAGCAGAAGGGCGACTAATAAGCTAAAAAACTGTATTTTCCACAAGATTTATTAATACGACCGGTTTCACTTTAGTGGAAGCATCATCAGCACCTGATGATGCTTCCATGGAAGTGAAACCGGTCGTATTAATAAATCTTGAGGAAAATACAAAGTTCGTTTTAGCTTATTCATATATCTTTCCACAAAGTCAAGCCTTCGCACATCGATTTTAGAAAGGCGACATTGATAATCCGATCGCGTTGAATTGAGACTAGAAAAAGTACCATTTCAAGGGCGAGATTTGAGAACAAACGAGAGTTAGGGAAGATGATGACAGGAAAGTAGCAGCCTGAGAGAAAATATATGAACATAAGGAGGGGAATAAAAGGAAGGAGGTAGGGGAATGAAGGGAAAGTCGAGAAATATAAATCTTATTTGCAATCGACTATTAACCTAGAATATTTGGATTTTTCTGCACTTTAACTGGAATATTTCTGTTACAAGAAACGCAAAATTGGTTTTGATGAAACCTGTTGTGTATACGGATAACCCATAAAATCACACCAACTCTCACCAGCAAGGTGATAGATAAACGTAGGATAGTATATTAACTGCTGGTGAAGAGAAAAGGCATGACAGGGAGAAAGGGTGATATCATATTAAAAATAAAATTAAACTTTTGTAATTTTGGGTTCATTCAAAATCACTAGTATATTGTGACGTGATTTGATCGCTAGGGGAACTTCTGTATCCCTCCGGATAACTCAGGACAACAGCATACGAATAATTGCAAAAACATCACTCAATGTCGAAGTGAAATAGAGACATATGTAATGATAAAAAGAATAGAGATAAATTGGAGGAAATAAGAGAGGAAACATTTCTATGATATGATAAATCCTCCAGCGTTACGAAAATAACTTTCTGAAACAGTTTGGGAATACATTGGGGAAAGAAATTAGAATGTAGATAGCGATTCCTGAATAATCAAGAGAAAGTAAAATTAAAGACGACTTGAAAGGTATTTTTCGACCTCCCACCATTTTCAGCCAATTACAAGTTTGTACAATCAAAAAGAGATAGATGCGATGACAAATTGCATTTGAAACTCATTCCTTACACATAGGATCTGCAACAAACAATAGAACTACTAGTAAGTAGCAATTCGGAAGCAGGCTATCCAAAATAGTTTCATTTTCACAAAAAATTTTCACATGCCGAGTTATATCTATTTAGCTCGACGGGAAATTCCGCATGAATTTGTATTAAATATTTTTAAAGGGGCGAAATTTTAAACGTCCAAGCATTGAACCCAAGGTCATTTAGATTATATCTACTCAAATTAGGTTACAGAATCTCCTTCAGCAACCATAGCAACACAGAAGCTAATTGGGTAAATTAGGTACGGTGTTAAAACACACCCTACCATACGCCACTGGAGTATAGTAGGGTGTGTAGTACAAAACTAAATCTATCGTTGGGTTTCAAGACGACGCTATCTTGGGAAGAACCAAAGAGGATAGATTAGATAAGGTATTAATACACCCTCTGCCATACGCCGCTGGCGGCGATCCCTTGATACGTCCTAGCGTCGGAACCATAGCCACTAAGGGAATCGTCTTTACAACATGCGATAGAAAACCATATTTACTACCGATATTGTGTATTTCAACCTTCTAGGTCTACGGAAAAGTACCTAAACTAATTTTTGAAAATCCGCGCAATGTGTAGAATCACGAAAAGTACCGGGGCCCTTATAGGCTCGAACCAAAGATACACAGGAGCAATGTCTCATCAATTCCATACAATGATACGCGAAAAAAATCGCCGGATCAGTGACCCTTTTCGTTTACCGGAAAATGACCAAAACAAATGATTGGTAACGCATACGATGTACATACCTACAACATCGTGAAAAGTACCCTTTTTGGGGACTTCTACGATCTAACCCATATACCTAGGAGACAAATCTCATTAATCCTCTATTTTAATTTTTGGGATCTTCACGCGAAAAAATCGCCGGGTCAGTGAATCTTTTCGTTAAGCGGAAAATGACCAAAACGAATCATTAAAACCCGACGCGATTCACAAAATCGCGAAATCTAGCCTGTTTGGGGCCTTCTAGAATAGATACCTAGGAGCGATGTCTCAATTATTCCTGCCTGAGATGGTCGGGTTCTTTACGCAAAAAAAATCGCTTAACTGTCATACGCCTCTGGCAGTTTGCGGCAACCTACAAACTTCAATCTATCCCTTGGTTCTCAAAACGACACCATATTCGGAAATACCATATAGGGTAGGTTAGGTAAGGAATAATAAATTCCCTGCCTTACATCACTGGTTGCGATTCCTTGATGTGTCCTAGCACTGAACCCATGGCCAGTAGGGGAATCGTCTTTACTAAATGAAATAGAAAACCATATCTACAAAAGATATCTAAAGATTCTAACCTTCTATCTTAAGCCTTAAACCAATATTTAACAATCCGCGCAATGTACAAATTGCGAAAAGTACCGGTTTCGACGCCTTCTAGAATCGAACCCAAGGCACACAGGAGCAATTTCTCATAAATGCCCAAGTGTGACCGCTGGGGTTTTCAAGCAGAACATTTCTGGGGTTAGTAACGCTTTTCATTTGGTGAAAAATGACAAAAATAAATTATTGAAATCTCACGGGACGTACAAATTCAAGGAAAATTCCTTATTTGTGGCTTCTAGAATCGAACCCATGATACGTAGGAGCGATATTTCATTTATTTCATAGTGCCAAGCTCGGAGTCTTTACGTAAAATCATCGCCTGCTCAGAGACGCTTCCTGTTAGACTCAGAAAGTGTCTCTATCTTATTGGAAAATGCCAAAAGAAATATTTGAAAAACCATGCAATGTACAAACACAAAAATCACCCTATTTAGGTCCTTCTAAGATCGAACCTATAATAACTGGGAGGGAAATCTTGTTAATTCTCTATTGTGATTCTCGCGAAAAAATCGCCGGGTCCGTGACGCCTTTCGTTAGGCGCAAAATAATAAAAAATAAACATTAAAAACCCACGCGATTTGCAAAATCGGGAGATTAGCCTGTTTGGAGCCTTCTAAGATCGAAACCATAGGATGTATAGGAGCGATTTGTCAATTATTCCTTAGTGAGAAGGTCGGGTTCTTCAGACAAAAAAATATTAACCGAGTTTCCTGTATATTTCTTATGGAGAAATATTATTTCCTTCCTGGCATCGAACCAAGGATCAATTTAGGAGTTGTTAAGCTCGAATATGAAATATAGCCTCTAATAATATTCATATGCCGAATTTTAGCTATTTAACTTTTCGATATTTGATCCGAAAAAAAATTTTAAAAGACACCCTATGTATCTCTTACGTGCGAAATTTGATTCGTACTAGCATCGAACCTATGGCCACTAGGGAAGTCTTTACGACATGCGATAGAAATCCATATCTTCCAACGATATTGTGAATTTTAACGTTCTATCTTAACGAAAAATTCCCAAAAACGAATTTTTGAAAATCCGCACAATGTATTTAACGGGAAAATTACGTCTTTTGGGCCATTCTCGGATCGAATTCATGATATCTAGGATGGATGTCTCTATTTTTCCTTAGTGACAATCTCAGGGTCTTTACGCAAAAATATCGCTGGGTCAGTGAGTATCCTATCAAATATATAGGGTACAATTCGGAGGCTAAACGGAAAGCATCACTTACTCGGTGATATTTCTGCGAAAAGACCCCGACCATCTCACTAAAGAAAAAGTGAGAAGTCGATCCTACTAAAAAAGTGTAGGTGTTATGTGTTCGATCCTAGAAGGCCCAAAAAACAGTATATTTCCCGTAAGGATGCATTGTACAGTTTTTCGGAAAATTTTAGAGGAACTTCCAGTTAAGATAGGGAATTGAAATTCAACCTGTCGTTAGAGGTGATTTTATATCGTGTTCTAATAAATCTTTTCCAAAAATGACCCATGTTTGGACGCTACGTCGATGAAAAGAATTGCCTACTTTGTGAAAGGAAAATAAAGAAAGGCATTTAAATGCCATTACCTACGGAAAGAACGGATCTGGTTCCCACGGATATCGGAGTCTTATCGTATTCGTATCGTGCTTCTTGATTAGATTTCGACTCAACCCATTGGCGATAGTTGAAATGCGATTAATTTTGACCAAACAGATTGTCATTATCTACTTCGTTAGCAGCCGACGACACGTTGCCGTTGCGCGTTTCCCTTTTGATTCACTTCCTGAAAAGAATTTTACTTGAAACTATAGATATAGTTAACAGATGATATAACTGTATGACTTTTGTTTCCTTAATATGGTTTTAGTTTCTAAGCCAGGTCGCTTCCTTTTCTCCTTGAGAATAACTTTGAGGTAACTATTGAAGGTATTTAAACAGTCCACTTAACCATAGGTGACTGCAACATGGTACGAAGAGAAAAGATATCTTTAATATATATACAGCCATTGCAAAATAAATCATAGGGAAACTTCGAATAAATCATCCGAGATGCTCAATATATTGTTGGCAACCTGAATATTTACTTGCGGCCCATATGGATTTTGACGGCCTCTTACCTATTTATATATGTTTTATAGATGTAGCGAATTTCAACCTTCTACCTGCCCGGGAAATACCATTACGAATTTTTGAAAATTTGGTCATTCGAATGGTCCTGGGATCGAACCTGGTCATTTAGGGCAAAAATCTTTACGGCATACGATAGACAATCATCTATTCTAACAACAACGTGAATTGCATGTTTCTATCTTAACGGAAAATACCCTAAACGAATTCATGAATTTCAGACAGAAAAACTGCCCTAGCACCGAACTAAGGACCCTCAGGATAAAAAGCTCTAGGTATACTATAGAGGTGTTTGCGCTATATCGATGACGTGAATTTGAACGTTCTATCTTACCTAGAAATACCCGAAATTATTTCATGAATGTTTTACACTAAGAATTTACCTAGCATCGAACCTGGGGCCATCAGGGATAAATCTTTTCCGGCAAACGGAAGATAGAATCATTTTCTAACGATTTCGTAAATTTCAACGTTCTACCTTTATGCTAACTACTCTAAACGAATTTTTGAAAATGCGCTCAATGCATTCCTATTGGAAAATGGCCGTCTTTGGGGCCCCCTAGAATCGAACCCATGATGCGTAGAATGGAAGTCCGCTTTTTTCCTAGATGTACAAACCCGGGACTTTACGGCGAAAAAATCGGCGGCTCTGTGAGGCACTTCCTTCCGCCTCGTCTATAGTATCCTATATGTATATATATCCGGAGAAGCGTCTATATAAAGAGATATAGTGGTAATTTGTGGGTGGGATTGAATGGACATAGTCTAAATTAGAATGAGAAAAGAAGAAAGGGGAAAGGTAGTCAACGTGTGAGGTAAGTGACAGAGTAAAGGGAAATTCGACCGCAATTGAATTTACTTTGTGGGGTTATTGGATTATCTTTGTGCATTTGAGCCATGAAAGCAAAAACAAAAGTGATTGGGAAAAAATTGGAGGGGAATCCTTTTAATTGAAACGTTTGAACATACAGAGATGGCAAATGTCGGTGGTTCGATTTTGACTGTTAAATTGATTAGTGGTTGAACCGTTGTAGTAGCTATTAATTGTTCTTAATATAGAACGTCTATTGCATTGCATGGAGTTATCATTATTTTCACTGAATTGCGTTCCACTATTGAGAGTTTTTAACGTTTAGATGATGAAGATATTACGCTTTTGTTATATAATCTTAATTCTTTGAGCGTAAATATTTAAATGCAAAATCACTCACTCCCTGGACAAAGCGTTCTGATGGTGGTGGAGGGGTTGAAGATCCAGCTACCGTCGGGTTGATGGATTTATGAGATGGATATATTATGCGGTTTAATTAAACGTTGTTTCTGAAATAGAAATATTAAATCTAACTAATGCATATAAAGTATTCTCAATTCTCGGAGGCATATTTCGAAATGATGTCAAGGGATCATGCATTAACATTTATAAATTTTGTTTGCCTTTAATATCCATTTCTTTTAAATAACTCTCTCTTGTGTAACTGCAGCGCCCCAATGAGGCCACTCATTGCCATAAATTAGCACTTTATTTAGAAAATTAAGAAATAAAACAGTAAGTCACATCTTCCAGCTAACTGTTCAGGATGTAAATCTGCTAGTTATTTCAAACTGAAGTTAGAGGATAGTATAAGTAAGAAATTGTAAGCTCAAGGATTAGTTCTCGAGCAAGTGGAATAGAAAATAAATCCCTCTTCATTTACGTGAATTCTAAACCAAAGTTCTACAGGTTCTAAGTTATATCGTAAGAAAAAACAATGTAGAGACAGGAAGTGATAGCGACTAGCAGGAAAGGAAAATCAAAACAGCGTATAAGTTGAGTTTATCGTTGATATAGCCGTCGTTTCGTGAGAAACTCAATATCTTGGTTTTGTACGATATACTTTATCTCATACTTTGATTACTTGGCGCTTCTTATACTCGCAGATATTTCTGTTTTATTTTTAACGTTAAGAAAAGCAGCAATCATTGTCCTACTTCATGATAATGAAACGAGAAATGGATTCGGGGGGTCACACACGAGATATTAAAACCAAAACCTCAAATTAGTTTCTGTTATGAGAATGGCCGTATTTAATTTCAAATTCAAATTTTTCCTGAAATCAATGATATTTATATGGCCATCAATTTTTCTTGTACAATTATGTTCGCAAAGAATTTGAGGTCCTTGGAGTCATGTGAGTTAGCAATATCATATGAAATACATATAAAATCAATTATTAAATGTAAAATAAAATAATTAAAAACAGATTGTTAAGGTTTTGAACTAGTCCATTATGGAATATAAACATTTAAAGTATTATCAAGATAATAATTCGGAAATAATTTCCCATAGCATATCTCAAAATATTTAGACTTATAAAAATCTTTAGATCTGAAATCTTTAGTGGACAGTTTAGCTGAAGAATAGCACTTTATCCATTTCTATGCGATCAGTATGACCGAAATTTGCTTAGGCTAATTGAGGAAAAATCGATTTGATATCACTTATGTTCCGTATGTAAGTTTCAAAAATGAAAATTAGAGGCGCAAGTTCAGGCTAGTGTACCTGAAAACCAGGTGGATGTGTTTTAGAAGAAAAGGGAGCGATTAGGTATTGCGTGGGCGATATTATTAAGTTTTGCCTTTTATGTAAGTATAATTAAAATTTTTACCAACGTCAATAATAAATTACTTATGAACTGATGAGTACTAAAATGGAATTAGGTTTTATAGGGAATTACTGCACACTTTGAAATCCAATGCAATATGGTGACCCTTTAATCAAGTTAAAGCGGGTTGAAGTTTCTTAAACTCAACATTGAGGGTAGAGTTTATGAAATTTCGCAATTAGTAGAAACAAGAAATGAATGAAGAAAAGACCATTAAGAAGAAATGATAAAATGACTTTTACCTAATGAAATGGATGAAAAGGAGAAATATTAGTGGAGGAAAAATATTTCGATTGTGAATGTGAAGTAGTTCAAGCGGAGGGAAAAACTCTGACTAGAGGAAGATTTTTTCTGGGATTGAAATTATTGAGGATTGGCTGATATAAAAATAATGTTAGAATAATTATCATGACATTAAATTTGCAGTGTTTGATAATACACTGAAGTGAAGCACGTGAAGGAAGCTTCCAAATTAAGGTTCCATTTTAAGATGAAGATAGGCAAGGAAGGAAACGCTCGGAATTACATTAAAAGAACTGGATTCAACAAAGGGGAGATGGATTTATTCGATACATTTAGAAATAAATCTGGATTTACCGTAAACTCACTCTCACAAATATTTAAAATTGTAGAGCGAGATTTTACCTCGTTTTTTAATATCGTGCGCGCGCAATGTCTAAGAGCAATAAGGTAAGCATCCTGTAATTTCAGATGCACTGAATCTGAACGCTAAATTTGCGCCAAGGATCAGGGGATAGACTGAGCGGGAATCAAGAATTGTTCTTCATCCAGTTTGGTGGCAGATAGCTTGTTTGATCATTGCAATGTCGATGTCGGGTTCAAACCCCGCCTTAGGCGTTTCACTTAATTTACGCACGAAACAGAAGGCCACTTACAAAAACTAGCCACTCTTCATCGGGATTCATTCACCCTCACTCGTAATTCGGTAAAACTGATTTTAAATCCCGACGATTTAAATGCTTTTCTATCATATTCCGGTAGTTCACCCTTCAAACACCCCCGCGCCCACTCCAACGCGTCCTCTTTCTTAAGGGAAACTACAGAAATTTTGGTGAAAAAACGCAGCCGCTCGAGTCGAGAATTCGGTTGGTCCTCTTCCGGGACCTTCTCTCCACTGATACGTGACTAAACGTGCGTTTTTTAGGAGAAGCCGACTTTTCGTCCTTCGGTCACCTTTTATTTCCTCCGAGCACTCGCGACAAATGCACCGGCAGATGGACTTCATTTTCAAAGCGGTGATGAATTGTGGATTGGTCGCGAGTTGCGGTTAAGCGCGTGTGGGCGACGCAGCTTCGAGACCATTTTGCGTCGCCGCCGCCGCTGGGGGCCACCACTACAGCGTCCTAAACAAAGTGGAGTGTGCCCTTCGTGGAGGAATGTCCGCTTCAATTTTCCCACCGTCACGCTTAAACTAACTTCATCCGAAATCTCAGCTTCCGCCTTTCGTATCTATTGAAACCCCTTCCCCTGGCTTTGCTTTCCGCGCTCATTACAGACCACCGCTGCAGTATCGCATTCAATGCCGATAAGGGCGTCTGGGAAGTTTAGCTAAGGTGTTTTTAGCATTTATACTAAGGGACAGATGGTTTAGATAGACATCTCGTTCCTTCTGGAACGGATCGAGTGAGATCATTAATATGTACTACAGTCTATCAGATCTGTCTTCACGGCGGAGGATCACTAATCCGTGATTGGCTATTCACAAAACTATCTTTCGAGGAGATATGAGGAAACCTCCACACTATGGTCAGTTAAATTTATCTTCACGACTGAGGAGGAGGAGGAGCGAGTAAAATGACATATTTTATGGCGCGGGGAGGGAGACCAATCAGAGATGAGTAGATTAAAGCGACTTTAATCTATAAACTCGGAGATGATCATTATCTCCCGAGAGTTCAATGAGAAATCAGTCTCTCTCAACTGTTACATGTTGCTCCTTTTCTTTCTTAGGTACTGTATTAGTAAATTTTAATTCACAATTTTTCATTGACCTTGAATCGACTCCCGAATGATCCCCCGCAATATACTCTAGGCCATGGGGGTCAATATCGATAAAGTAAGAAAATCAGTACACGTGGCGACACAGAGCTGAGAGAGACTGATTTAATTTCAGATGTAAATTCAGGGAGATAATGAGCCGATTTTACACATTAAAGTCGCTATAGCTTTGATTGATGACCCTTCCTATAAGATGTCATTTTTTCTCACTCCTCCTCAGTCGTGAAGACAAATTTCATTGACCATAGTTTGGAGGTTTCTTCATATCTTCTTGAAGGATATTTGATGCGAATGGTTGATCATGGATTATTTGACACCAGCAGAACCATGTCATTCGGCAATCAGTGGAATTTAATTAAAGTGGCAAGATGTGTTCTGAAGCATTCATATGCATACATTCCTGAAAAATCATAGATCCGTTACTTTGCGCGTTAACCATGCGTATCCTATCGCACCCTGCCTCTCCTTGCAAGAAGTGATCAAACCCAACCAAACTCAGGAGAAGAGGAAGTCTGTTTTTTTCCTCGGAACATAGTATATGTTGCTGTACTTATTAATGCATAAACCTGCCAGCGGGTATTCATAAAATTCAGTTTCAGTAATCATTTCAAGAATAAGGTGCACGCAGGAAATTCTTTTGATCGTGATAATTCCACAATGTAATCCTATTGTAAAAATCTTGACGCGAAGACGCGACGCAAAACTCATGAGAAATTTTCGCTTCGCATCATTTGTTTCCCAAAGATTAAATGACGCGAAGCAAAACTCATGAGAAATACAACACCATTCTCTGGAAAATGAACGAGGATGTAAACCTTTTAAGGAAACTTTTCGAAGAAGTTTCAAAATGTTTCCAATGTTACTGTATGTCTAGTTTTCATAGTATGTCGCTCACTGACATTTTTAACTTTTTCTAGAAATTTTGTGTAGATAACCGCTTACAATCCGCGTTGCCCACATGGATATCGAGAACCCCTTAATTCAATTCTCATTATATGAGAGTAGGATGCGTATTGTTAATTTATTTAGCTATCAAACATTTTTAGTCGCATACTTTTAACATTTTTCTTCAAGTATACCATTAATTAAATTGGTGCTTCCAATCTGTGTTTTTCTTGTTCTTGTTTCTTGCACCACGGCTATTGATAATTTATCGGAGTTGTTTTAAACTCTTTTTGTGATTTAATGAATTAAAGCCATAGCTTTTCTATTGTAAGCTACTGTCATCGGAATAGATTGAAAGGGAGATGAACTCATAAACGACGTCCATATAGCATGTCTCTACTTTTATATTAAATAAATTATTTTTATTTATTGTAACAGTCTCCGAGATGTACCTTCAAGGCTTCCTCAATAGCAGAACTGTTTTGAAAACAATTACGAAAAAATGGTCAGTATTGTTGTCTGACTATTTACATTCTCAAAAACTACAACCGATTGTCCACATGGATTCAATCAAAACTCTTAGAACTCGCTGTTTTATTAAAGTTCCCTCTGAGATACAAGAATCATGACCCATGGAGAAGTATCAAAAGCAATCAATTTAGGTAAGGTAACGTCGGCGGTTCCTGTGACTAATTTCCGTGGCAGATATCCCCTTTCTGCATTTCTAAATACAGGTCAAAGGTCTCTGTTAACGCGTGCCATTTATGCCTGTCAATTATCCCGCAATTGTATATCCGAAGGTGGGTCGTAGCTCTTCATGAATTCGAGCACAAGGACCATAATGTCAATTCCGGCGGTGTCCTGTATTAAATTGAGAAAATGTCGGTTTTTACAGTCGAGAAGTCGCACTCCGAACTGACGCCGCTGGCTAATCTGTGCGTGGCGTCCAAAGCACACTCCGCGGTTACGCACCTCAGCTTCCTTGGCTTGAGTACTCGTCTTATTCCGCACGTCGCTTAGCGAGTTCTATCGCTTATTCAACTTGCTTGCTTCCCTTTCGCTTACCCGAAACTGCGCTTCTTAAAATATTGAAGCCCGACTTCCTTACGAGTGGATCCGTTAGCTGACCACTTCGATGTTTACCGGACAACCCGCCAAGTCAATGGCCAAGTTCCATTATCAAGCATATTAACTGCGGCAGTGGCGGAACATTAACAAACATAAATTTCAAACTAGGCCTTTTAGTTCGATTAGTTTTAGAATTTTCACGCCATAAAGTTATGCACAACTCATCGACACGTGTTCGCTGGATGGCTGAGAAATTCTTTTGTCACCCAATCGACAAAACGCAATTTTTCGAGAATTCTTTCTTCGTAATTTAGGTTGAGGGCAAATTGCGTGAAGTAGCGGAAGTAAATTTAACTTTATCCAAGTTAACAGTCTTTACTCTTTGATTCATCCATTAATTGTGTCGACAAATAAATTTTAAGATTTAATTCAAAGCTTCCCTCGAAAATATGAGTCAAAATTCCAATCTATCATCATGATAACTCATTTTACTGACGGTAATTTTCAATATCATAAAATTCCCGACTTAACTCCGTCTCATATGTTACTCCATAACTTACCAAATATATAATCCAACAACTTTTACCATGTCTCTTGCCTTTTATTTTCACTGTCTTTATTTAATAATCACTGTCCTCCAAATAAATTTATCTCCTTTACATTATCCTTCATTCAGACCAACACAAATCAGGTAAACAACGTTTGAAAGTGAATCCTGAAACTGCATTTGGCTGAAGAATAGGATTCGGCACTAATCTAAGCCTTAAAAATTTCGTAAATAATACAATAACGGATATATTTACATTGTATGCTCCCTTGCCAAACATAAGAATGAGGAAAGCATACCAATTACATTTAATTCGAGATATTTTTCTGTCGCCTATATTACATTGATTTGTCATATTTTATCGAATGAGGAAGAAAGAAGAGATTCAGTGCACAAGTCTCCAAAGACTTGAGTAATATCAGGGAATGTCATGTGGTGCTGTAAATGTTATGTTTATTTAGCATTGAGTTATTTTAAATCAATCACCACCAAATATTCCTTCAAGAGCTTCTTTCAAAAGCAAATTTAATACTAAAGACCTGTGTTGTTTTCTGATAGTATAACTTTATACTTTATATTGATTCCTTCCGGCTTGACTTCGTGGTAAGTTTCCATGACGATGAGAATAATAAAGGATACAACTGTTGGTGGTAGAGGTAAAAGTTCTGTCCTTTATTATTCCCATTGTATGGGTTTACGTGTGTCATTCCAATAATCAATGGAAATAATCAACTAAGAATTGAAGGCTAGAGGAATGCATATTACTGGACGTTTCGAACTGAGGATCTTCCTTCCTTTTCCAAACATTAAATGAGCGTTCAAAAACTCCTTCAGTCGTCCAATTCGCCGCAAATAACAATCTCCCAGAAAAAGTTTTACCTCCTGTCCTGTGTTTGTTTTTATGGACCAATAAAATTATTGTTATCTCTCTATAATTTAAGCTGAAGTGACCTCGAAAATAAAAATGAATAACACACTAATACCAAAATTTTTAATTTTTCTCACAAGAAGTATGTCACTTACAGTGAATATTTCAGTGTATTTAAAGGGGGTGCTAATGTCAAGTGAAACCGACGTACGAGTATATGGTTACTTTTTACGTAAAAAATAACTGCTAGTTCAATAATCTGTATCTGAGCTACTTTTCTTGTTGTGACTACCTTTATCTCGAATTTTCATGTTTTCATAAACTACTTTTAGAAATGTCTCTTTTGTTGAGCATGATTTCAATGTAGGTATCTAGTGCTTTTCCTTTAATACCCTATAAGCGATTCCCAAACAAAATATTGTGATAATCTTCCGCCACTTTCATTGACCAATTTACGATACTAATGTTGGTTTTAGCATTTCAGAAAGAAATTGGAAGGATTATCTCATCATAGAAAAGGCATTCCCACATACTAAAACGAATATCTTCTTGATATTAAATTAAAGGTCTCGAAGGTGCTCTGCTACTACATGAATTTAAATTAACATCTGTTTACTTTAGGTAGTTTAGGGAGTTGGTAAACATGAATTCGTAGCGAGCCGAGTGATGAATGACATTGGGATAGCAGCGAAATTCGAAGACTTTTCCCAAGGCAAATGTCAGAGGAATAATTGAATAGCCGAGTCTCTGCTCACCAGTGAAAATCCTACGCGAACCACCTTATTAACAATTCATCCACTTTACAAATTTATATCTTTCAGTCGGATGGTGTTACAAACCAGTTGTAACGACGGCGTAACAATGCTTTCCTTTAGCGCCAACTCTCCACGGAAATATCCGGACAAACACCATCATAGGGATTCGAGCATCTCCCCCGAAAGAAATGAGACTCCGCTAATCGGCTTGATTGTAGAAATAATTCCACCTCTGGCGAGCCCTTTAAAATCGCCACCAATGGCGATTTATGCATGATTAACGCGTGCTTTATTGCCACTACCATCATCCTAAGCGCCGTTTTTCGATCTCTCCAGCCCCCATCTATATCGGCAATCGTATCAAAAGGCGCTTAGCATTACCCATCCCAATTTCTGCCACCCCCAGCCACAGACCCCGTCTCTGCTCCTCCCACCGCCCTCTCCCGCACCATCCGAGTGACATTTCCCACCACTATTCTCCCCATACTTTATTCCCACTCAACAAATTGCCCGTTTTCCAACTCATACCACGCGACCGTCCCATTACTACGTGTTAAGCTACAGACCATTGCTTTTGTTATCGGGCACCGACTCTTGGAGCCACGACCCCGGGTAGCAGCCGCGAGCGGCGAGTGGGACGCAGGCACTGAAGGCGCGGGTCCAACGATGCACCGCCAGTGCAGCCCACAGGGTTTTATGGTTGATCGATAACTACGAGGGGACAAATGTGGAAGGTGGCGGGAGAGGAGGGCAGAGTCACGGCTTTGCCCTCATCCGAGAGGGGGACCGAGTCAACAAACGATGGGAGGACTGGATGTGGTCTGCACAGAAGCGGCCAATGGGAGATCATTATTAATGAATATACTGTGATCGCTTTTCACTCTGACCCCATGCGGATTAGATGAGCCCCTGATTACGAGATTTCCTCTTCGGCTGAGTGGGTGGGGGAGGGATTTCGTGATGCCCGAGTGTGTGTGCGCGAATGCGAATGGGAATGTGATTTCGCATTCGGGGGGCACCGGTGCGTCGTTTTGGGGGGCGTTCCGTCACTCCCAGAAACTGTGATTGGCACCATCTACCTAGGATGTAACTTCTGCCATTCAGAAAATTCCTCCGATAAATATCACGCGTGCATATGTCTATCGCTATTTTTATCTCTTTCACTTTCGAAAGGTGAGCCTTGCTTGAGCGTGCAGATCGATCCCTTTTCTCCTTATTCGGTCGCTTTTTCCGGAAAACCGCAAAGCGGCTGCTTTATGCCTTACTTTTGATGATCCGACGGAGAATCCGAGCGCGACTCATTCTTAATATCGCGCTCGGCCATCGTGTCCGCTTCTCTTGCGAACGTAAGTCCCGGTCCGATGACACGTCCGCCGGCCTTCCTCCACGAGATTTTCTGGGAAATTTGCTATCGACAAGATCCGATTTTGCGTCCAAAAACACGGCAAAGATCATATCGTAAATATTGTACCGAGTTTTCCCCGTGCCGAAAGTAATTTTTCATACCTCATCAACTATTCAAGAGGCATATTACGCGTAAACGACGACCCGCGGTCTCCAACGGCTTCGTCCGCGAAATAAATGAAAGAGCGCGCTGGGACCGGACTTAAACAAAAATTAACAAAACCCGTCGATCCGAAAATATATAAACACTTGATCCTCACCTCTTCCGCTCCTTCCGACGAATCGGAGGTCGTTGAACTTGGCCACTTGATTCTTCATCGCCGCCGTGCAGTTCCTCAGTTCTGCACAGCAATTCTCGTCGTTCCCCGCTCTAACAGTGACGAGTGTACCGTCGTCAACTTCTACCAAAGCCACAACTTTAAATGCAACCGGTAAGGTCTTGTTGGATCTCCAGTGGGGCGGCAAGGCGGAGCAGAGGAGGTAAGGGCTTCCGGTGGGCACCAACTCCCCGGGATGTTCCGCCTGCATCTCGCACTTGACCTTCTCCGTCCACCAAAGTTCTCCACCGCCCCCACCCTCCGCCCCACCTTCCATGGCACCCTCGACACCCCCGTCACCACCGCCTCCGCCACCGCCAGCCGCCATTTTTTCGGTGACACCCGCCTCCGAGCCGGACACCGCCGCCGCACCACCACCGGCAGTGACCGGTAGATGCATCGAGGTCCACCCTCCGGACGCCTTTTCAACGTCTTCGGGGTAGATTCAATGCCGGAAGCGGATTCCGCAGAACATTTACCCGTCAAACGTCTCTCCGCCTTCGAAGGTATGCGATATAAAAACCTCCGCGTGACGCGAATCAAACCGCACTCCTACGGCGTCTCTGGCTTCCGCGGCCAAAGGTAACAGACTGACGTTGGAGCCTCAATGGACGAGTGGCGGGAACATGACTCACTCCCTCCCCTTCGCGCACCCTCTCCCTTTGCGCATGCGTGCCGGCGGGAAATTCACCCCGCGGAAGAACTCCGGCGCGTATTAGGCGGACGTTTTTCCCAAAAGAAGGCGGGGTTTGGGGGTCGCGACGTACTGAACACGATCCGGAAGAAGCGCCGCACAGAAATAAGAAGTTCACGGAGGCGCCTGAGGAAGTTGATGTTGGTGGTGTTTCTGTTCTTGTTTCATGTCCCAAAGAAGTCGAAGGAGTAGTTTAACTTTTTACCTTCCTTTCCTGTCTCATTATCTACCCTCCGGAGTCGATGTCGGTCGGGACCAATTTAATAAAGATGCTGGAGCTCTTCCGGTGGAGTACTTGGATTTGTTGAATGGGAGTGGAAAGTGCGAAATGAGGCCGTCAGGTTGCGCTCCTACTGCGGGAATGATTTAGGAAGATAGCAAGGAGGGGAGTTCAGATGGAAACGATTGTCCGCAGGGCCGGTTAAGACAGTGAACGAGATACATACCGCTTTAGGATTTTCCAATAAACCAGTGATAAATTCACTTTTAACGATTTTGGAATTGAGTTACGCAAGTTTTATATATTTTACTTTACTATACAAAATTTGATACTTCCCAAAACTTTAGGGTCAGAAATTAGGGACCTCCTGTTCAAGGAAGCTACCAATATGTAAATCTTTCTGTACTCATGTCGCAGCAAATCTTTAATTCAGCAGCAATTTGTTTCCCTAACATTTTCAATCTCCAACCTGTTTGTATTGCCTTAAGACTATTACCTGATCACTTATTACATTTTTAGTGGTAGAAACGCTTAGTTGTCTAGGCGCCCAGGTGCACGACGATTCCAAGACGCATGATTATCAATTTTTGTACTGTCTAAAGACATAGGCGCACCATTTAATTGGTTTCCTTGAGTATTGCACCCACCGTAAGAAAGCGCGGGATAAATGAATGACAAATTCAAGGACCGGCAATTGGGAGACCCGGGTTTGAGTTCCGGTTCCGTCCTTTTTTCATGTCCGTTTCTCCATGGGAATGGCAAATTCTTCTCAGTTTCAAAATCGAAGCGTAATTGTGAAAATCTGTCTCACAACACATTTGATTTGAGTTGCTCATATTGACCAGTAGGTATATAACGAAGTTTGAGTAAGACATCTTTATTTGACGTAGTTTAAACGAAGAGACATTTTATTTTTTATTTGGTTTATTTACAGAAATATTCATTCTTTATGGAAAACTCATGAAGTGACGTTTTCCAAGCGTTACGTAAGTTACGGTTGGAAAAAGCTACTTAAAAAGAAAGATTTTTTTCTGGGCTAGATCATAGATGGAATTTTCTTTGCTAGAGTACTCTCACCATTAACAATTCAGTCTGGGAAACGGATTAAGAGATTACTGCTAAATTGCGGGAGTCTCTGATCAGGATCCGGGAGAGGTGACCATCCTAGTGACAACTCACTCCTCACCCTAAAGAGTTGTCTAATGTCTTCTGCTAACACATCTTCAATAACAGAATCTATCCACATCTTTAGGTTTATCATTTTCTATTATTATTAATATTAATTTATTTTCATTCCAAAGAGTTCCAAATCCAAAGTAAAATTTATCTAATGACAACTAAATTATTATCTAATTACAAACATATAGGTTTAGACATGCAAAGAAATCGAGTCATCGTCTTAGAGAAAACGGCGAAACGTAAAGCAATTAATTAGATACGTTTTCAAGCTCTGGATGTTATTCCACTTTTGTGATAAGCTTCTTTTGCCGGCCGCGGTGGTAGAGTGGTTAGTGTGCGAGCGCTCCATCCCCAAGGTCCCGGGTCTGACTCCCGGGTTTTAGTCACAGCTTTCAGCCCCAGATTCAAGTTCCTGGCGCGAGTCCGGGCTAGTCCGACTTCTCCCGGTTAGGCAATAGATTTAGTGTTTGCAAATAATAACAATTATTAAAATGGATGTAGTTGGGGTTTTTTGTTTCCAACAAAGAATCATTATTTTGCCAATCGGTTTATTTCGCATTTAAAACAGCTTACTATAAATTAAAATAATTTATCTTTAATCAGTATTTTTCAAGCCTCATCCGTTGGAATAATGTCTTCTTGTGATAATGTTAATTAGGGAAAGGAGAGTGACAGAGGCCGCACCCCATGGGGATAACGCTAAATGAGGGAAATTCCATGGAAACATTCCTCCCCTCATTAAATATCTCTTCAATTATATGCCCTTTGATGCTGGTGATACATAAGCAGATTTGAGTGCCTAAGCGCATCGCCTAGTCACTAAAATGAACAACTGAAGAGAATCACGAAAAACATCAGTATGATCAGAACAATCGAAAAGGTGCCAGTATGGGAAACTCTTGGTGGAATTATTATATTAAGATGGTAAAGTTTCACGTAGAACACGTAACCCGTGTGCTAAGCATCACACACTCATTCCTTCGATTTTACCATCTTTTTTGATACTTGTTCTATATTTTAATCTATATTTAACTTTATTTTTTAGATTTTAATTATTTTATTTAATTTATTTGCGATTATTTCGAATTTCAACTACAAATAGGAAGTGGTGTGAATATACTATATACAATTGTACTGTGTTCACAAAAATGCAACAACGCTTTAACGAAGCTGCACATACCAGTGTGACGTTAGGTATGGCATGACTGAGGAATGTTGAAGAATATGCATAATAATTCTGTGATTATACGCATAATCAAAGGTGTGCCGTTCTATCAAGATGAATTTAAGAGTGGCCGGAGGGAAAATAATATTCTTGTACCAAAAACCGTTGTCAAAAATGAAGACTTCGAAAGCATTAAGTACGAATATATTTTGGCGCGGAAGAGGAAAAAATGTCGCGAAGGATCACAGGTAAATGAGAATTGGAGAATAGTGGATGGTAAAGACGGTGAAGAAAGGTGAAGCAAGGCTAGGGAATATATGCTGAGAAGAGAAAACGCAAAAGCAGAATATAAAGGTTTCGAGGAGATGAGGGAAGGAAATAACAGATGAAGAAGTGGAATATGAATAGGGATGTGGTGGAATGAGAGAGGATGAAGTGTGTGGAGGTGGGTGGAGCAGTAGGAGGGAGAGAAAATTGGCGGAGGAGGGAATAGGAGTAACAGGTGGCTGCGGGGATCGCTCGTCAACTCGCGCCACTGAGAATAGTAAGCTTGGAGAACACGCGACTCAAGTAGCTTGAGATGCTTTTTTTCAGTCCACTCATGAATGCTGCATTTGCCGGATTTCTTACCACACCCGGAAGAAGGAAATCGATTTTATCACATTCTGATGGTTAGTTACTGAATTCCTGTCTATATATCTGGTGGAACAATTTTGAGAATGACTTCCTTCTCCGTTAGCATCGCAACGCGTCATTTCGGCATAGTTTTCCTCTTCGCCTTATGAGTTACGCCATTTACCCGTTACCCGTTAAAAAACATTTTATTTTGTTCTCATGCGTTTCGTTTTTCATTCGGCACCTTTTTTAGTTTCTGTTATGAAGGTATTAATTTTATTTTCCTGCTATATTTGTTCAGAGGAAACGCGCCCATAGAGGGAGCAGAGCATCGTAGCGCTGCGATGTATCTGCAATCAAGAATCTGAATAAATCTGCAAACACTAAAATTTAATACATGATAAACAAAGCATAGTAACCGATATCAAGTAGGGTATATAAAATCTCGGTTTCGGAATGAAGTGAGAATCGTCTAATGAAGATTGTTCGTCAACAAGGAGAGGGTTACGTTGTGGAGTTAATGAATTGGGAGGAGCAAAGGAATGTCGAGGAGTAGGTCGATATACCGATAGTTTGGAATATGAATATGGTGAGGAAAACAGAGCATAGTAGAAAGGAAAGATCAAACATTATACAGAGAAGCTGCCAAGGCAATTGAGTCCAAAGAAATAGCTAGGAAAGCGGAAGAGGAGGGAGAACTGAGGAAGAGAAATATTAAACAGGCGGATTTTAAGGTGGTGATTAGTGAGTGGCGATGAAACGAGAACTGGAAATTAAATGAGCTCGAGCCAGGTTGAATACTTTTCAAAATATAGACGGCATTTGGTGATATTCATGTTCGTGTTCCCAGTCAAGAAAGTTCTACGTGGTGTTTGGTGTCTAAATCGATTCACAGGTGCAGTTTCTAAGTCGATTTTCCGCTCATTTTTATCCGTTTCCTTTCGGAAAGGAATTTTTCACTGTATTTTCCACTCATGAGGACTCTGGAGATTCTTGTCGTAAATGCTTCACTATGCAACTTAGGAGAAAAGGCTATAACTCTCCCGTCATCACTCAGTAATACAAGATTGTTTCTTTCAGAGAAAGTTTACAATTTAATTAGAATTGACAATAATGGTTAGTAGATGAATAGAAGTATGTTAGACCCACAGAAAAATTTCGAAATCTTGAGAATTCATCGAGCTATATTATTTTAGATGTATATTGAATTTGAATTGCGCTGGCAATGGACGAAATTATATCAAAGTAATAGCTACCAGTTATCATTAGAAGTGTTTCTTAGAAATTAGATTCTTATTCCTCCTTTTAAGGAATTTTGCTGATTAAAATATATTTTTGAGAACGACAGCGAGAAAAAGACGGATAAAGAACGATTCTCATGCATCATTCTGTTTAACATAACTCACCCTCTTGATAAACGAGACAACAAATATGAGTTTTATCTACGATAGAAGCTATTGTATTTAGAATGTAAGACAATATAAAATTGTTGTCTGGGCTTCCTGCCGGTTCATTATTGCGGATGGAATGTAGCTAGGTTACTTCATATATAATAAGATAAAGATATTACATTCACATTGATTCTTCCACCTCCTCCGCTTTCTGATGATTCTCATCTCCTTGACTTTTATTTGTCGTTATGCGGCCTTGCAACACTGACTTGTGCCTTGAACGTATTGATTATGGTCCCGCCTATAGCAGCGCTCCCAATTTCGCATTCCTGGTTTCGGCATCGAAATTCCTAATTTCAGTTTAGGATTCCTTTTACACACTTTTACGTTAAATTTCTAAAGGATATGTTTTTAACATTCATTGGTAGAAATTGTTAAACTGTTCTCAGTGTGTTTAGGGCAGGAGTGAATTTTATCATTAGCCTACCGTTGTTCCCCGGTGGAATACCAATGCGCTGTTTGGGGCCTACCCGAGACATCTTATCTCCGAATCAGGAAGGGTATAGCGAAGAGCTCGGTAGGTTTTCCACAGAAGACCGTAGTTTTGATAAAAATGTCGGAAATGACTAAAAATGCCGTCTTGGAATCTCTAGAGGATAGAACATCTGAGCATAGGCGGAAATCCTTCGGGAAATTCAGAAATAGCGACTTGAATGAGGAAATGCAGGGCGTTGTAATTCCCATCGATAACGAGCGTGATTTTCCCAGACTTGCTGCTTTTCTCCAAGTGACAAGCTAATGGTTATTTTTAGGAGGTAAACCCGAACAACTTGTGAAATACGAAAAATAAAACTTGTGCGAGTGTGGGATTCCTCAAGAGTTTTTGTCTTGAATTGTCCTTTGCCTTGAAATTGAGTGTAAGATATTCAAAGATACCTATGAAAACCAATTATCTGCTATATCACATTAGATTTAATATTTCGTTCCAGTATTTTTTCCAGTATTGTGAATGCTTGGTAGATAAACGAATGATAGTTTGGTTATTTTTTATGTTAAGACGATATTAAAGAGTTAAGAATTTTTACTTTGTTTTGCGGTATTGAGTTCAGCTATGTCAGTACAAATTGCAGATAAGGTTATGGTTTTATATTTAAGTTGATCTATAGCAAATTGATTTTATTTGTAATGGGAGTAGGGACTAATAAACACCGCAGAGCTTCACAGACAATTTCTTATACGTGTAAACGTTGCTCTATAGACAACTGTGCAGTGAAATCGATTCACAATACTTCGATGTAAAATTGTTATAGTACTAAATAATTTAAATTCATAATATTATAATATTTGATATATTTATTATAAAAGTACTAAACNGATGAACATCTTTTTCAACGAAACCGAAAATTTTAATGCATCATTTAAAAGATATCAAATCAAATATAAGTATTGCAAGATGAAAAGCCGTGCATATTGACAGTATCAGTCAGCTACCTTCACGATAAGAGAGCTAATTATTTATGAGTGATGAATCGCGAATTTCTGTTGAAACATCAATAGCCGTTGCATTTTAACTAATGCAGAAACTGTATTAATATTTCATTGACTATCATTTCATCCACCTCGTCTATATTAATTAAGTATTAAAGCTGATCCGTTACTTCCAAAGCTTCATTCGAGCACATTCTAGAAAAATTTTAAGTCGACGAAAATTTATTAAAATTTGTTGCAGAACAGTTTATTCATCATTGAGTTTTACGGCGCCCCTGCTTTGTACATAGTACATACAGTTTCTCAAGAAGAGTTGGGTGGAGTGTTAGGGATTTAGATTTTATCCAGAAGTTTCTATCTCACTGTGAAGAAAGTAACATTTTAATTGAAATAACTTTTTGCTATATTTTAACATTCCAAAAAAATAAAATTTTTCTGCGTTTAACGCAAAAATGTGTATTTTCTTTTTTGAACTCTCATTATAGATACCTTGCAAATTTCCAAGAAAGCATTCTGATGGCAACTGACTGACTTAGAAAAGTTCTATTCCAGCAAAGGTGTTTTTTAATAGTGTTTGCACAACTTTGAGGGACAAACGACATTATTCTGTTACATTTAAGGTGTCGTGGCTTCTGCTAGTGTTTTTCCGACTACAAAAATGGGGCTTTAGAGATAAGTAAAGGTGGAGAGCAGGAAGCGACACCGGAACACCGCCGTCTCTTGACCGGAAGAAGGAAACACGAAATTATTTCTAGAAAGTCGTGATTTTTCGTCACTTGCCGAGGTTTTGGATGTGTAAGCAGGAAAATTTTCTTTCAGTAGATAACGTTGGTCGCTGGTTTCCACTATTGCCCTTGAGTTCTCTTTCTAAATTGCATTGAAATGAATTTTACTATTGCGTGTCTAAAATTTGATATCTTCACCAGGATTGCAAGCAAGCACTATTTAAACAACAACCTGCTACTTTATTTAATGTGAATTCTTGTTTAGCGTTTCTCAATTTTTTATTCTTTGTACAGAAATAAATCAGGCTTATTTTGTTGAATTGGAGTCTGTGGTCTTATATATTTATAACTTTGGTTCTCATTCTAAACGAATTCCTTTTAATTAATTAGCGTTACGCAATTTAGAGGAAGAGGAGGTTTCCGTACCGGAGGAGTTAAGCAAGGAGTTGATTCAATGTCGAGAGAGGGGAACATAAAACTTGAGCGTAAGGAACTCCCATTTTAGAATTCCTCTTCTTCACCTTCTGTTTCTTATTTATGAGACGGCATTCGATGGTTTGTCGAATTACGTAAACCACTCTTTCTTTGAAAGCATTGATTGAGTTCTGTGTACGGTCTTGCACATTTCTGCATCTTGCTTTGGATGCGGATTGTTCACAAAGATGGAGGAGCTAAAGCTAAAAATTGATTTTATATATACTATTGGCGCTGTTGCAAACAATATACCCGCGATCCCGTGCAAGCTTGGAGAAAAAGAAAATTAAATAAGCGGATTAAAAGTCAGCTCCGAGTATAATAGATTAAATTTAATTAATTTTAATCTGTGTGACTTTCTGGCCCATACTAATGAGTTTAATCGATATTTGGGATTAACTAGTCATTCAACCCGAATTAAAAAAAATGAAGCAAACTTTATTTATAACTTTAATACCAAAAGCTATTTTCCATCTTTGAATTTACACAGTTATTTTCGAATTTTATGCGAAATAATTCATAAAAATTCAAAACGTCTGGATGTTATTCATTCCGAAAGTAATTTTCTTCGCCACTATTTCTCGACTGGAGATATTGCAACGAATACAATAACTCGTTATGCTGTTCGTCACTTTGGAACGCAGCGAACAAACCCATCACTTCCTCAAGTCGCTAGTTAGAGATTCTGGCAGTGCCATTTTTCTTTTACGATAATGACGTCAATTACTTTCCATTGGCATATATGTATTTCCCTATGTGACAGAAGCAAATGCGTTACAATGAAATTTCTTTGGAGCCTCTCCCGCTGCTATTGGTGTAATTGTAGTTTTTAGCCTACGGAAGTTCACATTTAGCAGCAATAGTTCGGATTTTTCTTTGACTGCGGACAAAACAAGATTCTCATAACGGACACATAATTGCGAATAATAAATCCTTTTATTTCCTTGAAAACGATTCTCATATCGGAAAGTAGTTTCATTCTTCTGAGGTTATAAATAGAAGAGCGGATCGCTCAATTTCTTGAAAATTCTTAAAATGTTTCACCTAATAGAGCGCTTCCGTTAGGAAGTACTCCAAGCACTGATTTTGCTTCTTTATTCGGTGAACAAAAATTTTGTTTTTTTTGTTCAGTTTATTAATCACACCACCTTTTTCGATACTTTCTACCAACGGTGGATGTATTATAAGTTTTTCAGCATTTTTTACTTTTATCGCCGTATCTCTATTATTTTTCTATTTTCAGCTATCCCTCCTCTAGCATTTCGTTATTTACAAACAACTAACTATTAGTGTGTATTTCAAACCAGTTTCACAAATATCGAATTTTCCCTCATAAATAAGTATTACATCGTGATATATATATTTCCTCTAAATGTTAAAAAGCAGCATTATGCACGTACATAGTCATGTAGTACAGACGTTCAGTACATATTTAGAGAAACTCGCATTAAAACTGACCTATGATATTCCATCTTACATACCTACTACATATCTTACATACTACATATTGACGTCTCAATAACACATGTTCTAAACAGCAGCTGGGAGAATCATCGCATTAAAATTTCTCGACACCCATTTTCGCCATTTTCCATTATATATTCAGTTCAACTCCAAATCGAAAGCGTTCTTGTTGATTCGGAAATTTATTCCACAACCACCCTTTTGAATTATAAATTATTCGAAATTCGGCGTGATTCTGTCTGTACGTCATCAGCTTGTTTTGTTCCTCAACCCCTCCGCCAATAGCTAGTCAAAGATAGTAGGCAAGATGAGGAGTGAGGAAGTTTGCCTTTTCTCTCTGAGCTTGAATAGTGCAAAATCCCACGTAAACACAGCACAATTACCTCATGAATCAGACTTTTTGTCGCGTTCAATAAGTAGTGATCATGATGAGTGCCATTATACAGTATCATTCATGCATAGTTGCTATAATATCATCACGATCTCATGATTCAAGACTGAGGCATAAGTAAATGTAAGACACGCATTTCTCTAATCTGTGCCCAAGCATAAATGAAAAATGTTGCATTTATGAACATCTGGTGGCAGAAAAAGTGTGAATTTGTTTCTTTTTAGATCTTCGTTGTGACGTCACCCGTTTCTTTCATTAAGATAACTATGAATGGCCGTTATCTATGGGCCGGAGGTGAGCGATCATCGTCGGGAGCATCGGTTGGCGTACAAAGTAATAGACCACATTCCACTGACATTCAGGGGTCGTTCGAGACCAAGTGAACAGAAGTGCAAAAAATCTTCTTCATTCACTCACGTGTGACGGGTGCTGATGGCGCTGCACACTGAGTGTAAAGAATTCCAAACTCAAAGAGAATTTTCCTTTGAAGACACGTCCTTCTCGTGGATCTTTATTCTTCGGAAACCCCCTTCAGCTCACCCATTCATAAGACTGGTTCGAAGTTGAGGCTAATCGATCCAGATTATACTTATTTTATTTTCCGGAAATGTTCTAAGGTTTATAGTTAATCTCAAAGAAATTTTAGGCGGCATTGGGGAATCGAAAACAAAATTTCCTTCAGTTAATTCACGTTTCGTTTTCAGAAATCAGTGAGTCCTGTTTTGTCTTCTTAGACGCGCACAGAGAATGTGTATCACGGAGGATGTCTTAAGTAAAAATTTATTTATGATGTATTTACATAACTGTACCTCTACTTCAGTAAAGGCAAACTTTTGTAAGCGAAAGTAATTTTAGTATTTTAGCTCTCTGTTATTCTCTGATATGCTTTACTTGTACCTCAAAATATCCATAAGTTTTAAGTTTAGATGTAAAAGTAAATTCGCTAAACAACAGTAGGATAGATTGTCACAAATGGAAAGATCTACATTTTTCGTTGAAAAGGTGAATTAATGATTAAAGACGCTAAATACTTCATACGTTTCCTGTAACATTAGGTTGATTCCAAAGTAGGTATGCATAATTAATGGTAGCATTATATTACGCAATTCCAATCTAGTTAAGCGTAATTTCACTGAATGAAAATGGGAGATATATCAAACGAATGTAACAACAAGACGAGGTAAACGCCAAGACGTCCTTAATCTTGACATTAAGACAAAATTCTTGGAATTGTATGTTTTTATCTAATCCTTCTCTTCCTCAAATATGGGTCGGACGTTTCGAAAGTTTAAGAAAATATAGGGAAATTTTTTATTTGACAAACAAGGGAAGGTATTAAACGTTAATTAGAAAAAGACATTTAGACTATGCAAGTCTATGGTCATAATGATCTTTTATTACAAACAGAACATTAATTATTTTCAAAAAGGTGTTAGATTTCCTTCTAAAGTAAATGAATAATTTTAACATAATAACTGGACATTTAAACTGAAAAGTGAGACTTGTTCAGAAAAGGACTGCAAAAACTACTTCAAAAATTAGGAAGTTTATTTATGATTTTACTCGAGGAAGAATTTACTAAATGTTTTCATAACTGAAAGTCGTTTGACATTAAGTATAACTTCTTTCTATTGCAAAGATTAGATATCATTATGGAAGATGCATTTGTTGAAAGGCAACTCCGTAGAGGAGGATTGACAAAGGATTACAGATAACACAGAATCAAAGAATATAATAATAGAGTTAACGGTGAATGGTTACAAAGAAGGTTTCCCGCATAGTAATAAGCTTTAAACCCGTAAAAACTTTATTATAAGTATCTGTAGCTTACAAAATGGAAACTGGTGCTGGAACTGAAAAAAAAACTGTTTTGTATTTCATAATTTTATTTTCTAAGAATTTAGAGCGTTAAATTTCTTATTTATTACTTTTGAAGCCATTAACACCTGAGAATTTAATTTAACTGATATCTTCAGTTGTTTACATTTTTAAACGTTCTATACATTTTTGTACAGATAACTGTGAGCATTTTAATAATTGCTTTCTGCAGCAACGGCTGCTTCTTAGCTACCATCTTCGAATTTTAAAGTCTTTGCATTGAGTAGAATTTTAAATTTATTTTTGCTTTCGGTATTGTACGCTTTTGTTTCCTCCCTTTGAGATTCTTTGCTTCAGAATCTGAAAATCATTCCGTTGTTGTAAATATTATAAAAAATGAGAAGTGCTAAATGCACTCCTGTGAATGCAATCCACCTTTTGGCGGTGGGCGTAAGCTGAGATTAGGGATTATTCAATCCTTGGATGACGAAATAATGGTTTCCTGAATGGCGGGATCCAGGGATCCTCGGATAAGGGATATAAGATAATAAGTGAAAAACATCCGTTGTTTGAGAGTATTAATTTCACACGAAGCATCATGTGCAGTCGCGAATCAGTAACATGTGTGCACAATAAGTATGTAACGTTATTATGACAGCTTATCAAGGAAAAAATATTCAAAACATGATGAACATGTTCCTGACTGGCAGTTTGCGTAGCATTATATCACTCTTCCTCGATCTATATTTATTAAAAAGCATTCTTACTCATAAAAACAGGAAGATGAATCGGTAAAGTATTGCATTATCAGATACAAGCTATAACTGAATGAACTCCGTCAGAATCTATATTATATTTCAACGGAAAAACCTGCTGTTTTATGCTCCATAAGTTAAATAAATTTTAAAATGTCAATTTTTTTACATATTGGACCAAATTCCGGAATCCTGGTAGTGCAATCCCAAACAAACTAAATGAAACCAAGGCTGAGGTGGAAATGATGGAGGTACCTCGAATTGCCGGAAATCCATTAAGGAGCTACGCAGTGGTTGAAAAGATTGCTTGAGAAACATCAATCGGGCGAAATATTGGCCTTTTCAAGCTTCTTCATGGTAGCGAGAAGGATTAAATAGGACTGTAGTACACTTTAAAGTATACAGTCAGTGTCTATCTAGATTTTGCGACTGCTATGAATTACGTGGACTTATTTTATTTCAAATGGTTAATTCCTCAAAAGGATATAACGATGTATACAACATCAAAGAAAGAAATTTACTCTGAGTCAAAAGTACTTTCATAAAGGTCCTAGTTGTAAGACATTCTTATCTAACAGACATGTTCCTTGGAAAAACAGATAAACTGCGTGGTTAAGTTCGGAAAAGGATTGGTTTCTCCGCGTAAGGGATAAATGCTTCGTACTATATGCCATAACTATCTTTGAAGTAACCGGAGAATTCATCTTCCAGATTTTGTAACAGGAGAAGGTAGTAGTATTTTCAAAAGTGCTTCGACAGCTGAGGTCATGTTACATACTTGGGCCCCACCAGGCATCGGACCCGCGACCGCTTAATCGAACGCGCTACCCACTTGGCTATCTGGAAGTCCAACGGTCAGAGTGGAGGACGATGATCACATAAGGGCAACATAATGTCACTATAGAGGAAAATGCAATATAGCGAAATCTTTTGTAGAACAGAGGAAAAATTCATGCGGAAGCTTCTAACAAAGTACGTATTCCATTTCCCTTTTCTATTATCTCATACCTCGACGAAATCAAGTTATATATCACCATTTGCTCAAATTCCTTTCTGAAAGCGGCTCTGTCTTTTTAAAGACGTTTACTTCAGCGCCAAATTAAATAACAATAAAACAATAAACATCCTTAGTTGCGATAAAGAAAGTTCTTCATTTGATTATTTTCACTGTCCTGTTATGATATTGCTCGCTATATGTATAATTTCATCGTAAATTTTAGCTTCGAGACAAAGGAAAACGGGTAAGGGTGACTTTGCACAAGATGGTGCGCACCCAGGAAAAATCCCAAGGAATTTTTTTTTCAAGTCCATTCTTCCTTGGGATTTAGCTTCGAGTGTAAGTTTTAGATTTTCAAACCCAGGAAATCATTAAACTGCTATTTATATTTCAGTTTTTGCAAGTTGAATGATGTGGAATTTCTACTCTATGATCACTGGACTGCAATTACTTGGTTTTAATAATTAATCTTAGTTTAATTCTCCTCGATATTGTCTTCTTTGTAGGTCGTACTAAATTCATGCCAATGTTACTGGTCATATTATACTGGGTAAGTCTAACCTTAAGTTCATTGTGCAAAGGAAACCTGAACATACTCTAAAATTAGCAGCAGCATGAATTAATATCCTTTTCCGTAGTTATAGTAGCAGTACTGTCTGTGTTTATCGACTTTCTGCCTAAGACACCAGCAATTATCTAATTTTTTATTTAATTCTGATGGCTATCGGTGCAAATTCAGTCAGTCGGGGTATGTTACGTACAAAATATTATCCTCGCTCAGCAGGGACTCCCTATTTCACGCCCGCAAAGAGACATCCGAGTCGAAAAAATAGTAGATCCTTTCCACTCGGAGAAATATCTTCATCTGAGCATAATACTCGACTGCAGCCGATTCGGTGTGCATGTCCCATGCGGGGCAATCATTCGAAGGAAGCTCAGGAGAACGGCATCCATAGCGTTCGATCCCTCCATTCTAACTTCAATTCCACTTCTCTCGATGCAATAATCAGCAGACCTCCTCGGACTTGGACCATTATTTTTCCTCTCCCATTTCACTCATTCATTAACTCATTCCTCGAGCCGCGTCCGAGTCACTGAAGCGGGTAGCTATCGCTGGAACGTCCACGTGGAGGGGGGCCGACGGACAGCGGGTGGCGTCCGGGGGCGTCCTCTATGGAAGACGCCCCTTTCAGCACATTGAAGAGGTAGCTTTAGCACTGCAACCGCTGACTTACCTCGGAGTCACGCATCACTTGAGCCTATGGCGAGGGCGCCGCACTGTCGGTTAGAATCTAAGTGGGGGAGGGAAATGGTGATCCTAAGGCACCCCGTTTCCTCTATGTATTATATTCTCTCTTTCATCTCGCCTGTCTTTCTTCTTATCGCACAAACGTTAAAAAGTCGCGAGTCGAGTAAGATTAATTCCAACTGGAATAGGTAATGCGCTTCATCAACAATAAATTTGCTTAATTCTTGTTTTGGAGGATGATTGTATACAAACTAAATTAGTTTTACTATAGAAAAAAAAAACAAATTTTTCCTTCTCTTGTCCAAGCATCCCTTCGATCCGGAAACTCCTTATCCGGAAGATTTGAAAAACGGAAACTAAGTGACAAACTTGAAAACTTTATAGTCTCGCCGTTTTTATTTATTTATTTTCCGGTGCCCTCACAAGCATCCGTCCATTGGTCAGTCATGAACATTAATACGCACACAAACGACCATTCCTTAAACAGAAAAATCCGATTCGCTGGGACTCGAACCCGGGACCGTAAGAGTGGGAGTGCTAACCATCTAAGCCAGTTTTGTTGTGAATATCGCAATATTGAGGGCAATGTATACCACTGAGCACGACTTGGAAATTGTTTTATTGATAACCCTGAGAAAATTTTATCAATGCGAAGTTGTGGCATTCAGATAGAGCACGAACTAAATGGAACCATTTCTCCCTCACGTTCTCTTCCTCTCGCGTAAGCGTATAACGAGTTTTCTTACCTTTCTGGATTATTCATTGCAAACAGAGACCCAAATCATTTACAAAAGATCTTAACATGAGTAAAACTTCTCATTAGACTAATAACTCTTAATAGTCGGATATTTTTCTACTTTAAAAATAACATATTTATAGATATTATTTCCTTTTCCCGTGTTATTACTCAAAAACATGTTTTTGAGAAATACACAGTGAAAATATTTTGCCGAAACATAAATGTAACAATAAACATAATAAAAATGCATTTTGAAGATAGATTATTTGTAACTTATCACAACAACACAAGAAAATGAATCATTTTTACTTAGTTCTCGCATACTCAGAACGTCGTGCTACCCAGGCTAAGAACCCTTGATGTAGGTCATAAATTAATAAATCAAACGAATTTTCCGAAAGGAAAAAGCGCCTATCTCAGGCAGTGTTCGCTAAGAGCTCACGAGTAATCTTATTCGTACGCCGTATGTCTCAAGTTTATACTATACTATTCTTGGAGGGTTGACTCAATAAAGCGAAATGCACCAAAAGTACGCAAAATATAAAGTTTATTACTCTTAAAACAATGAATCTCCACCGGCATACAGAAAATGTTATAAAGCAGCGATATTTTTCTCTGCAGTTAAAATCAAATCCTGAATAACCTGTGTATAACACCGCTTTGTGAGCCGGCTGCCTCTGTGAGGACCTCGGACGGCAGGTTGTGCCACTATGTGGAGACTGCCAGTCTTGCTCACAAAGCATTCCCTTAACAGTATCTAGCATATATCAAAGGTGCTAAGTAACGGTAGAAATTTTATATTAACTTTGGAGCTAAGTTATGGTGGAAATGTTGGATAATGCATGGGAAATTACATTTAGTATTTTTGCTATAGTATTTGTTTTCATGTTTATTATATAGAAATAATATCTTTAGAATTTGCTATAGATATTCTAATTTATTTTATTTATACATTTATGTAATATGGCCATCCGTATCTGTGTTAATACAGAAAAATCCTATTTTGGAAAACATTCCGGATGTATATTCCATCCTACGTTTAACTTATTCCGGAATTCACGAATTCTTGAATTTTTCTATTGTGTTTCGTTTTTATTATTTTTTAATAGTTAAATTTCCGGTGATGGCCAAAATAACCTAAAAATAGTTAACTGACTCCAAAGTCGAGGCACCTTCACATTGAGTACAGAAAATCAGTGGATTTGGAGAAAGCTGATTACGGAAAGAGAAAGCAGCATCTCGTTGGAAAACAAGATGAACCGATTAGATTAGAGAAGTAGGCTTTGCGAGGTATTTCGGGGAATACAGTCCTACAGCCGTATAAATCGCATCAGTCACCTTGCAGTCCTTTTTGGAAGGCACTAAGTATACCATTCTTGGGCATTGAGCTGAATGCCCAGGAAAGGCTGAATTAGAAAATTATTGAGTCGGTGAAAGAAGCAGAGTTAAAGCCAATCCAGACAAATCAAAGGAAAACTCACTCTGTGGAGCGACATTGTTTTGCTTAGTAAAGTATTCTTTTAGGCCCTCAAGTGGTAGCAGTTGGACAAGAAAACCGATAAATGATAGGAATTCAAATCATTTGGAGAAGTTTGAAAGGTTTAAATGGTTATGATTTAAGTATCGACAATATCGCTAACTTTTCTAAATGAGATAGAGATAATGGATCAGTCGCGAACTTGAGTAATTTATTCTTTTGTTGGATCGCCATTAACTTCGATCATCAGGAATAATGATTAAATAATTATGATTTTTAATATGTGTTAATTTATCTAGAATGAGCTTTAGCTATTTTTTTGTCAATTTCATTCGAGGATAAGCTTATTTATATTGAAAGGAACACCTGAGTCTATAACATTATTTCATATCTTTTACAATTAAACTAACAAACATGCAGATGAAATTTTGATGAGAAAGCCGTTGATTAGTTTATTAGTTAGCATTTGCATTCGCTTCCAGTCGATCGAAATTTGAAGAAGTGTAGATGGAAATATCAAATATTCATCCATCTTGACCGCGACGTACACAAAAAAATTCCCTTAGTTCAACTTAAATTTCAAAGCCTTCTACAAGCAAAAAAATTTGCAATGGAAATTAGAATAAAACATGTAACTCTATTACTCGGTGCATGCCAACTCAAAGGGTAAACTTGTAGTGGTTATTAAATTATAGAAACACACGAAAGAATTAAGGTGTTGCCTAAAGAACGTGTTTTTTTACACGAATGGATTACTTTTTAAATGTAAAATCTCAACTATTTTTCTATTGACTGGGACTCTTGGCATATCTTTAACTTTAAAAAGCTGCTGATTTGAGCTCATTTGGAAAGAAAGTTGATCGAGTAATCGAGTAATGTTCAATTTGTTATCATTTACATAACTTACAATTGGGAGGCCAATTGAATAACACATGTATTCCTTTCCAAGAAGGCGTCGTATTTTCAAGTCAAGCGGAATTCGAGTACATTTTTACTTACGAACTTCAATCATTTCAGTCCAAACTTCAAAAAGTTTGTATCTCGAAACCCAGTCTTCCATTATATCGTTCAGTAAATCAATTAATGCGTCCTCAGAAATTGGATATCCCGAAAAAATGCGTTTGAATATAATTGCTTATATATTTATTTATATTTGTGAGATTTTTATTTTCCATGATTTTTGAAAATTATTTTCCATAATCGAATTATGTCTTTCCACATAGTCACGACTTCAAACATCGATTGTATGTTTCATAAATTGGCTATTACCATGAACAATTCAGGTAAAATGTTTTAAATATGGTGAAAGCAAAGACCTCTAACCCTCCCACAAAAAAGTCGGTGAAAAATCGTCTAGTTACTTATATTATAAAACAAAAATATTAGCTCTCTATACGACCCAAAGTTTGTCTGTTAACATTGTTTTTTAATGTTTGAGGTTCCCAGAGTGGTAAACCAGAAATGGTTTTTATCTTCAATCCATCACTGGCATACGCACAAGGAATACAATGGCATACGCACAAATTTTGCTACTCATCTAACATCATTTGTTGATTTTATTTAACAGTAGCATTACTTCTTCGAAACCTGGTTAAGGCTGTTTTTAATGTAAGAAATCATCTTTCAAACGGAAGTATGATCTTCACTTCTATGCTTTGACGATTTCCGTGATTCTATATTTTTTTAATTAATCGTTTTTAAAAAATTAAAATTTAATATCTGAATGATTTATGCCATCTCAAAAGATGTCCTCCTTATTCTAGAATTCTTATCGTAAGGGTTTTTCTCGTAAATATTCATCGTCAATAATGTCGTAGACGTATAATTTTGTTGTCCTTGGGCAAGAAACAGTCGATAAGTAACTAAGTAACTCTTACTCGCGTACATTCTTTATTTTCGTGGATAATTTTGTATTACTCTAACACGAGTCTCACATTGTATTTATTTGTCTTGTATTGTTATTTTATCTTATCATGTTCGTTTGAGCCTATGAATCTCTTCCAAATTGTAAAATTTAATTCTGTCGTGCATTCTTGTGTTGCCTCTCTTTCAATCTAAATCCTCTCACTCACTATTTATTATGACATCAGATTTACTTTCATCATGCACTGTCATCAGTATACCAATTCATCCGCCCCATAATTCGTCAGAGCCTTCCCACAGTCCACTCATGTTTACCTTATCATACGTTTTTATCGCCCTAGAACTCGAAAAGAAGTCAAATATTAAATAGTTAGAGATTAATGTTGTTTTGTTGATAGTTAATTATCAACTACTTTTTTGCTTATGCTCATTATCATTCCATTTAAGCATGTGAAGTTAGAACTGAATTCTGCTTTCGATTGAACATACTTTACGAAATTATGCTGCATTTAAGTATAGCGTATTGTTCGTTAATACCGTATTTTTGCTGTTTTCACTGTATTTTTGACGGTGTTCTTCTCTTTTATATTTTACCTTGCCTTCTCTTACATATGTAGATTTTTCCGTAAGTTTTTTCACTTCTTTTCGTTGCCGGTTTTTTTCTTACTTAGGACATTTTTCCAAAGTTTTACTCGTGCGTTTAAATTACATTAAAACTCGTTGAATTTTCTTACACTTAGTCAATCTATTTTGAAATTTAATGATTTTTTATTATTCACAATGATATTGCCATGTTTTCAGTCTCAGCCTCACCCGAATAAAGACATTGTGCAGTTTTACTATTCGTGAAAAATTCCTCCAATTACATTTACAAAGGCGAGTATCTTTCCATCATTTGATTTAATGAAGGGATTTTTCCTTCCGATTCCTCTCATGACTTAATCACACAGGTGGCAAAAACTGCGCTGCCTACCACAGAAGTCTGTTATCGATTCCTCTACGCAGCTCTGCTTCCCTTTTGCACTGCCCATGTCGGCTTTATCTTTTCTTGCTCGCCCCCTCGATTGAATCTCATCCTTCCCTTCTGCTATCCCTTTATCCCTTTATGGTTAAGTCTCGCCTGAAGTCATTCCATTACATCCTCCTATCTCCTCCAATTTTACATTTTTTCTAGTCAGTTTACGCGCCACGTAAGCTTTTTACTAGGGCGTTAATTTAATGTCCGAGCTTAGCAGCACCTACGTCAACAAATGATTAATGTAACGTATATTTTACGATGTTGCCCTTGTCCCAATTTTCAGTTCTATTATATATTCACTAATTCATTAATTTAATTGGCATGCCCCGCTGCCACAATCCGGAAGGCGGACTATANCAATCGCAGCCTAGCTTCTAATCTCCTTTCTTTCAAGGATTCCCAACCTGCGTCTGTGAGCATTTGCGTTACACTCGCTTCTCTATCGTAGCACTTTTTAACAAAACGTATCGCCTTACGCTGCAATTTCTCGAGTTCTTTAGAGTAGTGGCTTCTTTAAAGTAGTGGCTTCTGTAGAGTAGTGGCTGTGATGGATTTGGAAAAGTTTTTTACGCACACAAATCAATTTATCCCACCCCCTCTCATATTTTTGAACGGCTTCTTTGTTTATCTCTCTTGTGTTTTCCTTCTTTAATTCCTTCTTAGCTTTCTTGTTCTCATATTTGAAATAGGCGAGAAAGCAATTTACGCTTTTATTATAGATTAAGTTAAAAAATTAACATTCATCTACTATATAACACGTCGTCAATGATAAATAATTAGCAAAAGAGCGTAAAAATACAAACATAAACAAGCAAGTGAAATGGAATAAAACGTACTATGGATGTAAACGCGACGCGCTCAGCTCAAATTAGATACGAAGATGCACCCGAGAGGAATTCATTTCGCGCTACGCACATATTCTAAAGTACTCGGGTTTGAGAATGGATCCTATTTTCGTAATTAAGTTCGAATCTTGAGGTCTAGATGGAGTAATAAAAAAGGTTGGATGTCGAAAATTTCGTAAGTGGTACGGTTCGCAAGTCGCGATACCTTGAATGATGATGATGCATTCATGCTATATATTTCATTCCTACTAAGTTTTAGCCGTCCGTTGACAGTTGGTTTCTAATCACCTACATGGCATAAGTCAGAAAACACTAACCTCTATCTGCATGGAGTGCGTAGATATTGAAGAATAATAAAAATTAGTCCTTTACCACAGAATGTTTATTAAACGACCATGGTTCCGATCCTTTGGGTCATCATTATGACCCATCAAAATATAAATATTTCTTATTGTTTAGGATGGAAAACTATCACAAAGGCCGATACATTACATTTTACGCATAGGTATTAAGAAGTGTTTTGATTATTCAACTTTTCGCCACGATTTTCGCTTGTAGTTGTCGTTTTTCTCAGATTGATCAGTCGATATCTGTTACATATCGAGGGCGAATCCTCTTCTTTATGGAACGTATCAAGATTGTTACATAAATTGATGGATCATGCGGCATTCTTTTACGTAGGGGAGAGGATTTCCGGAGGTAATTTACCACCGAAAGGATAACCTTGAGTTAATTTCCATCCTGTCATGCAACTACGGTAGGCGTAGACCTTGGGCCTATTTACGACCACCCAGCGGCAAATTAAATAACTCTTTCTTTTGAGTTACGCCTTATTAGGGAGTTATAAAATCCACCGCCCCTCACACCTCCGCCCTCTCCGGCGACTCGAGAATCTGCAGAATCGAGTTAAGCCCCGGCACCGTCTCCCCTCTAACCCTTTTCGGCCATTATCCTTTCGCTAATTGAATTTCAACCCTCCGTGAGAGATATCCCGAGACCCTGCATCCCTTCTCTTATCAAGATGGACTTGAGAGGCAGCCTTTCCTCGGGCTAGTGCAAGGCGGGGGCAGCCGAGAGTGGTGGATGGCGTGGGTGGGAATCCTTCCCTCTGCTATGCTATTCTCACAACCTGTTTGCTTTCATCTCTCGGAAACTCGTTTTAAACCGACGGTGAACTTGTATTCCGGCACATTCATGCGTGAACGGTTTTGAATACACTCTGAGCACGCTATGATTGCAGGCGCGTTTCACGAGGAATGGCTTCTGCTTTTTGCAACGCGACTCCGTGCAGCACCTTTACAAGGTTTTGATATGCACGTGCGCACCAGAAGGGCGTCGAAGTCCGTTTATGTAGTCCTTCGGAGACTCAACCCGCATTTTTGATGAGTTCAAGAATGACATTGCGTTCTTAGAAATTACCCCAATGTGACGCAGTCGATGTAGAGGAAAAACATCTCAATTATCCCGGTTGGAATCTTGTTGAATTATACTTATTGATGATGATATTGATTCTTTATTCTTTAGATAAATGCCGTGCAATTTGGGCTGGTGGTAGTCATAAGTAGGGTAAACGGTGCGGAACTTCGTATTCACCATAGCCTAGGTGAGAAACCTCTTCTATACATTCCAAAAGTAGAATGCCACTCCAATCCAATGAAGTCATTTTCATAACATATCCTTCTTCGCCATTAAATGGTCCATCTACAAGAAAATTATCCAAGTATATTTAAATAATAAAATTTTACATTTTTTCATTTACGTATATTTCATATATCACAAATATTTATATAGTTTCATACATACTTATACATATCATTATTATTTTATTTATTATTAGCAAATTATTCTCTGTATTTGATGCGGAAATTCATCGCGCCCTAGGGACAAGAGTTCGAAAAGTTCTTCAAGTAAAGTACTCCATTCCATTTTTCTCCATTTCGATAGAAAAGTTATAATTACAGAGTTCCATTCTCAGTTTAAGGGTCGCAATTTTCTATGGACTATTTCTTTTTCCTAGATAATTCAGTTCTCTTTTATGCTTTCCTTTAATAGTTTTTGTATATTTCCTTGCCTTTCCGTTTGAGATTTTTCTGCCTTTGAATCTTCTTATCTTGTCTTAAATAATTTCAGTGACGTTTTCTGTCTTCCCTTGGGAACCCAAACAATTTTGACAGCTTTCTTCAGTATCTTCTTTTTACTCTGCCCTTTAGTACTTCAATCCTCCATCAAGATCCTCCTTTAGATCCTCCAATCTTTACATTCCAGCTAAGTCTGATAAGCGTTAAGTACTCCTCTATCTTCCTCTTTAAGCAGACGCGTTCATTCTGTCTAACTTTTAGCGGCGTAGATTAATACTAACTTATGGTATATATACATCATGAAAGGCAGAAAAAAATTATTCCTCGATGATTTAGTATACAGGCATTCTTTAAACGTGTGGTGATCAGATCGCCTCAGATAGTGAAGACGTAAAATTTCATCTTTTTTTCGGCTTCCGGAATACGGTTTTTGAACCTTGCAATTTTTACCTGATGGTGTAATGTCTTGTTGTCATAGACTACTTTTATTATTCATAACTGTTCTAAATGCCTGAAAAACCCTTACATTTTTTAAAAGCGAAACATTTTATTTCCTGATATAAGTTGAAGAGATCATATCAGGATAGGCTTTTCATATTTATGAGATATTTTATTTGCAAAGGAAATTGCAGTCAGAGCAACAGGAGAAAACCACTTTGTATCTCGCCTGAGCTATTAATAAGAGAACTCGATTAATCGGGTGAATGACATGTCCTTAAATTTCGCCTAATAACGGTTCATTTGCCGATAGAGTTGAGGGGATATCGACCGAATAATGATTAGCGTCGAGGTGGAAAGTTATAAAATGACGGAAAGCTTAGTGTATGATGTGCAGATTTGGGATTATCGACCTTTATTAAATTATGGATCTCATTTAGGTACAAAGTGCTTGTGCGATTCGCTATAAAAAGAGGGAAAATTGGAAGTTCCTCATCGGTGGAGATAAGCAGTCCCATGGAGGTAGAAAAATCCACCTTTTAAGAAAAAGACTGATATTTCGGCCTCGACTTTGTTGTAGGTGTCCATTATAAAGAATAACGTGGTATTAATGTTTTGGTAATGTTATAAGTGTTGTTTTTCGTAATTCTTTAGAAAAAAGACTCGCTGAAATCATTTTAACTATTCGTCTAGAAATACACTGTAAATGTATTTTACAGTAAAATCCACCACGAACATTAATCATCAAAAAATATTTTTCAGAAAATTGCAAGTAATATTTCTGATATTTCACTTATTATGAAAAATCCATTCTTGTGTATTGCATTCTTTTTCTGTTATTGCATATATTCTACACATACATTTTCCTCTGAATTTCACCGAAACATCCCTTTGCAGTAGGGATCATAGTAGTAGCATCACTGGATTTTCGGATTCCCTCGGAGGCTTTGAAATACGGTATTTCATTTAGTTTACGGTTCCTCTTGATTTTGAACAAATTTTGCTACTCATCTAACATCATTTGTTGATTTTATTTAACAGTAGCATTACTTCTTCGAAACCTGGTTAAGGCTGTTTTTAATGTAAGAAATCATCTTTCAAACGGAAGTATGATCTTCACTTCTATGCTTTGACGATTTCCGTGATTCTATATTTTTTTAATTAATCGTTTTTAAAAAATTAAAATTTAATATCTGAATGATTTATGCCATCTCAAAAGATGTCCTCCTTATTCTAGAATTCTTATCGTAAGGGTTTTTCTCGTAAATATTCATCGTCAATAATGTCGTAGACGTATAATTTTGTTGTCCTTGGGCAAGAAACAGTCGATAAGTAACTAAGTAACTCTTACTCGCGTACATTCTTTATTTTCGTGGATAATTTTGTATTACTCTAACACGAGTCTCACATTGTATTTATTTGTCTTGTATTGTTATTTTATCTTATCATGTTCGTTTGAGCCTATGAATCTCTTCCAAATTGTAAAATTTAATTCTGTCGTGCATTCTTGTGTTGCCTCTCTTTCAATCTAAATCCTCTCACTCACTATTTATTATGACATCAGATTTACTTTCATCATGCACTGTCATCAGTATACCAATTCATCCGCCCCATAATTCGTCAGAGCCTTCCCACAGTCCACTCATGTTTACCTTATCATACGTTTTTATCGCCCTAGAACTCGAAAAGAAGTCAAATATTAAATAGTTAGAGATTAATGTTGTTTTGTTGATAGTTAATTATCAACTACTTTTTTGCTTATGCTCATTATCATTCCATTTAAGCATGTGAAGTTAGAACTGAATTCTGCTTTCGATTGAACATACTTTACGAAATTATGCTGCATTTAAGTATAGCGTATTGTTCGTTAATACCGTATTTTTGCTGTTTTCACTGTATTTTTGACGGTGTTCTTCTCTTTTATATTTTACCTTGCCTTCTCTTACATATGTAGATTTTTCCGTAAGTTTTTTCACTTCTTTTCGTTGCCGGTTTTTTTCTTACTTAGGACATTTTTCCAAAGTTTTACTCGTGCGTTTAAATTACATTAAAACTCGTTGAATTTTCTTACACTTAGTCAATCTATTTTGAAATTTAATGATTTTTTATTATTCACAATGATATTGCCATGTTTTCAGTCTCAGCCTCACCCGAATAAAGACATTGTGCAGTTTTACTATTCGTGAAAAATTCCTCCAATTACATTTACAAAGGCGAGTATCTTTCCATCATTTGATTTAATGAAGGGATTTTTCCTTCCGATTCCTCTCATGACTTAATCACACAGGTGGCAAAAACTGCGCTGCCTACCACAGAAGTCTGTTATCGATTCCTCTACGCAGCTCTGCTTCCCTTTTGCACTGCCCATGTCGGCTTTATCTTTTCTTGCTCGCCCCCTCGATTGAATCTCATCCTTCCCTTCTGCTATCCCTTTATCCCTTTATGGTTAAGTCTCGCCTGAAGTCATTCCATTACATCCTCCTATCTCCTCCAATTTTACATTTTTTCTAGTCAGTTTACGCGCCACGTAAGCTTTTTACTAGGGCGTTAATTTAATGTCCGAGCTTAGCAGCACCTACGTCAACAAATGATTAATGTAACGTATATTTTACGATGTTGCCCTTGTCCCAATTTTCAGTTCTATTATATATTCACTAATTCATTAATTTAATTGGCATGCCCCGCTGCCACAATCCGGAAGGCGGACTATAGATTATTCATATAGATGTTGTGTATATGTGGATAATCAATTAAATCTACTTGGAAATTACTCTTTAAAAGGTATAAAATAAATCAGTGAAGTCCTAACATATATTGGCTTGCTTAGAAATGAATTCCTCTTTTTTCATAATTTGTGAAACGGTAATTATTGGAGGAAATTACTACTTTGTCCTTCCTTTAATTGCCCTGAGATTGTTATCAGCTATTTACAGTTAAGGAACTGTTGTCGTCATAGTGTTTTTTATTTATTATTAAACGGAAGTTTACCCAGTTTTATTTAAATGAGTCTCCACACTAATATACTTGCGCAAAATCTAATTCATTTGGATGTATTCGATTGTTTTAAATTGGGACATCCAGAGTAAATAGATGAGATCGGAAAAGTCGCGGGCAAATATTATTTCAGATGCTTTTTCTAATTGCCTTAGGTTCGAATTGACGCAAAAAAATCGTATTCAAAATAACGAGATTTTTAGGAACTTATATAAGCTCACTGTTCACAGATTTTCCCTATTTAAATAAGTTGGCTGGAAACATATTAACGCACCCCGTATTCTTCTCCCTGAAGTCCTTTTTTAAAGGTCCACTCCCGTTTCATTTAACGGCAGCCCTTCTCCCGTGTCTCCAATCCAGAATTTAGGGACGTTTTGTTTTTATTTTCTCCCAGAAACCCTTACCTTTTCTGGACCTCTGGCCAATTTCTCCCGCCTCTCCAACCCTTTCGTCGTTCTCCCTACCAAAACCCTTCCCCTCCCAACGGACTCCACTCTTTGATGGGATTGTCCCCGCTTTGTCTCCCGGAGCATTGCCTGCAATCTTTTTAGTGGGGAAGTCCATTCTCATGATCCTCAAAGGGAACGCAGACTTAAGAGCCGTCGCCCACATCACAAGCCCCCTTCCTCTACCGATTGTCGACGCGTATTGCAGGGAAATACCCCGTCAAGTTCCCCTTCTTTCTCCTCCTATTTAATCTCCGAATGACGGAAGTCTCCTTGCTCGCCAAACGGGGGCCGCGACTCCAAGTAAGGCTTTCTAAATGCTTTCAAATGTCCTACTGCGGTGATTTGCTTACATAATTCCGCACTGGGAGAGTTCACTTCCATCGTACTTTTGTGAAGTCGTAAGTCAAAAGAGGGGACAAACGAGATGCTTAATGCGATTAAATAGACGGACCCGGGGCGAGTGACATATTTTTGAATGGCTTAAGGTATTATAAAGGGGGGATTGAGTCCATCAGCAGCATTTTTAAACGTTGACCGTATCTTGCGTCTCATTACCGGAGGATGTGTACAAACTTCAGGGTGATGGCTCTTTTAAGCGGACGTATCTTCTGATCTCCAAGAGGAGGAAGGGAAAATCTTCCTCTTTGTGCCTATCTCAAGGGGTCAATAAAACTTTGGACTGATGTGCACGTTTCGGAGATTTGAATGAGTGAATCCTTTTTTAAAACGTGATAGATTGGTTTGGAAAAGGAAAAAATACTCCATTTCGGCTGGAGGAACATAAGAGGATGGATTTAGCGATTATTGCAGAATACGGCGTTTCGTAGAATTTTTTAGAAGTCGTAATGGTTATAATCTCATTTACCTTCTCCTCTACAAGATAACGAATTATTAGAATGTGGGACATGACATAGAATTTAAAAAAGGTGTTTTCAGTTGTCTCATTCCGGGAATTCCAAATAGATGCTATTATAGTGCATCCATCAGCAATCAAATTAAGATCTCTGCGGAAGTCATCTGCATTAATAAAAAAAAAGAAATGTGAACATATATATTTGAACTAATTTTTATTGAAAATTTCCGAGATAATTCAAAATTTAAGAATTAAAATATATTTTTATCCGTTATTTCACTCCGTTACATAAATATCGTTGAGACATTAGTCATCAACAATAATCATAATCATTCAACCTACAGAAAAATGTTTTAGTTTACATTGACTCTTGCAAACATTTCTCGGCAGTATTTTCGAGTCCATCTAACGCTGTATTGTCTTATGTGTAAGGAAGTCCAAGTCAGATCCTAATCGATACTGTCAATTTAGAATGGAACGGAATATCAGGGCTGATAAGGTCCATAAGGTACATACATACAAAACCAGCAAAATTAGAAAGCTAGAGGAAGTTCTTTCCCTTGATTTCAACAAGGACGTCGATCCCTCACGAAGAAGCAATTTATGACTTAACAATGGCGAGAATTAACAGGAAAGAGATTAACTGGGTTTAAATTTTTTATAAATGCTACACATGCTTGCATATATCGATATTTTTCATCATTACTTTCACCAATTTGATGCTAATTATTATCGTACTTAATATTTATTTGTTATTTACTTTATTAAATTCTGCATCGTAGCCACTTCCACCAGTTCCTGTACTTATCTGCTGTTAAGAATTCCTTGATAATAATTATAATAATTAACCCTATCATTGCATTAGTTTTACTACACCCAAAAATTAGATATGTAAGCATTTTATTAACGTAAAACAAAGTTAGTACAATTAATTCCATATCTAAAATAAAAACTTAATAATTTTGGTGATAATGTGTATTCTTTCGTCTTGTATCGTAAAGTTGATATGCTCTCCACTTGTTTTTTTAAATTTAGTTGTATTGTATTATTAAGCATTTTAATTAAGGTTACGAGAGGAACAGTGGTCCGATGGAAACTTCTTCGTACATTTCATGGAGTAAATTGTAGAGTATATAAATAAAGGAATAAAGAACAATGCAATATTAAAAAAACAATGCCGAATAAACTAGATATTCGATGGTGTTACCTCAGGGAAGGCCGTAATAATGGAGTGATTCCGAAGTCAACAAGTCAAATTGTGTGCTGTAAAACATTATAGCGACAGTTAGAGACATTTTAGAAGATAGCAACAACCACATCTTAAAAGTTAACATATGAGGTTTTCTATTCACGAGATTCCTCAGTACTTCGACATCTGAAGCGTTCTTATTAAAGGATTTAGAACGATCTTGTATGTTTTAAACCATTCTTTTGTGACCTTGCTTACGGAAGAATATTTTCCATAGTCATTTAGGCGAATAAACAGATTATTTACTAGGAAGGTCATTTTTGCCCGTAAATGTTAGGCTCTTTACTTATCTTGGATCATTTTCCATGTTGGTTCAGCTGCATAAATCTGTCTGTCTATTAACTTTTCTTCTCGAATCTATCTACTCCCATTCTATTTTTACATCTCACTAACGCGGTTGTATTTTTCAAAACTCATTAAGACAAATTTGGTTGTTCCCAGTCAAATATTTTTAAATTTTAAGAAGTTAAGAATGATGCAGTTCTCAGACTACAGAAGTTAGGCTTTAGAATAAAAACGAAGAATGAGTAAATAAAATAAAACAATAATGAGTTTAGAATACTCCCTGATATACGAGTTCCGTCTCTCCCTGTTCAGTCGATGGGACTGGGAAGTACTGTACCATCCACCATACTCCCCGGACTTAAGTCCTTGTGACTTTGATTTGATTCCGAAGATGAAGGAACCACTTCGTGGCATTCGCTTCAGAACTGTTCCAGAGATTCGACAGGCAGTAGACCGCTCAATTCGCACCATCAACAGAACAGGCTCTGCTAACGGTATGCTACGCCTTCCACATAGCTGGCAACGGGTTCTACACAACGCTGGTGACTACTATGAAGGACAGTAACAGGTGCAAATATGTAACGCTTTTGTATTGGTTGTGAATAAATAGTTGCCACTATTTAAGTTCTAACCCTCGTATATCAATGCCCTGAGCGGCGAGACTGATAGCAATGTGAGGGTATTTGTGGATGACTCGGTAATATATAGAGATATATTAAAGGACAAAGACCATATTAACTTTCACACTACGGCATTTAGCTGATAATTAAAACTCGTATTAGTAAAAATGGCAACTAAATCTTTATGTTAATAAATTCTCTGTGGTCAACTTCTTCGAAACGAAACAATTGCGATAGAATCGCTAGTACAAAATTAGTGAAATGAATATAAATGTGGTCGACTCGGTTGAATATCTCGGAATCACTCTTAATAAATAGCAAACTGGAGCAAATATATCCGAAAAATCTGCGTTAAAGCAACTAAAAAGCTTGGTTTTAGAAGCGTATTGTAGGCAGATGAGATGAAAAGATTAAAGAACGATGTTACTTCATTTGGTTAGGCCCCATCTGGAATGTGTAGCAAGTGTATGGGGTCCTGCGGATAAAACGTGTACACGCGAACTCGAGAATGTGCAGTGCAGGACGATGCTATTTGTTAATAAATGCTACGATAAGATTCTTTCAGACGCAGGTTGGGTATCCTTAAAAGGAACGGCATTAGAATTTATGCTGCGATTACTTGCTAAATTCAGAGAAAGTACGTTTTCGGAAGACGTAATTGGTATTATGCGACCCCCTTCTGCTACATCGGCCGATCCGACAGTGAGCGTAAAATAAGAGAAATAGATGCGAGGACAAGTTGTTTTAGGGAATTATTCTTCCCGCGAACGATACGTGACAACAATAAGCTAAGAAGGTAACTCGAAAGCTTAACACTCCCTACTATTTGCCGAAAGGCCACTTGCAGGGTATTTATGTAGATGTAGGAAGAAATTAACATTGGCAGATATCTGTGGGATACATAGCATATATTAAAACTCGTATTGATTTTTTCTTGACTACACATTGCATTTGTTGATAAACATTCCATAAATAGAATAGGTTTATAGAGATGGAATTTTAACATTTGTGGGTTAGTTATGTTTATATTTATGCTAGTAATTAAATTTGTTGATAAACATTCTATAAATAGAATATGTTTATAGTGATAGAATTTTAACATTTGTACGTTAGTTATGTTTATATTTATGCTAGTAATTCTTGATTATCCATCTATACTGTTTTAATAATATTTTATCGGCTGAAATCACTGCCTCCTTTCACTCCCTTTGATTCACTCCCTTTCAATCCCGTTTGACTCTGGTGTTCAATTCAAACAAAATAAGAGACCACATACCGAGAAATAGGAACTGAAAAATGCTTAAAAGTAAGAGTTTCTATTTCACTAACTTTGAAATGGAATAAAAATAGAAGAAAGACTTTCTTAATGACAAGTTGAGAAACTGACCTAATTTATTACACACAAAATCATAAGACTAAGAAAGAGTAATCTTAAGTTGCTCAATGAAGTTTGTGCATATGACTAATTGAAATATAATTGTTTTCTTTGTAATCCTATCGCGTACATAAAATTCTAAATACGAAAGCTATCACATAAAATGTTTCCTCGAAATATCCCAAACAGTTTATTTCTTTGGTTCTTTAATCCTTGATTAATTTTACTAATTGATGATAGTAAAAACTGAAGCTTCACGTATGACATTAACAAATGTCCAAATTCGCTAGCTTCACTCCACTCACTAATCGCTCTCTGCCAAACACAATTTCATCCGCTGAACCATAGCAAATAAGTGCAGTTTTAATGAGGAAATGAATGATTCCGTAATTTTAAAATATAAACTATAGCTAGAAAATTTTTTAGAAAGTTTAAATGTTTACTTACCATTTCATTTGAATCAGATTAGGATATTGCGTTAGGAATAAAAGACTCCTTTGCCTCAGGGTTTCTTTAGGTAGATCTCTTCAATGGAGCAAGCAATGATTTAAGCCCATTTTCAAAGTTTCAGCTCGTTTCAGTATTAGAATCAAAATCCACTCCTCCTTGAACTATATCATCTACACGTTTGATAATATTCGAAAGCTTCTTCAAATTCATTGTCTCTGGAGGTCTTTTAGCACCGTATTTGTCCCCTTCCACCAGCTGGTTATTGGAACATAACTCCTAAACAGAAAACTCTGCATTATGTTCCTCCACTAACTCTTCTACATCTCTTTCCAACATATCTGGAAGGCCCTCCCCTCCAAGGCTTTTACCAACGTCTATAATTTCATCCACTACGGTAGTTAAATCTTTTTCGGTCTGTAAATTTGCCAATGCATTCGGGCCACAATTTTTTCCGAGCTCTATTCATTGTCATATCCTTCGCGTAATACCATGCTCCCTTTATGTTTTGAATAGCAATTGATTTTACCAGGTATATTTTCAAGAATTTCCACCATAAGTCGTCGAAGTTAATAATGCTTGAAATTGGATATGATACCCTTACTCATGGATTGAGTTAACGTTGTCGTATTTGGTGGCAAAACACATACCTTAATGTTCTCGTGAAAGTCTACAATTCTTAATTGTTGACAAGTAACATAGTCGAGTAAAAGTATGAATTAAAGGTTTTACTTTTATAACTATAACTTTCAACTTCTGTCCAGAAAAATGCCCGGACCATTCTTTGTTGATAATGGAAGTCATCCACGATTTCTTACTTGCCATCCAGCGTAAATGTAGTGCGCTTTTATAGACATATTTTAATGCTCGAGGATTTTCTGAGCGGTAAACCAAAATCAGCATAAATTTAAATTAAAATAAATTCTTTTGTATTTTCGTTTGAAACTTTGCTTTCTATAAATCTGTTATATATAAAATTAATACCTTGATATTGGTTAAAATGTACCGATAAACTTTAAGACTATGGTAAAGAAAATAAAAATCTGTAACTTTTGCTCAAGTGAACGGTGTAC
>KZ308793.1:756000-779984 GCA_000376725.2 Ladona fulva
GTTTTACAACCTCTCTAGGAGTATTTTCCATCCTAAAAGGACCATCTAGCTGCTGCCCACAGTAAACTTCCATATTCAGCGTGTAGAAGACTCTTGCATCCACCAGAGCAAATACTTTTACGCCATACTTGGCAGGCTTGCTGGGTAAGTACTGCTTGAAAGAACATAAGCCGCGAAATCTTACAAGCGTTTCATCTACAGTCGCATATTCTCCAATCATAAACCATTGTTGATAGTTTCGCAAAGACAATTCAAAAATCTCCCTTATTGGTGCTAATTTGTCAAACTTTCTTCTTTCTGCTCTATCACTGATGTCGTCAAATCTTAGGTTGAATAAAAGAAATCTAAACCTTTGAATGTTCATAGAAGAATGAAAAATCTCAACCCCTAATCCCCTTTGATCCCACAGATCTGCAGTATTTTGTCTACCTGACCTATAAACACCCGCAAAAATTAGAAGACCAATGAGGCACTCGATCTCCATTTCATCAGCACGTCGTGCATCTCTTTCCCGAGCGTAATTGATAGAAATTTTATCAATATGAATGTTGGTATACAATACAATACGATTTATTATTTCCTTATCAAACATAAGATCAAAGTAATCTTTCGGAGATTTGATAATATCTTTCGACCCTTTGAATCTCGGTGTTTGCGTGACGATGTTGCAGGCAGGATTTCTTACTTTTCGGCGTGGTTCCTCTTTTCTCCAAATTGAGGAATCTTTCCGTCACCGTCACCAAATATTTTCCTCGATTTCTTGAAGATCTTCGATCTCTGTGTCGAAAATTTCTTACTCCGTTTCGGTATCATGCTCCGATTCATTGGAGATGTCACTCGAAGATTCTGACTCCTCCTTTGAGTAGTTTTCGTCGGATGACTCGTCCAAAAGGAGACCTAATGAATGTGAGTCCTCTTCTCTATTCGACATCTATTTTTATAGGAAAATAGGAGTTCGAATATTATGAATAATTTCATTTTCAATATTTACTTCATTTACTCAATGATAGGGGAAGACAGTCGATGAATACAAAAGATGAATTTTACTCACCTCAATAAATGTAGTTGACGGCTGTGATTGAATAGTTCCAAGTCAAATCAAGGTGTGAGTAACTCAGCAAATGCTCCAATAAATCAGTATTTATAAAAAAAACAATATCCCAAAGTAAGTATGCAATCTAAATGAAAATGCCTGATTCCAAAAAATGTACACGGGATCCTGGCGCTGCCTCAGCCCGGCTCCGTTCAAGAAAAAGCGTGCTCACCAGAAAACGTTTAGTTTAAAACTAAAAATTTCTGCGTAAACATCTTTCTCACACGTGTCCCTGTAGCTACTGAAAAGCTGGGGGCAATAAAAACAAAAAAGGTCGGTAACCACCATAACATCGGTCGCGTGGGGTAGAAATCTACCCCGCGCGACTAACGGAGGGTTAACAAACTAGAAATTGTCCATTAATTGTGATATGATACCATGATCCATTAAATATCGACGTCCATTAATCGATTTTTGTCTATCTTTCATTGCTGAAAAGCCTCAAAGTTTTATTTCGTAGAATTTTGATGTAATCACAATTTATCTATTTTCAACTACTAATAAATAGCACGTTAGGTTGATTAAAAGAAGTTAGATTAAGTTAATTTAGAGGATTCGTTAGAGAGACCATCTTCTGCAAGCACTGCGAAGGTGAACTCGTTTTTTTTATACCCCTCCATCAAATTTCATTCATATGCTAAATATTTTCTCGGAGTAAAAATTTCTTTCCGGAAAGATCGTCGAAAGCAGAGGATGGTACGATGCCATACATGCCATGCCATGGGATAAGCACAGTTCTTAAATAAAAATGAAGACACGAGAAAATAGAAATTTGTGAATCGTGAGATTATCTTTAGAATAAAATACGAGGCTTAATGAAGGATTAGGAATTAAAAAGTTAAAATATTAACGCTAAAGACGTTTTATATTCATACTGAGAAAATAGTCTGATCGAGGCATACAAAATTACAATCAATCAATGAATTTGCAAGTATTTTTACACTGTACGGCGTTTTTGGCGTACTTTCTTCCACCTATGTTTATCTTTCCAATCATCCTCGGCAATTCCTCTTTGGTGCATAGCCCGTTTTACTCCATCATCCAAATTGAGCCTAGTTCTCCCTTTCTTTCTTCGTTGTTGACAGATTCAATGTTAGAGGGCCTTCTTTTCTCCTCCATTCTCCGCATATTCCCGTACTAATTTAGTCTTTTTGCATTAATTTATCTATTATTTCTGTATGGAGTTTCACTTGTTCCATTATTTTTTCATTTCTTACTTTGTCTCTGAGACCGCAACTTCTCCAGTAATCAATTTCTTAGTTTTCCTTTGTTCCTTCCACTTACTATCCGCACTTCTGCTCCATAGATTACTATGCTTTTCAAAACTGTTCTTTATCATTTTCTCTTCCAGCCGTTTTTTGTATTTCTATTTTATATTATAGATTATAACTGCCCAATTGATTACTATTACAACATTAAAAAACTTAAAACAGTAACAAAACTGAATGTTTATAAGTGGAATTTCGGATTGGGTATTTTATTACAAACAATAAAAAATAATGAAATTTTGTAGAGGAATGGAAGATTTCGCATAAAATGTTAAAAATGATGAATTATCTCGACGTTTAGCTAGATCATGAGGGTATTTTCTCATCCGTTTAGTTGAGAAATTGAAATATTAATTTCATTTTAATGTTATGGCTGAAAGTAGCTATGGCATTCATATTTGTTACGATTTCAAGGTATGTCTTTAAAAAATGAAACTTTTCATCTTAGAATCCATATGGACTTAAGAGTATTGAAAGGTTCCTTCAAAATTGCTTTGGGAGCAACCAATCATTCCCACTTTTTTCGCATACTCAACTTTCAATACAACGTTAAAATGAAATTTTATTCGTAATATGGCGCAGTATTATTAACCTTGATAAAAAATGATGGCAACGAATTCCATTAAAGTAGACATTTATTAGCTTTCTTCTGAATTTTTTCTTTAAGATAACTTTCAACTTGAAATACGTTTTCTGCTGCCTTATCCTCAACTACTTCAGAAGGACAGTTTGCTCAAGAGGCTGAAAATAGAATGTTTAAATTATTCTATAGTTCAGATACAGCGAATAGGATATTAAATAGATGACCTAAAGTCTGTGATAGAATGTAACGTGGAGGAATACTTCACTATTACTTTACATTTAATTGGGAATACTGCTCAGTGATGCCATTTCAGCCGAAACGTAATTGCATAATCATTCAACATTAATAATGTCCTTCGTAGTTGAAGCCACATTGGAAACTGAAAAATAGAAAACTAATAATAACTGATGAAAATAAAATTTCTGTCACAGATGAAATGAAACATAAGTCGAGAGAGAGAGTCGATCGTTAATATCTGCCAAGGTTTTAAAAATTAAATTCGCGTTTTGTAAAATTTTTATTTTATATATTCACGTATTCAACTCATTTAAATTAGTCATTTTGCATCGAATAGAAATGTTTTGTAGTTACTAAGACTTAACATGTTTGATTAAAACTTTGAAACTTCAAAGGACCAATATTTTGCGTGTTCAACTGTTGTTCAAGAAGAAGTCTGATTGCTGTAATCCGCTTGCTTTCGTTTCGAAACCACTTTCATTCTCTACTCGCACTTGTAAGACTAAAATGGGGCTATATAAGATTAATATAAACAGTATAAAAATGGTAATTCAATGGACACTTTCCTGTCATCGAAGCTTCACTCTATCGTTACCGAGCGAGCGCTCCCCACCCCACCCTTCCTCTGACGTGTTTGCGAAAAAAGTAGTTTGTTAGTGGGAGAGAAACTAATAATAATACACATTAGCGATGTACTTCTACGGTTAGTTTAATTAGATTGGATTTTTATCGACAAAATGACGTTTTACCGATCTCAGAATTTTTTTTCGACTGTAAATAATTGATTCTATGATTATTACTAAACATCTAATTCTAATTGAATTCAAATTCAACCCTGGAACCTCCACCCACACCCATTCATAATTGAAATGCGAGTTTCCTTCTTAATTCCATAGATGGCATTCGTGTGTCTTACGAACGGTCCTAACAAGTATTTCGATCTTTCCTGTCCTAAAGTGATCAACATTTTTGGTAGATGAATTGGATGTACGGCGAGAAAGGGCTATCGTAAGTTACAAGTGGGATCGCATTCCAGAGGGATCTCCATTTATCCCAGTCCTGATCTGCGCTTGTAATTTCGTTTTCGTTTGGTTCGTGGAGCGATGGGTGTGCAAGTGCTTTCGAACTCAGGGAATGGCCACATGACGGGATTTCCGATTTGCGCGCAACGGGCGTGCACAGCTGCCATCTGACGGCGTTTTTCCACACTGCATCCATGCCCTAAAATTTTTCTTTCCTCATAGGTGGGACACCTTCCTTCCTCGTTTCATTTGCGGAGGAATTGCGGAATAGTATCCTTGCAAATTTATTCGCATGAGAAGTGTACACGGACTGGCTTGCATTGAGAGTCCTAATAACGGCCTCACTAAAGTGGGCATTAATTCATGAGAGTTGGTTATCTGTCTATTTCGCGCGCTCGTAGCAGATATTTGTTCAATGGACCACTATGGGTCGGAAAAATTTAATAAAGTCCTTGAAGGAATTACTGCTTCTAAATGGGAATTTAATTCTTCTGAATAGTGCACAAGCATAAAGCATTCGATTGTGAAACCACCTAGGCGTCGAACCGAAACCTAAAGGAAGAGCTATTTTAGCCTGAAAAAAAACCAAACACAAACAAAAAAGATTGAAATTCTAGAATCCGAACCAAAACTGTAAACCACTGTGTATTTTATTCCAAATTTTTGGTTTTCAACGATGCACATTTTACTAAATTGCAGGAAGATTTACTAAACAAGTGTAACTAGGACTTACATATTCTTAATACCTTAGTTCTTAATCTTAGTTTTATTCTAAAATTAATTTATACATGTGTATAAGGGGAAGGCTTGAAATAATAAAAGAAGCTGCCAGAAAGTTATAATATTACAATTTCTTTGAAGTAAAAAAAAGTTCGAACCGCTTTGATGTCGGCAGAAGGGGCTAAACCGGAAACGAACAGATATTTGCTTATTTCGTTTATCCGGAGCGAAAACCGGAACGAAAAGTGTTCTAAGTCTTTCCTTTAACGCATTATCTAAGAGATTCACAGTCTGTTTCGCACACAAATGTTTCTGTAGGATAACGGTTAAAAATGGAGTTTCGACTTTAGATAATAATAATCAGTATTAATATCAATCTTAATTGAACTTATTGTTAGAATCTTCGTTATCTCGTAGAAGACCTTTTTGCTCCAAACAGTTTTATGCATATCTCCATTTTTATGCATATCTCCATTTTTATGCATATCTCCATTTTTATGCATATCTCCATTTTTATGCATATCTCCATTTTCCTTTTTCGTGGCTATTTACCTGGTCCGCATACTTTTTACCTTCACATATAATTGTGTATCCTCAACAAAAATTGCCGTCTTTTTAATTTAAACAACTTTTTATAACAATTCACTAATTAAATCTATTTCAAATTGACGAATGATTGGATGGAAGAGGAGACTTTAAATACTAAAAATCGCCCAAATGAAGACGTTATTTATTTCCTTTTGTTGGTTTTATTTCTTGTTTGTTGGTTACTTGGAAAGCTCAGTGAATAACTTTGCCTTTTTGAAATTTGTTGCTTTTTATCACTGGCTTTTGCATCTTTTTAGGAAGCTCTTGCTCTTAGTTGTCTCTCCGAATCCCAGTGTAAACAAATATTTAGAATCAAAGAAACAAGTGAGAAATTAATTTCCATTGATTTGGCGAATGTTTGGAGAATGTTCTAGTTTTTCTGCACAACACCGTTGTGTGCAACACAACACGCACGAAGGAACAGTGGCTTAAATAATGTGTAATAGCCTTCGATGAATGAGGTTATTGATGAACTACGAACGGTAGATAGTAATTACACGTATGAAATATCCTTCAAAAGATAAGTTATAGAGTAGCAGCAATTACGTACAGTCACTTGCCAAAGTTTCTGGGCAAGTTCTGTCGCTACTCTAGCGGCCAAACAGTGCACTTGAAATTTCTGTTAGTACTACGTGATTTGCAGTTAAGGAGAAAACAGTGGTGGGGGTCTATGTTCTGGAACTTGAGGAAAGTGAGAGGAAAGAAGGAATTCACTGGAATTTCAGGAAACCGTACTTGAACAAAAACTACACCTTGCTCATTTCGAAATGTCTCGAAAATTTGCTCCAAAAGATAATTTCCTTTGGCGAGCTTATGATAGAACAATAGAACAAGTTACGTTCCAATTAAAATATCGGAGGGACACCTCTTGCAGTTTTCCAACGAAGCACTTTTTATTATTCGCTGGTGTTCGAGAGTTCTGGGTATGGAAGGAGATAGAATATAAATTATAACTTTCTATCATGCTTTCTTAATTCCTGAATGGCAATTCTCTTTTGCCAAACTCTAATGATTAAGCGCGATATGCTGAGTGAACGAAATATAAATTCAGAAGGCAGAATTCCCTTCCACTTAAAAAAAAAAAGTTTAGATTTTCCCCTTCTTTAGCTGCAAATCTCAAATATATAATTCCCTTAGAATTACTTAATTATAAGGAATTTAATCGTTCAGAATTTGTTAGTTAATCAACTTCTTCTCTATTCTGGCTGAAAAACCACATTCGCTGATGATATTGAAATTTGTTGTGGATTCTCCTTCGTACTTAAGACATTAAAAACGCTTGATATAGTTATTCTGTTTAATTCCCCATCATAAAATACAATTTCTCAGTATAGTAGCAAAGAAAGCGAGGTGACAAAAATGAAGTTTAAAAATGCCCATCCCCTATTCTCTTAGCCGAATTTGGAGCTGTTAACTAAGACCTTAGGATAAGGAAGTCTCCAGTAATCCAATCCAATATATCAAAGTAACAACTACAAATGTAATGAAATAAGGCTATAAATGTAAAGTAGAAACTAGTCTGTGATAATTTCGTAACAGGAGAGATGGCAGAGGATCTACACGATACAGTCAATACACATAAGAAATAAGGCAGACAAATGACAGCAATTTTGGAAAATTGGCTTCTCATGATGTATTTCAAAGACTCTCTAAGAATACTCAATCAGAGAAAGGGTGGAAAGTCGAAGGATGTGTAAGGAAGCCCAATTTTCAGATTCAGCAAAAATTACCTTGCCTTAGGAAAGAGGATAATACAGAAGGATAAACCGACTTCCGTTAGCTCCTCAGTTCTAGAGAAACCTAACAATACGAATAAAATTACTTGCATATTGCTCGCTTATTAGTGCTAAATTTCCACTAATCCTCAAAATTGTTTCTTATTCGGATGTAAAGTATTCTATCTGTTGAGCCAAAACAGAATTACCGTACCTCAGATGCTATCCTAAATATTCGGACCCCCTACTTTTGGCCCTTGGGTGGGTGATGGACCCTTGGATGGGGTGGAGATATCCGAAGAGGGTCTTGAGAGGACCTGAGAGAGCTGAGAGCTGAGACCTGACAATATCGATTCAATATCACTGAGTGGTCACTCATTTGCTTTTTTCAATTTTATTAGAGGAAATGATAAAGGAATATTTAAAGGGAAAGAAATGAGACAAAACGATAAGGTATAACTCTTGTTAGTGGTTTTCTTCTGTTTGCCGAGGTTTCTGAGACATTGAAAAAGGTTGTTGGATATCACTGACAAAGACTGATAGAAGTGGATTGAAGATAGACAAAGAAAAATCTAAGATTAAGAAGATAGAACGAGAAGAATAAAATCAAAAAATCAACGCTAGGGGTATAGGGGGTGATAATTAGAAGAGAAGTTCTAGTTCCTTGACAGTGTGAAGTATAGTAATAAAAAATAGGAGATGAAAATTAAAGAAATAATGAGAATGACGAAGATGGCATTCAGAAGAATGTAAACATTGCTAAAAAGAGAGATGGACGTAGGATTAATAAAAAGGTAATGAAACATAAGGTTTAGCATGTTTTTATATGGCTCGGAAGTGTAGACAATTAAGAAAACTAACGGAAAGAGAATAGAAAAGTTTGAAATGTGATAGAATTCCGAAAAAAAAGATGAAAGGAATACCCTCGAGGGAGAAATTAAGAAATGAGAAGATGTTTAAGCGTTTGGAAGAAGAGGGCTGTTGATAGAAATTATGAAAAAGCTGCAAAGAAGTTGGATTTTCAACGTATGAGAAAATATTGAATCTGTAGTAAAAGTAGCGGTGGAAAGAACTTAAAGAATGGAAGAAGAAGAGTGAAACTTCTCGACCAATTGAATTTAGGAACAGGAAATATAAAATTGAAGAGTAAAGCGGAGGAGTGAAGGTAGAGGCTGTGACAACGCCAAGGATTTATCGACAAGCAGAACATTCATTCATGAATCCTTATGAATAATGCACTACGTTCTTGATTATCGCTTTATCGAGATTTCTCTCATCTCGGCAATGAAACAATTTAATCTTGAAATTAAAGATTTCCGTAGGATAGGGGGATATTTAATCATTAGTATAACGCCCCAGAAAAGTTATCGTACATGTATTTAGAATTACTGCGACGATATTTTACGTTCAGGAAAAAACTCTTTATGAATTATTTAAAAATGCTTTTCACTTTCTGAATAATGCATTACCTTCCGATATTTTGGATAAATCCACCCGATATGAACGCGACAAGACGCACTTTTATAGGGAAGATTAAAATAAAGATAGTATAGTAGTATTGTTGAAAGTGCTTCGGCATGCTTAGGTATTTTACGTAGTTTCCCACCGGGAATCGAACCCGGCACAGCTTTCTCTAAGGCCCACTTGTCTATCCTGAGGCCCCATAAAAGTAAAGAATCCAATAATGGGAACGGCATATCGAGGCAAACGCCGAAAGGAAGGAATAAACAGCGAATAAAGAAATTTTATTCCGGCATCATTTTACTGAATGCAACTGAAGACGAGTCTGGAGATCATTACCGTTCCAAAGAAAATATCTTCTAGCAATATAATTACATTCGAATCTATAATCACGTAAATGCGAAAAAGTTTGATTAACATTGCTCAACAAAGATTGCAGGAGATATCACCCATTACTAAGTTACTTAAATATTATCGGTCACTTATTCATTTCAATATTCATCAAGAGTGATAAATCCCTTACCCTTAAGTTTCCACATTCGTATCCGTAAAAGATATAGGGAGGGTGATTTTCCAATCACAACGCTGAATTCTTAAATTAATCCAGAATAGTTCCAACAAGCCGTTTATAGAATTAATAATTTTAAGGATTAAACAATTCAATGGAAATTCATTTTGATGACAAAGCGTATGACTTCTATGTAATTAATACTTCCAAAAGAAGACTCCTCAAAGTTCTCCGGCAGAGGAAACGATTAATATACCGCAGGAAATGACAAAATAGTTTTCGTTCGTGTGATAATTCTATTTCCCATGTTAGCGTGATAATATTTCATAAAAAACATTTATTGGTAAAATTATAGAACCTAAGTCAAGGTAACACAAAATACTATTTCGTGAAATTTTAGATGAATGTTCACCCTGAAAGCTGCTTATAAAGCAAATATATCAGCATTAATGCTCACATTCATCCTCTAACATAGTCAATGGTTGAAGTACCTTGAAATCGGCTAATCGTTGCCAAGTTGCTCGTCTAGCCGAAACCGAAAAGCTTTTCCTTCCGGTAAACTAACTCAATGGAAGACAAAAGTAACCTTCAAACTTTCATAATTCCAATGGTGCGAAGCACTATATCTATTTGATTCCGGTTCCCTGAAATTCTTTTAGCGATTCATTCTCACCCGCCTGAAGTTCCAAAACATGTTCCCCCACCTTCTTATCTGCAAACCACGTAGTGCCAACAGCAATTTTAAGTGCACTGTTCTGCCGCAAAAGCAGCGACAGAACTTGCCCACAGACTTTTGCAAGTGACTGCACATGGTGTAATGGCAGGTCTATTTGATGAGGTGGAAGATCTGGAAAATCTTTCCCAAAGAGCAACTAGAGTAGGGAAATTGGGATCGGTAAGTGTGCGGATACTATGAAGGGGAATACGGCAGCTATGAGAGAGCTATTAGAGCGAAAAGAGTGGCGCGCAGGTATCGACTGGTCTTCGCATTGCTCAGCCCTCACTCATATCGGCTTTTTTGCGGAAATAAGCGGCTGGTCAAGCGATATAATTGCTTCGGAGACTATGAGGAATCAATAATTCGAATCGCATGGGAGTTTCTCTCCAATAGGGCTAATTTGTTCAGTGCTGCGTCATGTACATTCCACTGCATTTTAATAACCAAGTTTACGACTGGAGTGAGGGTGTTGGGCCGTGTGACTGGCAGAATGCGAATCTGGAAAAACTGGAAAAATTCCCTCTCGAAGCGAACTGAAGAGGGCTTCTCGTTTACCCCTCTGCAAATAGAATTATAGACAAGTGGTATGAATGAATGAACCGTGGTAACGACCCAACGTATCGCCGAATAAATGTAGAGATATCAGCTCAATGGGGGATTTAAAGGAAAAAGCGATGGAACTTGGGAACGGGGGAAATCATTTTTTCCGCCTCGGAAATGGTGTTGTTCTGTATGGATGTATGAAAAGTGTTTAACCTGACCGGGTTCCGTGATGAACTTCCGAGAATCATCTAGTTACATTCTTACTAAAGTATAATTGCAGATGCATTTCTCATTGCTTTTTATTGGCTAAATGGGGGTATTCATAATTACTAATCACCTTCTTTTCAAGAAAATAATCTAATAACTGTCATACCAAAATTCAGTATAACTAATTTATAAATGTAATAATGTATAAATAAAATTAATATTTGAGAGCACGGAAGTCACGTAAATTTGAAATAAGGTTCTTATGAATGAACTTCCCACGAGCGTTCCCTCTAGCTAATGTTAAAGTCTGTCATTACTCGAATCGTTGGTTCGACGAATTTTTACCGAAAAAAAAAGAATTTTTTAATTTCAATTCAGTCAATTCTAGATCGCGAGTTTTTCTTCCAGTTATTTGATTCAGAGAACCGTTCTTTGTCTCTTAGCTCTTAATTTATCAATTCTAACGAATTTGTAGTAGGAGTCAATAATTAAAGAAAGAATAAAATCCGTACTACTAAATCATTTTATTTATAACTCATTAAGGTCTCATTGCGTGATGAAAGCGTGAAGCGTCAAAACTATGGTCGTGGAATATTAGTGGTACGTACGAGTAAAAGTTTTGTTTTCTTTCTTAGATTCTTCAATTTTAATGCTGAAACCAAATGTTGGTTAAGTGGAAGTTTTCCACGTAGGAAACGCATTTTATCGGTGTACACTATTTTCACTAATATTATAGATTAATTATTCCATTAATTCACAGATTAATTCAATATACTAATCTTAATTATTATAATTCAATATGTAACAATGTATGTAAGAGTGCTCTCCTAATGCTCAAGTACGTGTAATCGTACGCCCTTTTAACATTGTACGCCATAAACACAGGGATCCCGGATAGTCAGGTGGGTAAGACGGTCTCGGGTTCGAATCACGATGGGGGCTCACGCGCGGAGTGAACTCAGCAGTCGACCACATTTGAAAGTACTGTCCTAACTTTATAATTAATGCACTCGCATACGCATACATACATTAATTCACTCACTTTACACTAATTGACTTTGCTGGTAAATCGCACACAAGAAGATAAAGATGACCTAAGTAATAGATCCTATTTTTCCATTATATCCTCGTGCGATACAATCATCATATTTGGGCCAATCAGGAAATATCTCAGAAAGTAACAACTCTACACCATCCGTATCTCTCTGAACTATGAAACATTTTTACATGCTCATTTCCAGTCATCTACAAGTTACTTCCAAGCATATTATCATAAGGAATTCCACTGATAAATCTTACGGGCGATCCAAAATATTTCGTTTCAAATATCTGCATTACAACGCCTATTGAATCCAATTCTTACTTCTGTCCTCGAGGTAGTTGTCATCGAGGACATGCCCTGACGTATTGTTGTTCATTGTAAAGGGAACAAATTTCCAAGAGGTTTTTTGAATGGATACCAGTTTTCGTTTCCGTGTATTTTTCTTTTCTGGAAACGAAAATGAACAAAAGTACCCTCTTCTGCGTGAATAAGTAAGGGATATTTCGACTATGTATCTGCGAAAAGTCCTCCTTCATCTCATATAGCAACACCGAATCATTGAACCGTATGTTTACAAGATCTACACCTTGAAACCTCTGCCCGGCTATCAATAACACTCTCGAGTTTTCGACACCTTCGAGAGCCCACAAATATTTACAGAAACCCTTCTTGTTGCCCCCGAAAAGAAAATATTCATTGGAAGAACTCCCACCGATCTCGCTGCAGCGTTGAGATGCGCCAAAGGTGCTAAGCGATTCGTCCACCAAATTGCTTTTTTAAGCTCTGCTCGACACATTTTCTATTCTCTTTATGAGACTGTTACCCTTGTGAAGAAATCGCAGTGCTCCTGTAAGGGTGGGACTGTTTTTCATTCCTGTGATGCCCGGGAGAGATTAATGCCCTGGGCCGTGTGAAAGGTGAGAGCGGAGGGCCCGCCACAAAAACCAACGGTTGGTTGACCGCGACACATACGAGCAGAGGTTCACCGGTGCCCTGTAAAACCGGTCACGAGGGTTGGGATGTTTGGCACCCCTGGGGGAAAGGTGTAGTGCTTATAGGTGAGATAAAAGGCTGCACGAGGAAAGAGACGTACAACTAGGGACGAGGATGGAAGGGGAGTAAAATGGAGAGAAAATTCGGTCCAAAAAAAACAATCGAGCACTTTTAGGGGTTCTTCACAGCCATCTGCCTCAGCATGCTTTTCTTTCTCCCACCTTTCTTTTACCTTCCGCCTCCGCCTAGCTTACTAACACAACACGACATTTCCGAAATCGCTCAATAATTCTTTGCGACTCTCCACTACTCTTGTCGACTCTGCTCACTCCATTCATTCCTCTCTCAGACGATGTCTCCCTTTCCATTTTTTCTTCGTTTTTCGACTTTAACCTTTCCCCTCCCTTCGTCTCCAATTTGCTACTGCTTGGTCTTATTACGCGTGGGCTAGCCAATCACTCATTTTGGCATTACTCCTTAACTTTCTCCTCCATTTTTCGTTCATACCGTTCCATTTCTCGTGCTACCAAGGGGGCTACACGCTCTAGAATTACAGAAGGGAAGTATAAGAGAGTATGCAAACATTCCGTGTCACTCCTCTACAAACAATGAGGCTCGGCTTCAGTTTAATCCGTTTAAACTTAAAGCGAAGTTTCAATTCCGGAGAATTCCTTAATTTTCTCGGCCTCGCTGCGCACTGGATTCTTCCCATAGCCAAATAAATGTTTGGCCTTACCAATGTTGGAGTTCTATGCCTTTCTGAGCTTTTGTTCAATATCATGGACTTGCGTAAACATTTCATTGCAAACTTTCTGTGGTTTTCTCTGTAATATTTACCCACGGACGTGATCCTGTCTGAATATCATGCGGCTGCTGGTTAATCGATTCGATAATCGGAAAGCCTAATATACCTTCCGGCAAAAGTATCTGAGGGATAATCAGGAGATGTGGGCTTTGCTAGGCTTCCAACTACTGTAAAATATGACCGAATTTGTCATTCGTTTATTGGAAATGCGATTGCTATGCCGGAGACACGTGTGAATCGAGTATCGGGAAAACTCTGAGTATACGTAGCTATTTGGCTCTAGTGCGGGGCGTTTTGGGTCTTGTATCATCTGTTTTTACTTGAGTCGCTGTATACATATAATCTGTAGATACTATTTTTAATACGAATAAGCGAAACTGGTTTTCCTAAAATTTCTTGGTATAAATGGAACATGAAGAAAGTATTACACTAATAGCTCTCTATTTAGATGGATGAACTGAGCCGGCTCTGACGATTTATGAGATTGTAACCTTGATTAAGTAATCTGAATTTTAATAAAGTATTTATTTGAATGCGAGAAACATTTGAAATGTTTCACGAGTGAAATTAGTAGTAAGCAGTATGAGAAAACTACTGATAGCAACGAACGGCCACTCAGTAGGTAAAATTCAGTTATTTCTATTACAGAAAACTTTGGATAACTTAAAGGAAGAGGTAAATGGCAAAAAAGTTATCCGTTCAATGGGCAGTATATAAACTGGTTATCCTCTGATAAAATGTAAATGTGGCTCCGTGCGCAATAACTGGCAACAGACGAATTTTAATTTTAACTTACATTTTTCTACATTTAAGGCGATTTATTTTGGTCCAGAGAAAAACGTTAGTTCGGCAGTTCGCTGTGTTTAAGTATTCAATATACACTCAGAAACATTCTTGCATTTTCAAGGTCATCCTAAGAATTTGTCTTTAATAATGTCCTTATTTAACTTAACTTGTTCAAAATAAGCTTTCATCTGAACAAGCTTCGCATGAAGATATTTTAATTAAAGAGATTTCAGAAGATGTCACCATTGATGTCGATGAAGCTAATGAAGTACTGAAAGAAGTGAAGTAACTATTAATAAAATATGGCTTAGATATTTGTATGCTTTGCTCGTTACTTAGCAAATGACAAAATGTGAGGAAGAAGCAAAAGTAAATCCAAGAAAATGGATAAAAATCATTTCCAATTCATCTCATCCTCCTCTTACAGTCTGTGTGACTGTGCATCTCAAAGTTCCAAGTATAAATAAAGGCAGAGTAATTACACGTATAATATTAGTATGTGTCACTTAAATAACAAATAATGGATATTTTTAATTAGGGAAAAAATGCTGTCTTAAGGGTTTGCACTCTATGCCCTAATTCAGTGTGTTATCAACCATGGATTTTAAGAGAAAACTTTTTAGCAGAACTGTTACCAGTAATATACGAAATACCAATTAGTGTATCTTAGGTAATGCATTAATGCACCCCCTACCATACGCCACTGGGGACGATACATTGATACTTCGATCATCAAACCCATGGCCATTTGGGGAATCATCTTTCTACATGCGATAGTAAGATAACCATATCTTGTAACGATATCGTGAATTTCAAACTTATATTTTGTTGGAAAATGTCCTAAACCAATTTTTGACAAACCGCGCAATGTACTCGTATATCACCTTGAAAGGTACCGGTTTGGGACCTTGTAGATTCGAACCGTTCGAACCCAAGGTACACAGAATTAATGTCCATTAATTCCCTAGCGTGATCTCTGGGGTATTCAAGCAGAACATTTTCGGGTCTTTGATGCTTTTCGTTTAGCGGGAAATGCCAAAAAAATGATTGAAAACTCACGCGGTGTACAGCGTCGCGAAAAGTACCATATTAGGGGCCTTCTAGAATAGAACCTATGATATCCAGGAGCGACGTCACATTTATTACCTAGTGTCTAGGTCGGTATCTGTACGCAAAAAGATCCCCGGCTGAGTGACAGAAAATATCTCAATGTTATTGAAAAATGCAAAAAGAAATTTCTGAATGTACAAAAACGAAAATTACTCATTTTATAACCTTCTAGAATAAGCTCAAAGTTATCTCTTCTGCGTTCAAATTTCGTTTGTTTCCCCGAAACGAACGTATAAATTTTATAAGTAAATCAGGATTAAGAAATAATCCTGCATGGCCCTATTTTGCCCCTGCGACTTGCATATGTATTTATAATGGAATNCCGTTAACTCTATATGAACTTATATCCCCATGTATTTATATGAGATAATGTACGAGGTCGAATTCAACAATCTTCATGAACTTCAAGGGGATAAATGGTTTATCACCACAAAATTTTACAAATTGTCTGTTTATTTGATCAAAATCCTTGTAATTTCGAATCTATATCAATATTTCACAACTAAAATAAGAATCTATAACAATTTTCCTTTCTTTTGACACTTATCTCGATTTTGTAGGACCATTATTTCTAATTTAATTTTGCGAAATGAATATAGTCTACCAATCTTGAAAATGAAGTACGTGCATTTCTTATAGAAACGTATTATGAGCTCCTGGGTTCGAACCCGAGCCTTCTAAGAGATGTCAATAGCTTTAATGGGCCTTTCAACCTCAATGGAGTTTGTTTCACATCTCTAAATCAAGCCGTTTCCGAGATAAATAGTGGGCGGATAGACTGGCAGACGGAATACATTTACTAGTGATAGTATACAATTTCACTCTATTCTTCTCATGAAATCTTAGGAAAATGTATACATGAAGTAGAAATTTTAAACATTTCCTAAGTTCACGCTATTGATGTACCTTATTTACTAGATTATGTTTTCGGAACTACTCATTACAACTTCTCAAACAAACAAAATAATTTCGTAATAAATTTCATAATTTTAAAATTGGAGTTGTAATTCTATCTTTAAATATCCTCCTCCTCAGTTTTAACTCATCTGGTCTTCTTTTGCACATTTTATTACACTGATTCAATGCTTTCACAGTTCCTTTGCAGACATTTTCACTTTTTCTTTTTTAGGAAATACAATTTCTAGGATAAAACTTATACCTGAATTTCTCGCATGGTTTTTCCTTTTTGTTACTGTTGAGAATCCGTCGATACTATTTCCCTCGTTTTGATTCACATGTGCTACGACAGCGCCATGGCTAAAATCTTACTACGTGAAAGGAAGCTACCTAGATGATAGCTGTTCAGAGAATAAATTTTCCGCGTGACTTTGAAGAAACGGATAAAAAACTAACGAAGGATTTGTTTTATCCTCTGGAAACCTATTTTGAGGATAGGATAGAGTTTGTAGAAACCGGCCAAAAGTGGATGACGATAACGAGAAAGTTATAAAGATAACGAAATTGAGAAATGAAAATGAATTGCCAATATCCCTGGCTCAATAAAATTAGTGCTCTTTTATTGTTGGAATTCATCATGATATATTTCCGATTATTGATGAAATTATCAAATTACTCTCGAAATATCTATCTTAAATGGCGATTCGATGAGATTGATCTGCAGCTATCGGGTTATCATTAGTTGCGAAACACCGCATTGGCCACACATGAGAGAAATCTCACAAATAAACGGCTCGAGTCAAAACGACTTTATTTTGCGATATATGCAATGAAGGAATGAAAAACATGAAACATCTATTTTGAGGGAATTCGATCTTCAGGTGCTATTTCCATGATATACGGAGCCGTTCAAAGCCATCTTATTATGTCCCTAATGGCATTCTACGGAGGTTTAAAGTGGCAAGCACTTCAAAAATCGCCGTTTTATCTTACTGTCCTATCTGAGAGGCCGAATTCAGCTTCCAGTTGAACGTGGACCGAATCCATAGGAGGCTTTCGGTGAATGCGGACCGTCAGGAGATAAGCACCAAACCTATAATACAGTCGACACCCCCTTTCAAAACGGTTAATGTAATTACTCTTCGGAAAAAGGAAGAACGGCTCCTGAAAACTTCAACAAAACACCCTTCCCTTCTCACATTGAAAGTGAGCTAAAAAGACGGCAGTCACTGGAACACTCGGGGTTTTTTACTCTTCCGATGTGGGACTTCGACCTAAACGTTCATTTTCCTCCTCAAAAAGGCCGGAGGAATAAACATCAACTTCGGGAGCGTAATTTTTCTCGTAAAAATTCACGTGAAACCTCCATTGTAGCGAATTTATAATTTTCAGAGGGATAATTTTGACGTTCGACATGTAACCCTTATTTTTTTCGCTCACGTATTCGTTTCAGATCGCTCAAAACAAAGAAAAGTTATGCTCCACTCCGATCAAAAGTTTCGGATTTTCTCTTCGATTCGCACATTTTTTGGTGCCTTAAAGATGAATAATGGTAACCAAGGAGAAGTGGAAAATATCTTTATGAATGGGACTTGAAACCATATTTCCAACCATGTAATACCAATAATACCTGCCCGGAATGTTGAATACCTTGGTTCGGGTCCCAGTCATTTCGACATTTTTCTCTTTGGGTTTGTCCGTCTTGCGACTCTACGAGCAGTTTGCTACTTTTCCCCATCAATGAATATTGGAATGCGGTTCGGTACAAATCTGATATCTTGGGTTTTGCTCCACTATGACCGAAATCGTTTCTTGGATCGGACTTTTCGGTTCAGTTTCGGATTAATGCCCTGACTCGTTTGGAGGCAAAGACGCCGGATCAAACGGTTCCGTTAGGTTCTTTTCTGTGATTTCGACCATCGCGACTCCTCCCTTTTTCGAGATGAAGGAAGCTCCATTGCAAAAATAGCGGCATATCTTTGCTAAGAGAAGGGGATATACAAGCTTTCACATGGTGAGGGTCCTCAAAGAAAGAAAACGGAGGGGTGACCCTGTCGGCAACACACTCTTAACCTCCCGACCAAAAACCAGACCCACGGCCTCTGCAATTTCTCTGGGATAGACCCACTCCTTATCTGCGGGACCCATCGGGGCAATATCCTTTGCCTCCCCATGGCCAAAGTGTTTTCACCGAAAGAACCGGAGGAAGGGGCAGGCCATAGAAGCGATGTTGCGGCCCCTATGGTGGGAGGGCGGGCTTAGGGTGGTTATGGGTTTATGTCGAGGTCCCAGGGAGTGGCAAATGAGGGCTGGGAGTGAGGGAGTGTGTGGGGGAGCCGCAAGGCGGTCGGGAAGGAGTATGCAAAGGGAATGTGGGGTGAGAGGGTAAATCCGAAGAGGGGTTGATGAGAAAGACCCTCTTGTGCTCCGGGACTGTGTAAGTTCTACTGTGATGGACGAGCGTCGCGAAATATGATGACTTGAGCGACGGCTGTTTTGAAGTTAAAAATTATCACTTATCGTGAGCCGTAAAGAAGAAAAATGTTTGCTATTGTTAGCCGCTGGCAGCGAAAACCAATTGGGGATTTTCCTAAATTAGAGGTGTTGAGAACGAATTTTGCATGATGACGGTAGCTGACACGACGAGTTTGCAGATCATGAAGATGCTCGATTGTAAATAAATAAATGAAAATTTCTCTATTTGGGCTGGGTTGAGACTTAAAGAATACCTCTTCCATCAAAGCCATTTATATGTACGGATATTGCATTGAACAAATTCCGCATTTAAACATATACGCTCGATGAATCATTGGCCGCTACATTGACTTCCATCTAGCTGCTAACACATTGGACTTTTTGATAAATTTGACATGGAAACAGCAACGTGAGTTAGGCGAAGGAATTAAAATCTCAGTCTGATATGTTTTGCTGCTTCTTACGGAAGTATTTTGTAAAGCAGAACCGCTGCAACACGAGAGAAAACGCTAATTCATTACCCTACTTCTTTAAGTTACAACAATGGCCGAAAATTAATAATCCAAAGACAGAAATATTGTCTCGCTACCTGTTCTTGCTAACTTCCATTGAATGATGAACCGGCGGCCATAAGGGCATGTGGGATCTTTTTTCAGACTAAAAGTTACCAGTCCTCATTCTCTTGTATCACGGTAAGAGACAAAAGATGTAACTAACTCTAACTTTACTTTGCGATTAATTCATTCTCATTAGTCTGCAAAAACTTGAAATTGAAATATTAAAAATGGGTATTATAACACGATTGCAACTGTCTGAAACCGGAAGGATTCAGATTCTGCCTTCCGTTGAAAAAGGTGCTTCACGTCTACACTAATTCTTCAGAGAATTCTCACCTTAAATAAATATATAAGTGACAAGCGCGTACTTTAACATTTCTTAATCAGCGGAATCAATGTTCTCTAGGTATTCATCAAATATACAAATTTGAATATTTGCTTATCTAAAATTTGCATATTCCTAATTCTTACAATTTCTTCCTTATTCTTAAAGTTACACTCTTCACGTCAAAACAAGAATCTATGTGGATAAAACTAAAAACAGTAATTTTTTCCGAAAATTCTGCGTTATCCAAAAAGTCAGTCGGGTCAAGACTTGCGAAAGCGTAGGTGTATTTTTGTTAGTTTGATCAAATTGCAATGACTTTCAGTAAAGGTAACCTTATTCTCAGCATTGTTATTGGTGGTCCATTTGCGTCCTCTAAATGCGTCAATTTTAACTTTTAACAACTAGTTAATCCTTAATTTTAAGTATCCGTTCTTCATTTAACTTTTTGGCTATTAAAACCGCAAATTCACTATAAAAGGTAGTTTTTATCCTTCTTAAAATTTTAAGATAAGTTTTCGCACAAAAACATACTTTTTGTAAGTGTGAAAGGAGGAACAACTTACAATATAGAGACACTCGGTATTAATTCAATTCGAATCTCTTAGGAATGCCTCTTCTTAGGTGGAAAAAGTTTTCGGCAATATCCCATTTTTAGTATCCCATCAGTAGTAGTAGTTTTCACTAGACATTACAGTTTGCAGTGTGTATTTTCCAGAATTGGCACCAGTTACAGAGGAGAGACTTTCTGCTCTCATCAGGCAACTACCAATGCACATTTTAACTCTTTCACTGGTAAATATTCTGCAATAAATCTAATAATCTCTTGCAGCTCCATCGCACCACTTTTTAAACTCGTTATTCATGACAACCCTTGCGGAAGAGACCATTTTCCCATCTTAATTAAAAAACACGTTCTGCAACGACTCATTGGTTCCCTAAAAATGGATTATGAACAGAGCAGACAAAGCAGCATTTCAATGGAAACTATCTTTCACTTGTGATGAGTCGCTAACTGCCTCTGAAAATGTTGAGGCACTAAACTTCAGCATCTTAAGTGCAGCCAAGGTATCAATTCATGTGCCCACAGGGAGGGTGCAACATTCTCCAGTGCCCTGGTGGAGTGAGGAATGTGCCAAGGCAATTAGAACGAGGAAGAGGGCACTAAGGATTTTTAGTAAATACCCTACAGCCAGAAACCTTGAGGCATTTTGCAAACTACGCTCAAAGGCTTGGGAAGTAATCAAGGAGGCAAAAAGAGAATCATGGAAGAAATATCTGAGTTCCATCAACGCCTGAACATCTGCCTCAGAGACTTAGTAAAGCAAATATCGAGAAGCGTAACTACTAATCCTCATTTGTGGAAAGTAATGGCTTCCTACTTATCCATCCAGACATTGCGGAAGCATTCGGAAGGCACTATGAGCAAGTTAGCAGAACAGAATCTTACCACCCCTCCTTCAAATTAATTAAACAACAAGAAGAGAGGAAAACAATACCAACCGCGGTATGTTACTTAGGGGAAAATTATAACGATCCCTTCCCTCTGAGGGGGCAATTGCTGGTCTGAAGGTTACTGCTTTAGAGATAGACTATATCCACAATGCCTTCTTGAAGCACTTTTCAGAAAGAAAATTAATAGTGTCACTAAAGATCTTTAACAAGGTATGAGAGGAAGGAAAACTACCAAAGATGTCGTGTGAATCAGTGCAAGTGCCCATCCCAAAAAAAGGGAAAGAAAAAACCTCAATTGGAAATAACAGACCAATTAATCTAACTTCATGTCTCTGCAAATTGATGGAGAAAATGGTCAACAGACGTCTAATCTGGTGCCTGAAAGGTGTAATCTCCTGAGGAACATACAATGTGGATTCCGAAACAGGAGGAGCTTTATTGATCATCTGGATTGAATAGACTCATTCATTAACGAAGCCTTTGCTTATGGCCAAATAGTTGATAGGCATCTTCTTTGATTTAGAGTAGGCCTATGACATCATTTGTCGATATAAGATTTTTAAAGCCATATATGATTGGGGTTTTAAAGGTAATTTATTAGTTTTTATTAAAGTTTTTATCAGACAGGGTTTTTAGAGTAAGCGTGGAAGACTGTTTTTCTAGCCAGTTTATACAAGAAAATGGCATTCCGCAAGGATTAGTACTGAGTGTTACACTGTTTGCTATACCTGTAAATGATGATGTGTCCTCAATACTACCACCCGTCGAGGCATCTTTATTTCTAGATGACCTTGCGATATTCTACTGATCAAATAAACTGTCCTCTGCGGAAAGGCAGCACAAGGCGATACGATTTGTTAAAAAGTGCTACGATAGAAAATCAAGCTCTCAGACCCAGTTTGGGAATCCTTGAAAGTAAGAAGATCGGAAGTTTCGCTGCAATTGCTTTCTAAATTTAGAGACAATATAAACTGACTTGTCCAGGATGTGCAAAGTGCCGAGCAGACTACAAATCAGGAAGGCTCATGTAAAATTTGTTTGGATTCTTGGACATGTCAATATTGCAGGAAATGAGGCAACTGATAAAGCAGCAAAAGACGCTATGAAGTTGCCAGAGATAGACTGGAAAGTACTCTCGGATGATCTCAAGATCCAGTTAAAATGCACTGCTTTTAAAGGGTGGGAACTATGTTGGTCCTCTATTGTTGGAAATAAACTGCGTACCTTTAAAGAGGATATTAAACCCTGGAGCTCATCTGTAAGAAATAGTAGAGGAGAGGAGGTGGTCATGACTCGATTGAGAATAGGGCATAGTGCTTTCACACACTCATATCCCTTTTCTACTCCAGGATTCCTGTGTTGACTTTTTCTCCAATATGACTCCTCGTGAGTCTACGACAGGAGATGACTCTCTGGGAAACCATCTCCTTTATTATCTCGTCTTCTGAGGCACAGAAAAGGTCATAATTACTCCACGACAGGAATTAAGAAGTTTATGAGACTGTTTTAATCGGGATGTTGTGCAGCGTCTTCAGTCCTGATATAGTTTTGGTCTGCTTGTCACCATCAGCTTGTAGAAAAAGGGTTCATCCCTAAGTGTTTTACAGACTCCAGATTCCCAGGTACTGCAGAGCTGAAGACGTTTTGTATGAGAAATGGGGACTCCTTAGTTAAGTTCTCTTTCTCACCATGACCACAATGTATTTTCTGTATGGTGCTGTGTATTTCTCTCTCCCGCCCATTTCTGGGCGGGGTCTTTCTGGTGGAGTAAGTGAAGGTTCCATAAATTGATAAAATAATTTCATCCCTTGGGCTCCCCACCCACTACGGAGCCATACAAACTTGGACGCCGCATCGCAAACCGATACAGAGGCCAGGGCTACCAAAGGGATATGGCTCCCAGGATGCCACAATGCAGACAGGGCAGGACTACTGGGCGAAGTGGAGTTCCTCCAAACTCCACTCCCCATCAGCCCCCCTAGAAGGCACGCAGACATTCTGAGAGCTCGCGCAAGTCCGATGTACGCTCGAAAGGAAATATTCCCAGCCATCAAGAGCCGATTGACTAGGGTGCACTACTCCCTGGCCTCCCGTTTACAGGGAATCCGGGGACATGGTTGGTACTCAACCTCCAGGACACCTATCTCCCCCTTACGGGTCTCCACGGACGGCAAACACGTGGGTTGATCCTTGGTCAACTGGTATGACCGCGCACAGACAGCTGATCCAGTTACTGTCCGGGCTCGGCCCTTGCTGTTCCTTGGGTTTGTTTTCTCCCCGCCCGATTAGTCGCCTCTTATGACAGGCCGGGATGTTGCGGGAGTATTCAAATTATGAACAACAAATGATTGATGCGATTTAGCGTTGCTAACATTAATTGACTGTAAAGCGTTGGGCAACAATATTAGATACCTATATTCTTTAAATTTCCGTCGTAGGAGAAAAAAGTTAAGTAAGAAGACAGCAGGTTTGTAGCGAATGGAGTGATACGAATCAAACATTGACCGACAAAATATAAATATTAATCGGAAGAGAAAATTCAACGATTAAATTAGTGGTGGTTGTGGCATCCTCGTATCCGAAGCCGTCTTAGTCTTAATACATTAAGTACCAAAATCGAGAGATGTGAGAGGAAAATTAGGCCTCGGCTATAATAATCGATATAGCGATATATAGTTACATAACCGTATCGCTAAGTTACATGAAACCATAGCGAATTGTAAATTATCATAGATAAAAATCTATTAAATTAAAATGGGCCAAAGGAAGTTCACTCGCATTTTCATTAAGTTTTCTCTACGCTGAAAGTAAGCTTTTTAAATATTAAAAACATTCCATAATATAATAATGATCGTCCGAAACGGAAAAAAAGAAGC
>KZ308793.1:789096-816471 GCA_000376725.2 Ladona fulva
CTCAAATTAATAATAACACAAACTAGAAATAAGATATGTAAGTTACACCTTGTCATTATTAATTTGAGGATTTAAATGTATATAAAAGACATAAAAGAACTTTCAAGGCTTTCCCTTACTTTATTATTTGATTTTAATAAGTGTGTGAAGATCTCTCCTGGAAAAATTATATTCTATTACCTATATTAATAAACGAGGATTCAATTGTTTATCTTAAGATTTAGCTTCTGTTTTATCTCCCTAGGATTCACTTAATCTCTACATAATTCACTTTTCCTGCTTCTCAACTCCATTTTCCCTAGTGGGTAAGATAGTATTTGATTCAAAATTAATCGCATTTTTAAGACCAAAATCTTTTTCTATATGCATATGAATAAGTCACAAATCAATTTAGTAATTATTCTTTTTCAACGCATTTATTGCTAAAGCGCGCACCGATCTCCCCTTTGAAATACACGGTTATTTGGGATGCGTAGTGCTTAATAATAGGAAGCCTTGCGTATCTATATAATGCAGCACGTCTGTCTAGATAATGCGTATACTTCAAACAAATTCTACCGCCCAAAATATTCAGTAAGTCCAGTATATTCAGTAAGTATTCAGTAAGTTTGCCTCCTCCCATAATGCCTTAAAAACAGCAATTGGCGAATGGGATCTCACGCTTTAAAACAGGTAGCGAAGTTTTTTTTACAGTTTAGTGACGTATGTTAGATTTTTCAGTAAATATTAAAGATATTAATCGGAGAGTGTTCAGGCATATAGCCATATATATATCATCATCATCATCATCAGCCATTTTCAATCATTCATTTCATCAGTCATTTTCATCACGAAAATGACATTGTTAAGGTATTGTAGTAAAGAATTCAGGCAGTGCGATATTTTTTACATTAAGTTTGGTTGATGTTAAAATTACCTTACAACGTCCCGTACCTATACGAGGAAATTCATTCATAGATGTACCCTAGACTGTTGTATAGCAGAAGTAGGTAGTATTTACATCAAGACTGAGATTTTGCCATTTTGGTCTTCGACCCGAAAGAATCTGAGATTCTTTCGTTGAAATATAGGCTGTCTTCGAAGATATAAGTATCCGTTTGGTTGAATTACACGCTACCCTTGGATATTGAGAAATAAACATGATTCCTTCAAACATTTTTATACTGGTAAAGCAAGATGCTAGGTTTTTTCTATAGAGAAATATGAGAAAAGAACCAAACGATAATTCAGTCTTAAAATTAATTTTTTCGCTAATACCTATAGCATGAAATCCTTTATGAGATTAGTTTTTGAGAATCTCTAATTTTTGGTTTACTTGAAATATCCCAAACTACCGTTGTTTCTCTCCATTCTCCATCTTCTATTCGTTCAGGTCCATCTTATCTCTGAGCTGATAACAGTAAGGAAGACCACCATTGGAACTGGTCAGTCCTTTTCAGTGGCCCACTCATCCGATTTTTCTTTCAAGCTAAATATTTTTGATTCGACGCATCGCATTTGCTAATTACCCGGTAAATAATAGATTCGACCCTCGTTAATGGGATTTCTAACTGTCGTAGGCCGTGCAGTAGATAGCCAAATAGCCAAAGATGGCTTTGGGTCTGAAAGGGTTGAAGGCCACATTGAGCAATCTCTTCATCATTAAATTGGCAAAGCTACTCTAAGGATTACCTTTTTCCATTGAAATTTTAACGCTCTTATTTTTAAGTAAGTATAGTGTTAAAGAAAATCAGGCTATTGGTGAAGAATTGTGGTTGATTTTTTCAGTCTGTTATCACAATATTAGTAAACTCCGTCCGACACTTATGCTGCCAAGCTATGTGTGTGCCCGTTACTTCGCCCCAACCTCCACACTTTAGTTTCCAATACTTTATGTTTTAAAAACCACCCGGGATATCCTACCCTTTCTTAATATTCATCCCACTATTCTGCTGTATCTTCTGTCTCCCTCTATCTCGTAGTGTATATTATTGTTTGATGTATGAGTAACGGTTATTGCTGTCGTTGAATTTTTTCTCTAAACGCAATTATCGATCCTTTTCGGTGTTTGTAACGTTTTTGGTTGCTTTAACATACATTTTTATTGTATATGTTTAACCTCATCTTTATTTCTTTTCTATTTTTTAGTATTCACCGTCTTCAAGTGTGGAAAATTTCCACGCATTTTTTGTTTATTTTATATTTTTAATAGCCTTATTCCTCTTTTTTTCAGGTTACACAAATAATTCTTTAGCTCAAAATTTAGCTATTACTGTCTGTAGGATTTCCATTTATCAGGTAAGTTTTTCACATCCCCCTTACCTTATAAACTATTTTAATATCCACAAAATATTTTAAACTGACGGGACCATGGTTTCGATGCGTTTCCTTTGGGCCTAATCCATTGCGCCTGATGATAATGCCACGTATCAAAACCATGGCCATCTTAGTTTAAAATATTTTGTGGATATTATATTTAAATAGTTCTACGTAGCCTGTGTTGCTTTTGACTTAGCTTTTTTATCCACACATATTTTCTTTCTTCTTTTCTCTTTATTTAACTGTTCTGTCCTTTCCTTCTTGAAAATTAAATAGCTTAGATCTGAGAGGATATTTACAGTCCAAATCTCGCCCGCAACAAAGACCTAACTATTCTATTCCACTTTGGCTCTGCCATTTTCCCAGTGCTAAGAAGGGCATACAAATACCGGACAACAACAAAAATGATTTTTGTAGAAAACATGATATTCTTCTTTTAGATTGTCTCAATTGAAATGAAACTGTATATACTAACACTTCGCTCATTTATCTATTGAATTACCGTCAAAGGTGTGAATCAGGTGTTATTTCGTACTTGTTGGTTCAGTGGCTTATCTAGACTTAGAGCCGCCCGTTGCGGTACTACAATTTACCGCCCGTTTCCATTCTATCAAAGTGTACAGAAGGGACATCCTTTTGAATGCCGTCCCAAAAGACAACGCCCGGGACAGACCCCTCCCCAAAGCCGATGGGGTGATTCAATTACAGTAATGAGAGGCGTATTGGGTTTAGTATATTGGATTCTCTCTCATAAGAACAGAGTATAAAATGAAGCACGCGAGAAGAATGCCTTTCCATAGAGAGGGTGGAAATGTGGGTAAAAAGCGAAAGGAAAACTCGGTAATAAAACTTAGGAATCCTTGATAAACTTCCCTTCAATTTTAAGGAACACAACATTGAAGATACTTCTCCTAGTTGCTCTTTTCAAAGTAAGTGCGATCCTGTGGCTGAGCTCTGCCTAAGTCCCAAGAGAGTCAAGAACGACCGATACCATGTTTGTGGCATATGTGAATGAGACAAAAATTCCAATTGGCTCCCTGCCTTTCTTTGCCTCATCGTTCAGTCTTAATCCTTTTTTTCCGAATATTAAAATCTTAAGAAAGGCCTATCCACAATGAATTACTTTCTACGTCTACATACATACCTGGCAGTTTCTGAGAAGGGTGGTGATTTGAGGAAGCAGGGATTATATGATCAGTATAGGTGGGTTTTCTATAGATGGAAAAGTGGAAGGAATTTTGGATAGGGAAATGGACAAGTCCAGGAAATTGAGAGTGTGACTGGTTTCAAGTTCATGGGTAAATTTAAGGCAGAGATGTAGGGAGTTAAGGTCGTTAAGGAACAAATTAAGCTGGCGTGTGGTACCAGTACAAATACAAAATATGTCAACCATGAAAAAACAAATTTACTACGTTACTGTGAAGTTAACTGAAGTTCTATTGCTATCTGCCAATTTGGACTTTTTACTGGTCAATGATTTAATTTCCTTGTTACGTGCTTGTACCGACTATAATTATTTCCTCTTCTATTGTAAATTTTACAAGCAAGCTTCTGGTTTGTCCATGGGGTCTCCCATTTCACCCCTGTTGGCCGAAATTCTTGTAGACAGTGTTGAATTCAAATTATTTAACCCTCCTCTTTTTCCTCGCTGTAAATTTGTATTTTCATGGTTGAGATATGAGGATGACAAATTTGACATGACATATTGTAAATGAACATATCTTCCAATCTCATTCTCAATGCCCCTTCCAGCCACAGCAACGCTCTTTAACAGTTTACTTCATACTTTGTTGCAACCCCTCCGCCTTTCAACTGCTGCCCCCTCCTCCCACTTCCCTCCCCTCCTTTCCTTTTGCCTATAAAAGCCTCCTTTCTTCCTTTTTTCCTTGGCTTGAAGATGGTTATTATTAGCCGAAACTAGTCTCCAACGAATTATTTATTGTGGATTAGTAAAATTTATCTTCTTTTTTGTTCAAAACCTTGTTTTTCTCAACGATTCCTCGTGATGTCATCAAGATTCCACAAAGTGACGGCCTCCTCCGTGAATGTTAAGATTAGACTATTTTCAATGTAAACCATCTGACACTATAATTGGGTTTGGTGCTGCGGGAGGTGATGAAGTGAATACAACAGTCTATTTCAGTATTAGGTCTTAATAATGACAAAAATTTGGTTAGTCCTTAAGAAATTACTGAATGCGTTGACACTTTATTGCATATGAAGTGATGTAAGTTCCATCAACTATCTTTTGCAACGGAAGAAGTGGGGATGAAGTGTGGGCAGAGTGGAAGCAGAGAATTCGATTAATCCATCCTAAATTAAAAAAAACATTCTTCAATATAAAAATAAAACTCATAAAGCATAAAACACTCCAAGGAAATTATAATTCTACATCTATTTACATATTATCAGCTGAACGTTTATTAAATATATTATGTTTATTATAGAAAATCTCAGAAGATTGTAGTGGTATATTATGAAAGCAGAATTGTAAAAAAAATTACACGTAATTATTATCATCATTATTACGAGTATTTAATACGTTTTGACTTCGTTTTCTCATGTTTCTAAACGTTCAGTAATAATAATATAATAATAATAATAAAGGACTTTATTCAGGGCGAGATTGAGACTAACGAGTCTCTTCTTACATCTAACCCTTGTGATAGTAGAATTCTAAATCTAACACGTAATCCCTAAAGATTATTTGAAGGAATGAAAAGCTCTGTAGAAAGATAATATAATAATAATAATAAAGGACTTTATTCAGGGCGAGATTGAGACTAACGAGTCTCTTCTTACATCTAACCCTTGTGATAGTAGAATTCTAAATCTAACACGTAATCCCTAAAGATTATTTGAAGGAATGAAAAGCTCTGTAGAAAGATACTGCTCTTAGGTGTAAATTCATGTTATTTCTTTGCTACCATTACATTGAGTAAAAGGTACGTCAAAGGATATCATAGTACCAGGTTTATTTCCGATATTTCATTCTGCCTGCAGATATTAAATTCCTTGCGAAAAATCCCATTCGGAATTTGGGAATAGCAACGATTGAGCGTTACCTGGAAGAGTCAAGGAATATGATTGATTGTTTCTGAAATATTTCGACATGTGGGAGAGGGTAAGAGTGTTTGCCGTTTCTTAACTTTTTTACTCTTTTTAAAAACTTAAAAGAATCTTTGCCTCACATACCAAACTATGCTCTTTTATTATTAAGTTTTCTATTGATTCCCCAATTTCCCGTGGCGTTTTTATAAAACCTTTTTCGTCTTCCTGTACTGTCTTCATAGAAACTGAGTTTTCGGAAAATGGTTCATCCGTTCGAGAACACTGAGTACCAAACAAAGTTCTTCGAATTGAAGCTACAACGCATGGAGCATCAAATTACCAAAGGCGTAATGTTGAATATGATTAAAAACTGCGATTTTTCTATCAAATTGGGTTGTAGTCGAAGCTGTTTTTCAAACAGACAACTTATGCTGTAGAGTGATATCGTAGTAATGTGGTAGTAGGCGCTAGTAGTGGTGGTGGTGAATTAGAATGTGATAGAATTTTTTTTAACGATTTTTTTTTCTTTTGACTTTAATTTTTACAAACTGTTTGCGGTTATATCTGTTTATATTACGAGTCATTTATACTGAGATTTCTCCAAAATATGAGTATTTGGGGAAAAGTCTTCTCAACTGAAAGTCGAAGTAGACAAAAACCACAGTGTGCGACAAAACACCCACAGAGAATGGGAGCTGAAAAAAACAGTAATAACACAGAATATACAATGTAAAAGAAGCAAAAATAAAAATAATAGAATAAACGCAATACATCAAATTAGTACAACGAAGATTATAACACAAATTAATATAGTTTTATGAATACATTTAAGAAATTTAAAGCAATGACATCAAAACCCAGTGAAATATTTGCAGTCAAAGTGAATACGAAGTATGCCAATATAATTTACATCACTTTATGTAAGTATTAACGATGCGAAGTGTAGGCCTGGATTGTAATATTCGGTAATATTGGACATCAGAAACAGATATGTATTAGTGTTACGTAAAATAACTCCTTCGTTACTTCGCTGGTGCCTGCGAATACTCCTCTGCTGGTATTGATTAGGGGTCCTTGATCGGAGAACGTTGAGGACCATTTTTTGGAACTATTTGCAGTAATAAATGCCTCTGTAGAAACAGTGTACCTTTCAATCAGTTTTCTCCATAATGACATTCCCCCAACTGATGATTCAGTCTACCCGATAATTTGCTCGCAATTGATTAATTTCTACCTAACATATTTAATAATAAAAAATAGGGTAAAGTAATGAAAAACGAAGGATGTCATCTATCTTAGTACAGATCCTATATTTTCTTTCGTAAAATGTAAAAGTTATATTAAGAAGACTGATAATCTAAAATATTTAGTTCATCGTGCTATATGAAAAAGATAGACTTGAGGAAGAATCGTTTTAGTACGTAAATCTTTCCGCGAACAATCCGCAATGTAAGTGAATAAAAGAATGAGGTAGTTCGCTTCGTGTTTGCACCTTCTGCCGCACAATGATGGATGGCTTGCAGAGAATCAATGCCTAAATAGGTTTTGCTTTCATTATTCCACTTATGAATTTTCAAGCTGCAGATCTTGATTTCTTTGGTTGTGCCTAAACTTAATATCCTCCTACGATGTGAAAAACTGTATTCAATTAAATTGTAAAGATGTGTCATTATTTTCAATGAAAAAAATACTCATAAAAATATTAAAGGTGAGTTCTTCAGCTGGTGCCTTCTGAAGAGAAATGGTCCTCAACTCAACGGGCATTATCCATTTCCGCTGTCCTCATCGCTGAAAACTATCGCTAGATCAAAGGAAATCGAATTATTTAATTATCTATTATTTTCATAATTTAACTAACAACTGTTTACTCTTGTTTGTCAAAGTATATTAATTAACGAATGCCAAGTTTCTTATAAAATATCTCTGTTAGGTAAACTGAAGACGCGAGCTGTACGAAATATAAATGGCGAAATCTCTGCATGTTCTTCTCCCTTTAGAATGCCCAAGAATTTCTGACAGATTTCATGGAATCTTCTAGTGAATTTTATGATGTACCTGAGCATGGAATATGTTTACGATGGTAAGTAGAACAGTTTAAAGGAATCTGCAAGTGTTAATAATATGTTAAACGGCACAGAGTAAGTTGCGTGAAGTGATCTAAATCTTCTTAAACCCATTTGTCGTAGAGGAGTTGCATTTCTATTGAGTGGCGCTGCTACGGGCTTTAGTGTCACGACTTACTTGTGGAGTATTCATGAAAAAGAAGTTTGATGGCAGTGAAAATTCACTGCTAGGGTTTGTGATATCTTTCAAAACGTAAGAGAAGAGCTATACCAAGTTGTGAATGGTTAAATAATTCCGTGATGGAGTGAGTGAACAGCTGTTGGTGGATTTATTTTTATTCTCTCTCGGAGAGAATTCTCCGCATTTTGTTGCTAATGTAACAAAATGCGGAGCTTCAATTTGCGACTCAACATTAACAAAGATTATCCACACGTGGTAAGTTTGATATAATAAATTAATCAAATTCAGAATAAAATATTTGCAGAATGTACTTGCGCAGTAAGTTTACATTTATTTTTTTCTGCATCGCCAATGCTTAGTATTTCAAGAATTTTGAATGGCAAATGAGATTTATTTTCTATTTAACCATCTTTTTTCATGGTATACTTTTTCCGTTGATGTTCGTATTCATTTAATTTCATATATCGGCATGCTAGTAATTTATTGACCATGCTTCGATTGGGTGCAACTTTTATTCTTACCTCCACTATATGCTTTTTTATTGGTTTTCACTCATACTATATTCCTCTTTTTTCTCTCTGGATGAGTGATAGCTGATGTGCTGTAATTTCAAAAGATACGTTTGAAAATTTTCCGTTTAGGAGGTTCCCTTAAAACTAATTAACGTAAAAGAAAATGTTCTGCGTTGTCGAAAATTATTTGAAATGTTTTAGAAATGACGTTCCACCAGAGTTCGTTTGGAGAAATCTTATTATTTATGGTTTTCTTTTACGTAAAAATGAATTATTTTTTCAAGCGTAATTATTCATCTGAGCGTTGAGTATTCACAGAGCGCTTACATGCATGTTTACAATAACAACCTACAGTTCTGGGTTAACACTATTGTCATTATATGGAATCGAACCGAAGACCGCTCTCCCTGAATTCACTACCCTCTCGGTTTGGGGGCTAATGTGGATAGAATCGGTGGGCGGAAAGGCGGCAATTTATCATAGGTTTGGTTGTGGTACACTCACCGCTTCATTGCGCGGATGACCTGGAGGAACTGTACGCTCAATTATAGCTGTTATGTAAGGCTTAAATAAACATGGCCAACGTCAAGTGATCAGTGTCTTCAGGTTCATCAGCCACTAAACAGTGCTTCCTGTCGGTCGGCGCCTCCAACACCTGCGAATCAGAACTTTATTTAGCATTTACGTATATATGATCTACCATTCATATGAACGGAAGGAAAAATATCTGGAAAACGCCGCAGCAACACTGGGTTTTCTAATACCATATATTAACTATGAACTGCTGGAAGAAAAATGTGACCAAATGTAAATATGTAAAATTAACAAAAGGAAAGATGAAAACTGGAACGGAAATGGTGGAAAAATTGTCTTATTCAAGGACGATTTTGAGTGCGGGTAGTCCATTCTTCCCTTTGACCGATAATTGAGGAAAGAGAGGAGCTATGCAAAAGGAAAGATGATGAAAATTGCCCACTCTGCGGATCCCACAGCCCATTACTTGCTGCTGATTAATTTCTCGCTCGGGTAAAATTTGACGACTCCCGTCCGCGTGTTTTACTTCAATTTCAACGCACGACTTCGATCAGAAGGAAAAGTGCCTTACCCAACAACACGATCAGACCTTTTCCAAAGCCATTGCTTCAGTCTACATAAAAAGGCAAACGCGAGACAGCTATTTCACAACTTTTATCGAATTGATGAGCCCCTTTCCGTGGGCTCTTTCCACCCAACTACTTTACTCAGCTACCGTTTCCCTCAGTTTACGTTTTATCTCACTTTCTCTCCCTTTTCCATCCCATTTCTTTCCCATTACTCTATCTTCCCTTTTCTTGTTGTCGATAAGAGGGCTTACTTGCTCGCTCATATCCGATGAAAATATCCTTGTATTAAAACATCCTCTTCCTAGCTACATAAAATACTGTTTACTGATCGCTTACTTCAGTGTAGTTTGACCGAATCTTAATGAAACAAAAATTTATAATTTACTTGAGCAAATTATAACGGTTTTTTCAACAAATTCTAATAATTAATAAAGTAAACACATTGTGCTTGAGTGTAGCTTAAAGATCATCCAGACGTACAGGCTTGGTAAAACGGATTCATGTGTGTATGCATGTGATTAGAAACATATTTAGCAATTGAAGTGCCTTAGAATTAAATCTTATTCATATACATGGATTGATATGTTGCTGGCAATCTAAAGTTATTTCGAAGGAAGTGACGGAGCCTTGAAAGTACAGATCAAATAATAAGAAAGTTATGCGGTTATAAAAGCTTTCTTTAATTCAACTCTAACATATATTTTCTATCATAAAGATAAGGCCTCTAGTAATAGCGGTACAGGGATATATTGAAGCCTTGAAGCTTACGGTGTTTACTAATCATTGGACGGATTTTGGTTTCAGTAATATTCTTAAGATTACTCTGTGCTTACTATTAGCTTAGAGTAACCTTAGGTCGATCGATGGGATAAGAAGAAGAGGGATAAGAATATATTTTTTGAAATCTGGGGAGTTAAAGGAAACGTACGACATTGGTTATGGATTTATAACGAAGCATATTTAAGGAGAGAAAAATATGGAACGCACCGAAGAAAATTTTGACTCGTTTACTTCGAAAGGAATCTGCGGGATCGATCCGAAAGCACATATAATTATCATCATTCTACCATTCCTCAGTATTTTTAGCTGGTATACGAACAGTGAATATCTTTTATTTCTACTCATCCGTGTCGATTGTTATTTGTCATTTCTCCCATGCTACTGAAGTCGTTCTTTGGCTAGGAAATTCGGATGGTGGGGATAGCTTGGTTACAGAAACCTCGGTATCTATGATTCGTGTGTATGTAACATTCAATTACTATGGATTTCTAGCTAAATTTCTAGCGTAGATGAAGTTCCTTCGGACAAAAAGCTCGCAGGTGGTAGCCCTCGAGTTGAGTTTTCTTTAGCAGCATCCTATGGGAATCCCTTTTCACCCCTCTCCTCATTTTCTCCGCCTCTTATCACAGCCACGCGCATGACTCCAACCAATCGACTCCCCATCCGCTCTGAAATCTTTTCTCTCCGTCCCCTTAATCCGCATAATTCCATCTTCTCCGATTCTACCCTTTCTTTCGCTTCCGTTTTTTCGGTCCTCCGATCCGAAACGCTTTTATTCCCATGGATGCGGAAAACATTTTCTTTATTTAGGGCGCTGATGTTGATGCCCTTCTTGTTGCCTCTATTCGCCTTACCCTTGAAGTCAGTATGCCGTCCATGAGTTTACTAATCGTGAGGGGAACCCCTTGGCATTCCAGCGCACGCTGTATTTGCTATAATGATTGACAATGATTACTATTATGTACTGTATGTATATACTATAATACTACGATGTACAATGAGCTTGGATTCCTGCATTTTGACTCGATCGACGAGGACTTTCTGATGAAATCCCGAATGACTATGCACTTCACCTTCGAGGCCTCCGATTGGCCAAAAGGGTGACTCCCGGTTGACGGATTCTCACTGTTCGACTCACTCTTACGAATTATATCGAAATTGATCCCCGCTCTAATAGGAAAATGCCCAATTTGTTTTTCTAGCAAACTCAGCTTTTCTCATATCACTAACAGCTGATAGAATCCTGAAAAATATGCTACAGAAGTGAATATATTGATAACTAATTATTGCGTTCAAAATGCGGACGAGTTACTTCCGTGACATTGATTCCATGTCATACTTCCACTACATTCCACGAAGGTAGGAAAATATAGATCAGGAACCAATTCGTGTGGCATTCTTGCAATATTTTACTTTATTAAATGGTATCTAGTTTCCAAGAAAGAAGTGGTTCCTGATTTTTACCATCCCACCAATAAATTGTACGTAAATCTCCATTACCTGTGACCAAATATTGTGCTGATTCTACAGCCTTCGCGGAAACGCGGAAAACCTTCCATATCAAAACTTGCAAGAATTCGGAGAGAACATCAAGTCCGTAGCTTTTCAATGTATAGAAGTCAAAAATCTAAAAGAAGCCATCGTAATATGGAAATAAAGTATTACTCAGTATGCACTGAAAATCCAGTGTGATAATGCCTTCCTCCTGCACTACAGCCCATTGTGTGCCTTGGCCTTCTCTACAATGCTTCTCCAGGATTTCCTGTCTTTGAATTCTTGCTCCCAATTTTGCATACCCATTGCTATCAGGTCTTCTATGACGTCATCCTTCCATCTTTTTTTTTGGTCTGCCTCTTCTCCTTTTTCATCTAAGGTCTTTTTGAAGATTTGTTTTACTATCCTGTCATCTTGCATTCTTTCTATGTGTCCTAGCCAGCTTATTCTTTGTGGTTTTATGAAACGTACTATATCCTCCTAATTTATTAGTTGATTTATTTCTTCATTATGTAGTATTATCCATTGGCCATTTTCAAAGACTGGTCCATATATTTTTCTAGTTGTTCTTCTTTCAAATCTCCTTAAATGATTTTCATCAGTGTTTGTTAGTGTTGTAGCCTCAGCTCCATAAGTTGCCATTGGCCTTATTACTGTTTTATACAATTTCATTTTTGTAGGTTTCGAAATTAACTTTGATTTGAGGGTACTTTCATACATATGATAAGTTTTGTTAGCTTTTTGAATTCTATCCTGTACATATTCTCTTGCTTGTTTCTTGGTATTTATTTAAATTCCTTAACTCCTTCAAATTTATAGCTTGCTATAGTTAGGTCTTGCAATTGTTCATTATCTGCATTTCTTGGTATTTTTAAATATTTTCTCTTCTCTTCATTTATGTGTAATCCTATTCTCATGGTTTCTTGATCTAATTTTGTAAATGTTTCTTTAAGTTTATCCATATTTCTAATTAAGATGGCTACGTCATCAGCGTAGGCAATTATCTGTATCTGTCGATCTAGCAACGTTCCATTCTCGTATATTTCTTTTAAGGCTCCTCCTAAGCTTAAGTGGAATAAAAGGGTGGAAAAGAGTGCAACTCCTTGTATAACTGCTTCATTTATTTTAAAACTATCTGTAATCTTACCTGCTACTTTAACCACACTTAATGTTTTTTTCTAGTGTTACTTTGACCAGGTTTCTTAGTTTTAGGGGGATTCCTAGTTTTTCCAATGTCATCAGTAACTGTCTTCTTTTAATGCTGTTGAATGCTTTCCGGAATTCTATAAACAGGATATATAGATCGATATTATATTCGTAATACTTTTCTATTATTTGCTTCAGCACGAAGATTTGGTCTGTTGTAGAACGACCTTCTCTGAACCCCCCTTGATAATCTTGCAGTATCTCATCTGCGTACACATTCAGCCTTTTGTGTAATATACAGGTGAATATTTTATAACCTACATTTAGTAATGTAATACCTCTATAGTTATTACAGTCTGTTTTATCCCCTTTCTTCCAAATGGGGCAAATAACACCTTTGTTCCATTCCTCTGGCATTCTCTCTTCTCTCCATGTTTTCACCATCAATGCATGTATGGTTTCTATAAGTTTTTCTCCGCCGTATTTAATTAGTTCTATTGTTATTTCATCCATCCCAGGTTCTTTATCGTTCTTAATTTTTCGTATTATATTTTTTACCTCTTGTAAGTTTGGTACATGCACCTCTAATTCGGCTGTAAGAAACTCTCTTGTTACCTCTATTTCTTCTTCCTTTTCTGCTCTTAGCATTTCCTGGACATATTCCGTCCATCTGTACATAATTTGGTCATTTTCTATTAATAACTTCCCATTTTTGTCTTTACACCCTAGTCTTCTAGCTTGATATCCTTTTACAAATCCTTTAGTTATTCTTTAGAATTTTCTGGTTTGGTTACTCCTACTTTCTTGTTCTATCTTATCAATTTCTTTCTTCAAGAATGCTTTATTAACATTCATTTTTACTATTGTCAAAGCTCAGTGGATGCAACCAAAAGTCTCGAGTACATTCCGCTGAATTTGGAATGTAATTTGGAATGAAACTTGGAATGAAAGACGAAACATACGCAGTGGAGGAAGCACAATTCAACTAAACGACCAGACTATACACGATATCATTTTTGGTGCTGTATTATTTACTAATTCATTAATGTGCTCATTAAAAGCGATGCCATTATAAATACCCCCGCTTAATTTTCTCCATCTCGCAAGACTAAGATCCATTTTAAAATAGATGACTTCCAATTTTCGAACATTTCTTTTCACCTTTTGGACCTAATTCTCTGTAAACGGCTGTTTCACGTCATTCGATTTCGTTCCACTTTGAGCTTCCTCAAAATCCTGAAATATCTGTATGGAAATAGAATTTACAAGACAACAAGATAATTACATATAGGAATTTCCATTTCAGCTATACGATAATATGGAAAGAGTGGTTATTCGCGTGTATCGCGTAGGTGTAAGGGTACGATTATTTTACATCTGAACAATATTTCACGTAAAATAGATCTAGCAATAATAAAAGATGTCATAAAAGGTAATTTAAGTTAGCAGAGAATAAAAGAAATACGTGTGAATTAAATAACCTAAGTGAAGCTTATAAAAAAGACTACATCAGAACAAAACCACTAAAGGGTGTGTGAAAAACCTACAACCCTACTGACGGCTTTTTGAAAGACATATNCCCTTGGTCTTCTTCTTGGTCTCTTCACGTCTCTTGGTATCCAGTTCAGAACTGCTGATGTCCATCGGTTGTCGTTTCTCCTTGCAACATGGCCTGTCCACATCTATTTCAGTGTTCTTACCTTATCTATGATTTCTGTCACTCCTGTTATCTTCCTAACCCAGGTGTTGCGTTTCCTGTCTCTCCTTGTGATTCCAAGCATACACCGTTCCATACCTCTTTGTGTAGTCTGAAGTCGCTGGGTTATTGCTGCGTTTAACACCCATGTTTCACTTCCATATGTAAAAACCGGTAGAATGCATTAGTTGAAGACCTTTCTTTTCAATACCTTTGGCATTTTGACTTCAGAATATGAGTTTTTCTTCCAAAGGCACTCTAGCCTAGTTATATTCTTCGATTCGCTTCATTAATCCTGTTTCTCTCCTGTCGTAACTAGTTGTCCCAGGTAACTATATTCTTAAAAAATATCTAGGGGTATATCTTGTAGTTGGATTGAAATTTGTGCTGCAAAAGAAATATACATTACCTTAGTTTTCGATAAGTTTATCCAGAGTCCTATATTCTGCCTCGCCGTGTTCAGTACTTGGAGTCTTAAATTTATATCTTCACCGTTGGTTGCAAAGAGTACTATATCATCTGCGAAACGCAAATGACTGATGTACTCTCAATTGATCCTTAGGACTTCTTTCTCCCAGGGTAAGGTTTTAAAAACTTCCTCCAGAACGGCTGTAAAAAGAATTGGTGAAAGGCAGTCGCCTTATCTAACATCTTTCTCAATCCTGAATTCATTTGTATCTTCATGCAGAATTACAGAGGCTGTGGCATCCTTGTAGATTCTGTGTGAATTTTATGTACTTAGCATATATCCCTTGTTTTCTTAGTTCTTTTAGTGTGGAGGAGGTACATACCGAGTCAAAGGCCTGGGCGTAGTCTACGAAGCAGAGTACTAGTGGCATCTCGTATTCGTTCATTCTGCTGATAATTTCTTGCAGCGTGTGGATGAAGTCCATAGTACTGAATCCCTTGCGGAATCCAGCTTGTTCTCTGGGCTGAGAAGCTGCCTGGGAGGCCTTAAGACGTGCAGCTATTACTCTTATGAACGTTTTTTAAATAACAGGAAGGAGGCTGATGAGACGGTAGTTCTTCAAATCCACCTTGCTTACTTTCTTGTGCAAAGGGATAATCTTTGCATGGTTCCATTCCTTGGGAATTCTCCCTAGTCTAAGGCAATTAGTAACAGAAGTCACAAAATCCAGAAAACCACCAAAAACGGGAAAGTTGAGCCTAACGCGCGTTTCGCAATCCCAGAGTGCATCTTCAGAGGCGTGATAGTGAGTCACTATCACGCCTCTGAAGATGCACTCTGGGATTGCGAAACGCGCGTTAGGCTCAACTTTCCCGTTTTTGGTGGTTTTCTGGATTTTGTGACTTCTGTTACACTTTGCCACCAGCGGCACTCCATTTATTCACTTTAAGGCAATTAGTGAATAACTGCGCTAAAAGTGGAGAAATCTATGTAACACCAAGTTTCAGATATTCCACTAAAACTCCATCTGCTCCTCCTGCCTTTCCATTCTTCATCTTCTTGATGGCCTCTGTTACTTCTTCTGGGAGAACAGAGGGGGGGTTTCTGAGTTTTTTGTTTCTTCTAGGTTTTCTCCTGTTCGAAATTTTCTGTCTTCTTGTATAAGTTGGTGAAGTATTTTGCTACTGTCCTCATTAATTCTTGTCTATGGCAAGTTGTTGTACCATCTTCGTTCTGAACGGCTAAGATTTGTTTCTTTTCCATTGCTAGCCGTTGGCTTCCCTACTTCATGCTCTTATTGTCCTCTATAGCTTCTTGCACAATTCTTTCGTTTAAATTTGTCACGTCTTCCTTCATTGCTACTCTGATAGACTTACATAGCTCGACATATTCGATATTTTCCTCTGTCAAGTCTGAATGCTTAAGTTGTTTTCGTTGTTTAATAATTTTCCTGGTTCTGTCGCTGAACTTTCTATCCTTTGGTGCGCTTGCGTCTTCTCCTGCCGCTGCCTTCACGACTTCCATGACTTTGGCTTCCAGCTCGACTTCCTGAAGTGCTGAAAACCTATTTCGAAGTTCAAGCTGGAACGCTTTCCTATTTTCTGCTAATTTTGCAATACTCAACTCATGCTTCCTGCTTGAGACCAACTTCTTTCGCTCCATTCAGACATTAACCTTCATTCTGTATCAGACTATCATATGGTCACTTCCTGTGCTGAAGTTATCTAAAAGTTCACAATTAGCGACTGTGTTGAATTTGTTAACCAATATGTTGACTATTTCGTGTTTTACTCCATTGGGACCTCTCCACGTCCACTTTCTTGAGGAATTTTCTTGAACTATGTGTTTGTTATGTACATATTGTACCTCGCTCAATTCTTTGGCTTAGTCCATTTTCTTGTGATTTACGTCCGGATATATTTCCCATACAGAAGCTTGTCATGATAAATTGTATGTGCGCCTGGGGGGTAAAAGACTGAGATTCACCAGGCTGTCCCACTGCTGGTTGGTGAATGGCACTGTCACTATTTACTGGAGATATTGTTGAAGCCTTCTCTGGATACCCCCCCTTATGTCTTAATTAACGGCTGACTTCGAAACACTCCTACATTCTCTTAAATTACAGGAAAATGCATGAACTCGGACTCAACAATTGCGTTTGTCGTAACCCTTGTATAACCACAAAAGTTTTTAATATTCCGTGTTTTGATGATTTTGCTTGGAATTACAAATCAAAACCATACTCTACCGATAAAATGATATTGAGAGGAGAGGGATTGCTGAAGAATGTAATAGAGGGTAGAATGCAAGGGAAGAGACAGAGGGGAAGGCAAAGGCAAAAGATGTTAGATGACATAAAGGATGGGGTTAGTTACCACGTAGCGAAAGAAAGGGCTATGAATAGGGAATATTAGGGCACATGGACCTACCGAAAGGTAGAGCACTTATGTACTATGTACCGATAAAATAAGAATCAATTTTACTTCTTTCGCTACAGGTTCGTATTTAAGCTTAAGAACTTCTAAATGGATCTTTGGTTAGATGCCAGGGCACGTTAATTTCTACTCCATAAGAAATGCACTGGAAATCCGGATAATATTTTGAGCTACTTCCAGTTTCGATTTTGCCTTGATAACTGAATGTTAGTTATTAGAGGAGCATCTTAACCGTAACATGATTGGCCATCTACCGCTATAGCGTTGGCGTATGGCAGGGTGTGTATTAATGTATTTTCTGTAGATCTTATATGGTTGGTGTCGTTTTGAAACCCAACGGATAGAATTAGATTTGTAAGTCGCCGCAAGCCATCAGCGGCTTATGTCAGGGGGTGCAACAATACCTTACCTAATCTATGAGCTTCTCTGAAGGGATAATGTTAGATTAGTATGTCTCCGCAAACTGCCGGTTAAGTATGGGAGGCGGTATAACCTTACTTAATCAATCCTATATGATATTTTCCAAATTGGTGTTCTCTTGAACCAAAGGAATATATATTTTGATTCGTATGTCGTCGCAAGCAGCCACTGGTGTATGGCAGGTGTGTGCGTGTGTTTGTGCAGAGGAAGTAAAACAAAGTATAATTAAAGTTAGGAGTAAAATTCCATGAAATGTAAGTTTATTTGGAGGAATGATTGGTATAGTGGAATGGTGGGGATAAGGCGATTAAGTTAGGGCAGTTTTGTATTGTTTGTTGGAGATCATGTGTTTTATGGAAAGTTTTTAATCCAAGGACAGTTTTTCTTTAGCATTAGCGATTCTTATAATGCAATATTGCTAATTTATGCAGTTTTTTCGTGTATAAGTATTGTGACTACCGTCTAAGGGTGGTTTACAAAGTAATTTCCCTTTCCTTCAAGGGCAAATGCTAGGCAGATTACAAGTGTTATCCTCAATTCATTCGTGCAATATCATAAAATTTTAACTATTAACGTAAAGTAAAATATTTGAAAATTTTACTCACTGCCATCAGTATATGCACCAACTTGTAATGATAAATTTATGGTAAGAATAATATGGAAACACAAAATTATATAAATGTTTTGTCTGTCACCAAGCCCTAAATATCGGTATTAAATTCAAGTTGGCCATATCATAGAGAGTGATTGCTAAGCAAAATAAGACCTGAGGTTTCGACCGCACGACACTCCAGTGTGGTATCGGAACTTATTAGAAGACAACCTACCAAGTTTCTCTGTACGCTATTGGTGGGTCTCCAGATAATCCTCCCGAAGGAAGCCTAGACCTTCTTTCCCCACGCTTCGACACCCCGAATAAGAAGTACCCTTTTCTTCGCCAGGGAGAAGGGACGAAGGGGTTGTATTGCCAAGGGTTAAAAGGCATGGTTCCGTTGGGGCACTAAAACCCCCCGCGACGGGACCCTCTCTAGGGATTTTGCAAGGGTCGTGGAAGGCAGGCCCAATATCCCCGCTTGCGGCTGATGACTTTTACCCCACACGTCCATCCAGAAAAGCTAGCTGTTCGATTTAATCCGGATCGGAACGAAAATTTGATTATTCTTCCGTTGGAATCGCTACAATAGGAGTTAGGCGTGGAATTTGTCATCCCCTTTCTGTGTAGGCCGCCTACGCCACTTAAGTGGGGCGTTATTGGCAGTTATGCGGTGTGCCGTGTCCTCTCACTTACGCTGCTGAAGCCCTTGGCTGTAGCACCAGATGGCTTCCTCTTCGCTTTTCTTCATTGTCGGTCCCTTTTAATTTATATTCCGCTCAGAAAAGATTAAAAAAGGAGAGTCCACGGTGTCAGTTCCTTGTTTTTCATTAACTTTGGTCAAACGGTATTTATGAGTTCTGCGTGGAACTTGCTTGAGCTTGGCTTCGGGGTCTAATGCTACGGTGTTATTTTACGGCTTTTGTTAGGGTACGGATCGATAGATATACCAAAGGAGTTTCAATTTTAATTCTCGGATAAGGAGTGGCGGGAATTTTGTGTTTAGAATTTCTATTCTTTCGTGTTCATTATCTATATATCCATTATTTTTGCGCATTTCATATTTTTGGATTATTGTATCGCACTACAAATTAATTCAACAAATATTTCCCCAAGTATTAGTGTACTGTTTCAGTACACGCTGGTTCTTTCTATATATTTAAAAGTATAGATACTCAAAATTATCGATATGACTGCAGTTAAAGAATGTAAGTGCTGTTAAAGGGTCAGTGATCTTAAAAATAGATAGTCATGTATGAAGCGGTATATAGAATTGTACGAAGCTTTACGTACAGCATTGGAATATTAGAGAATAAGGAAAATCTGAATAATGATGTACCATGACTACATACTCGTGAAATCACCTTAAGGATAAAAATTCTTCCATATCACATGTTTTGGTCCTAATTTCAAAGAGAAACCCTTCCCTTACCTTAATCTTAAAATGCCAAATTTTACTACTTGTTATACATTTGGAAATAGATGAATATATTTCGCAGGGCGTGGTTCCTCTAAGGATTTATCTTATCCGTGAACTCTTAAAATGTTTCGCAAACAAAAACATTGCTACTTCGCATTGGTGAATTCAGGGGGAGGTAATATATACGACATTGTTTGGATGACTTTATAAAACAAATTTCTTGTTTAAGCCTATGACGAGGAAATCAAAATACTAGATACTAGTAGAAAAGTATCCACGATTAATTTACATCGAATATATATTTCGAGACAAAATTACATTTATACCGTTTTATGGTGAGAATTAAGGGACCAAATTATTGTTTCTATACAATAAGCCTCCAAGAGAATTGTCTAAAAACGCCCTCCTTTGCAAGATCCGTCCTTCTTCTCTAGTTTATTCCAGACTTCGATTCAGCTGACCTCTTTGATTATCAAAATAAAATACTTCAAAGAAAGGTTAAAAGAAGAATCTGAGGCAGTTGTAGTTCATTTCAATGAAAAAAGGGAAAATTCAGTAAAGGATACCTGAAACCTTTATATTTTAATTTAGTTTTGTCATGCGAATATTCCGTCCAATGTGTTAAGAATTCTTTTCCAAGAATTAGTCATGCTTTTCTGCATACTTTTTCAATATCAGAGTAGACATTTTCTATGAATATTGTTTCCATACCTGGTATGTATTTTACAGGAGTGTTACCAAATGAGACCGAGTCGTAATCTAATTCTCGTTACATCGGATTCTTTCTTTTCAAAACTTATGTCACAATTCGGAGGCAAAGCTTCAAGTTTCTGTAATATTCTACAAATTTAATTCTTTACGAACCAGTTAATCGCTTCATTAAACATCGGGGGCCTTTGCCCGAATCAGATTCGATTGCCAATAATTTACAGTTATTGAGCCAAGAAAGAAAGACAGGAACCTATCATCTCGAAAGGGATATTTTTCAATTTTATAATCATAGCTTCTCGAGTAGACTCGTGAATGATGGAACGTCAGGAAGAAATACTACTTAACCGAGAGACAAGAAGGACCTAACAGTTTCTAAACACAAAGTGTACCCGCTCGCGCATCCCTCCTCGAGGGACTTGTTTTGAACTCTTCCGAACACTGAAAAAGTGCACCTAAAGAGAAGTCTCCTTGACGGAAACAATGAACGCAGTCGTCCTACTTTCGGCTCCTTTTACAACCCCCAAAATGAAAAGTGGTCGGTTGGGTGTTAGGACGTTGTAGGGGTTTATGGCCGAGGAATATTTTGGTCTTAAGTTTTCCACCGAATATGGTTGAGAGCCCTTAAAAACCCTCCATAGTTAATCACTGGCTTTAGAGTAAAGAGCACGAGCCTTTCAAAGTCCGAGTTTACTGCTTCAGGATTTTTCCGAAGGGACATTTCACAATGTATGAGATGCCTATGACCAGCCATTTGACTAGAAATTTCGGAAAATGTGGACGACGGCGTCTCCAACGACCCATTTACAATCGTCTGCTATAATTGGACGCGGTCTTTTACTCAACTGGGGAAACCTGGGCTCTGAGTGAGGAATTTTTCGGCTCGTTCGATTTCACCGTGGTGGCTTCATTCGTGAGCTGGCTTTAAGAGAGTCGTTAGACGGAGAGATGATCATTTTTTACGAGCAACTCTTAATATTTCCTCATCCTGAGCGACGTTGAAGTCAGGGGAGCATTTAATTTCTACCTTTACAAATGTATTTGTATGTGTGTGAGTATATATATACATCATCACCGGCCATTTCAATCCGACATCGGATGTGGCCATCCCTAAGCTTTTTCCAGTTCTCTCTGTTATTATATTCTTGTTTACATGCTATCCCTAGTTACTTGATTTTGTCTTTGTTCCTTCCGTCTTCTCCTTGGTCTCTTCACTTCCCTGGGCGTCCAGATGTGAACTACCGATGTTCACACTAAATAAGGTAAGAACACTTAGTAAGTTCCACAGATATATTTTATTTCACAGAGGCGACTAGTTTCGTCAAATCGACATCTTCAGGCTTCAGTAAGTATCTCACGTACTTCCTTTTTCGATGTGCTTGAAGATGTCGATTTGACGAAACTAGTCGCCTCTGTGAAATAAAATATATCTGTGGAAGTTACTAAGTGTTCTTACCTTATTTAGTATGGCTCCCTTCCACAAAGTTGAGCTTGATCATATCAGATTTATTACCGATGTTCAGTTATCCTAGTTTCTTCTTGCTAAATGGCCAGCTCACATCCATTTCAATCATTTCTATAATGTCACTCCCAAGTGAGTTTTCTTTCTGTCTTTTCATGTGATTTGAAGGAAGAGGTCCCGAGCTCATAGTCGTAGAGCGCTTCTCATATATTAATACTTTAAAATTGTCTAATTTTTATAATACTGATATTATCTCAAGTGATAATCTTTTGATTAAAATAAGTCTCAAAAATTATATTAATTTAGATGATTTTAACAATATTTCATTAATTATTATCACTATCAAGAAATAGAACATTAATAGAAATAAAATGCTCTCTAATAAACGCTGATTGTTATTGGTTACTATCGATTCAATCATGCAACTACTGTATAAATATCTGTATAGTCAGCAGTCCCCCACAGATTGTTGTATAAATGGTTTGTTAATGTAGGTATCTGCGGCTTCATAAATCCTCGGACTAACTTAATGCGGCCCAAAGGCCCCGGGCGACCGTCCGTGTCTCGGAACGGCCCTGATTCCAAGCGCGTTGCATACTTGGAAATCTACGACATTTACTGTACATTTACTATAAATTTAATCTACATCTACGAAATTAATTGTAAAACGAGGATCAAGGATTCCAAACTAATTTTTGTATCCCTTAAGACAACAATTTTTAGGGTAACTCTTAAACGAAAAAGAAAATCCTCCAGATAAACCTTTAAGGCTATGATTTAATAATAGCAATTGTTCTCGAGTCTACTTTACGGTTGGTATCCATGGGTACTTTCATGAAATCCGTCTCTTTGGGTGTTAAAATTGTGCAATAGAACCCTTATATCCTATAATTATAGAATATAACCCGCAATATTATTTCTTAGCTTTCTTAAGGGAAGGTTAAACAATACTTCCTCTAGCCGTCTTGAATATGTTTGGGACTAGCCTAGCATTTTATTTCTAATACAATATTTTTATTAAATGTAGAACAAATCAATGGATCATTAAAATTTGAATATTACCTAATTTGAATGTGTATACATTTAATTATAAAATAAATAATTCCGCCACAAATCTTTTGGAAATTATAAACATTCGTTACAGAATATATACAATTAGAATTTCTGATTAACTATAAATTCTAAATGATAATTACCTTAGGTGTACACAGAAATGTGCTTGTTTCATTATTTCTGCTCATTATCTGATATTCTTCTCATTATCATCACATTAGTGTAAAGGAAGATGAAATTTAGTTTTTATCGAAATAAGATTTACGGGAAACGAAATAGCCACTTTTTTGACGTAACAAAGAATATAAAAAATCGATTATTTTTTCGATGACTTTAATATTTATTCCCTGGGATATCCTGTGAAAATACCAAATATGTTAACAAAACTTATTTCGCATTGAACCGTTCGTGAGCCTCTGTATGAATTCTCCTTTTTCTGCATATATCAGCGTTGTTTACATTTGCAAATTTCAGGCTAACGCATTGCATTATGATAATTTTTCCGTTTGGTTTTATACCGAAACGGTTTTATGGAAAAAGAAAGCGGAAATTCAAAAAAGTTTTCTTTTGCTAGGACTTTGGGAGGACGGTTAGAATCTCAACCCCTCCGCTATTAGCTACAGAATTCCTAGAGAGGGGATACGGCTCACTGGGAAATATGAGGAGTGAGTTAGTTTTCTCCTGGTTCTCTAATTCAGTCTAAATGCTGTGGATGCAAAAAGTTCACTCCAGTCCAAGATGACCCTATGAATAACTCTTTTCATAAAATTCTATCAGGAGAGATCTAAATGAATACCATTTCTTAGAATCACTCATACCACATAAAAAAGACTGAGACGAAGGTGACAGATTATTTTTCTGTATCAAAAGACGAATATAAAATACTTCTACAAGATATGATTTACAAAAACTGCTGTCCATATGAGTGGTGAAATAGCGAACCAAGTGCACTTGCGTCGTGTTAAAATAAATAGTTATAAAACAATTTCTCCTTTAGATAATTTCTCCTTTTCGCGACAAGGTACAGGTGTACGACATAGGTGTACTATAGGTACCATTCAGTTTGAATCTCGAATTGTATTAACTTTAACTCCATCGTGATATTCAGTTCTCAAATTACGTCTTCAATTGACAACTGTGAAAATTCACTAATTCCCGAGTTCAATGTAATAAGACGAAATTTTGGCTCATGAATGAGACTATGGTCAATTAAAGCAAACTTATTGTGGATTTAAATTGACCATTGGAAGTATACTTACTGTTTTTTGAATCAATTAGAATGGTTTGATTTGAAGATTTCTCCTGAAGTGACTCGCAAACGCGGCTCTTTGTTAACACACCCGAAAAGCTATAAAAGCGTCAATTAAACATATTCCTCCCAATCTTAAGGTTTGACGGGCACATTCAGAGTCGCTAAACATCCTCCCTAGAAACATGGTAACAAAATTTCCTTTAACTTCCAATTCGATTAAATCGCTCGAGCCCCCTCGGCCATTTATATAATTTTCCCCTAACACTTTCGACAATTAAATTTGGGGAATAGCACCCGCCCCCGCGCTCAACTTAAAGATTCAGGCGCATCAAAAACGGCCGTCAGTCGTGACTCGTCGCGGGATTCTCAGCCTGCTGTCGCTTTCTCCGACGTCATTGTATAAATCTCTCCCTACCACGACCAATAATTGTCCTCGAGAGACACAAGGCGTGGGGGAGGCAAAGGGCGGCTTTCTATCCCCGCCGCCCCGGGCCAACCTTTTCTCTTTTATTAGATTTCGAAATAAGTCGCATGTCAAGTCGGAGAAACGTCGATTAGTGAAGCGGTGGAAGGGGATAGGATGAGGAAGAGAATAATTGAGGAATGAAAGAGTGTGAGCGGTGGCGGAAATGAAGGGGTGCCCGGGGGGCGGGTAACGCGACGCGGGGGCACACGGACAAGCTACGACGAGGAATCCCGGCCCTCACGCTGGGGGACACACCCTTTTGTTCCCGGGCTGGGGAAGGGGGAAGCCGATTTAGGGGAGACGGCAACGGAACACACCCTTCGCCCCGCACGAGTCGGCGTTCACCCGCCTCGTGTTGTTGAAGATGAGGAAACCGATGACTCACTCCCTCTCTCCATCACATGTGCCGCCACCTCCACCTTTTTCTCCGTTCCTTTGCATCTCTCGCACATCCTATTTTCTCGATATTTCCCCTCCTCGAATTTTTTTCTCCGGTTCTCTTCAGAGTTTTTTATTCCTTCACCAGGACCTCTTTCTCCATCCGATATCTCTCGCGAGTATGCCCCGATTTTTATTTACTGCTGCATTTTCGACTTCCTCGTCTCCTACGTGGCGTAGGGAAAGTATTGTTGGGAGAAAGAGACGCGACCTCTACTCTTTAGAGAACTCCCGCAAGGCGTGAGTTTGGGCCAAAAGTTTTTTCAAGAGTGTGGCTTCATCTGTTTGTCTGTCTGCTCCTCGGGTTTGACCAAAATTGTAGGTATTTCTTTTCTTTGTTTAGGGGGAGGGGGAACAATAGCTCTCAGAAACGGAACATTTTACTTTCAGCAGAAGTAAAAAACACTGTAAAATTCCACAAATGTGTATTTGAAAGACATTGACTGGCCACTACTAATAAATACCTGATGATGACTTTTTATTAGTAGTGGCCGGTCGATGTCTTTCAAATATACATTTGTGGAATTTTATAGGGTTTTCTTATTTCTGCCGATTATGGAATTCCACGGTGACGGCTACCACCATTATAATTTTATTTTTTTGATAGGGCACACGGAGAATTATATATTCCAAAGGAGACAGAATATATTGTGATAATATCCGTAATGATACTGTATGTGCATAGATTTGGTCCCTTTGGTATACTCGAGGGAATTTTTCATGTATTTACACCGGAAAAATTCCGAATGACTGAGCGAATGCCAAGTATGAATGGATGTCTCATTTCTCAAGAATTATTAAATTGATCTGGGACCTCAATATATACGGAGGGAGAAAAGGGGAAGCGGATAATGTTAATGCTAATAGCCTTCGCGATAGGTATAACATCTCAGAATTGGATGGTACCAGGGCTGGTTCCATATGGAAGGCAAAAGAAGGCCGTAACCTCAGGGCGTGCACCGGAAGAGCAGGCCTAAACCTCTTCTAAAATGGCGCTCTTTTTCCTACCAATGTAAACTTCAACACAAATTCAACCTTTTATGGGGATACGATTGAAAATATAAGTAACTCCTTATAATACTAATTGAGCTCAATGCTCCATTGATTAATGAAAGCCTTTTCTAAGCTTAGTCTTTGACGGAGTGGAAAAAGCGGTATTTTCAAGACTTTTTGGCGTGAAATTTCATAGGGTTTAATTCGACGTCGTCAAACTCAATTTGCTCTCTTCAATAACCGATGGAATTAGTCGTAACTCCTTCACGGTAGAGGCGGAGATAACTTTTTGTAAATTGATAAATTTATTTCAAACTTTACTGTCATATTATTCTGTTTACTGCTGGACGTAAGTAAGTCGAAATCAGTTGTTTATATAAGGCAAAATTAATCATTAAATAAGTAAACATCAGCTATCAACAATAAATATCCAGCGATAGTATTTAATGTCTGGTGGTCAGTAACATATCGCATCGGGACTTCTGCAAGTCTGAAGCATGCATTTAATAAATGTATACAATCTTTAGTAATCGATTTTGTCATAAAAATATCTCTAACTTTTTCGAAATATTTCTAGAACATAGATCTTAGCAGAAGTGAGAGCCAAAAATTATGCAGCATATTCAAGAAGCCAAAAATGGGGATAAATGCTCATACCATTACCTTTCCGCTTGTATCTAAAGGGTGAATTCTGGTCTAATATGAGACGTGAAACCTAAAGAATGAAAGACTCTGCTCTGCGGGGACAAATCGCCAACATTACCGTTTCATTTGAACGTAGAATCTTCGCAAAGGCTGAATTTGCCAAGCAAATAGGTGAGCAATGTGATTTGCTTCACTTACTCTCCGCCCTCATCTGACTCTATAGTTGGAATCCGTCCGTTCTCTTTACTTCCGTCGCTCTCTACCTTTATGCCCACGAATATGTTTAGTCCTGCGCCCTTTGACTGCGGTCACCATTCTTCGTGTGTAGAGGATATTTTTGTCCACCGTTTTCGTGGTTTGCGTCTGGGAGGTAATGCGTCATGAGGTTTGTGATCTGCGGGAAATCCCTTTTGCCTGTATTTTGGTGAAACCTACGTATCAAACACTAAATGAACGATTCATAGTGAAATACCACGACTAATCATGGGACAAAAAATTGGAGTAATAAATTTCGAGAGAAAATTGAACGGAAACATAAAAAGCGAACAGATAAAGAATTGCGTCTAGGTGCTTCGAAACAGTAAATCAGCCAGGGAACTTACTTTAAAATGTATTTCTGTTATTGTATATATCTGATCCTTCCAAACATAAATGTGTTAATTGTATGCCTACAAATTCTGATATATCTCTTGTTTATAATATTGATAATATTTTTTTGTTAAGAGGGTCTGATGAGTTAAAGAGAATGAGTCTGGATG
>KZ308793.1:845215-892445 GCA_000376725.2 Ladona fulva
ATATATATATAACAACGAATTTGGAAGTTCTCAATCGAAAATTCAATATCTGTATCAATTCCTTATACTTATGGTAAACCTCCCTATTTTGGGCAGCGTAAAATTTAGGGACGATCGTTTTCGGTGAGAAAAACAAGTGCTTCGAGGTACCGCTCGGCATATTTCAGGTGTCTATATAAGAAATAAACATTTTTTCTCAGGGAAGAAACTTCAGAATATTCGTGCTATTTCTGTTGCATCTAAAAATACAGATTGCGAATGTGCAAATAACTGCGTAATCACATAGTAATGCTTGTTTTTGAGCATTTGATACCTTTCTACTGGATGTATTAAGCACTACTATATTCAGAGGTGTTACATCGCTGTGAAAGGGAGTTATAGGAAATATCCCAGTGGCAGGGTACAGTTAAATTCCGTGATATATCGACTACTCGGAGAAATATCGAGTATTATCGGGTAATACGAGTTATCTTTTATGAGTATGTGGATATAATATATATTTTTCGTGAATTCAAACCTGAAATCATCACTTTTGGATACGGATTTATATTATCCTCAATATTTCAATGTTAATCGGCCTATTTTATTCTTCTGTAATGATCCAGTGTTTAGTGGGTAAATTTGAGCCTCTCAATGCCACTCTTATGGTTCACTCCTACATAAAAATCACAAACAGTTCTGTCCTAAACATTCATCATACATTGGAATTAGTAGTTGACAGTTTAATTCCGACGCTACCGATACCGGCAAGCTAGATCCATAAAAATAGTTCCAAACGATTCGTAGCTGAATGTACACTGCCACATTCTCATGGAATTTTTCGTAAGTTATCTCTTATACTATGAGATTGCATACTCTTGCCAATCTTATAAGAACGCCTACCGTAACACGAAGATTTTAAGATCGTTCCTTCGGGAAAGAAAAAGCGATTGAGGGCGTAGCATATTGCAAGCTTGATAGCGCTCGTAGCCATGACGAGGAAGCACTTGTTATATTCCCTGTACTGTCGAGTCTACGGATCCGCGGAATTCTGAAATTAAGTCATTTCCGTTAATTGAAATCGGGAGTCGGAAGGGTTTTAATAACTACGCTAATTCAATTCTTGCACTCCAAATAAATGCCCGGTCTAACTGTGAACAACCTCGAAAACTCCAGAATTTGTGACGAAAAACCTCCGCCTATTTTCGCCAAATCTCTAGAATCGTATTCGTGCTACAATCGTAACTTCCATCTGCGGGTCGAATGTGATTAAATATATCGCTGTGCTGACATGTGTCTGCAAACAGCAGTGTTCGTATCGTTTCCTACTCTCACGAATGTTTACACTAGTTATTTGCTTAAAACGGGTACATAGGCACCTCGCCTCCTTCTCCTCTTCTTCGGTAACCTTTTTTCCTTCCTCCCTCCGCTTTGCTGTATAGCTTCCGTCACTTCCCCTACTTCATTAAGCCACGGATGCCAAACTGCTCATAATTTCCCGACCAGGACCGGGTTACTCAATTAAGTAAATGAGACGGTGTTCGGTGGATGAGGGAATCCTCACGCTTTAGAGTGTTTTAGGCACGAGGGGTGAATAGAAGCGAGGGTTGGGTGAAGGAGTGGGGACTGAGGGAATTCGCCTTTCACATAGTGAATAGGCGATGGGAATGGAGAAGCGAAGAAAGGTATGCTTTGATTGACCGCTTTCTAACTTTTGGGAACGAGTGTCGAAAAGCTTTGGGAGGAAAGTATGTAGTGTTTGAAGGGAGCTTGTAATGGGGGCCCAGGGGTTGTGAGAAAACGAAGGCGATAAATTTACGCTCCACGGAATAAGTGGATTCTTTTTTCCGTTGTGAGAATTCGAGCTAAAATATTCGGATGCTCTATTCGCCATTGTTGAAAATAGCGAGGGAAAAACCAACGCAAATTTTCATTCGCTTCTCTCACAAAAAATGGCTCTCGGTCGATGGGATCGTTTGCGCGAACGTTTTTAACATGATTCCAAAAGGATTTCAAAATGATTCCGACATAAAAGATATCCTAAATTTCTGGTGGATGTTTCTATATGGAGGAGAGGCGTGAGAAGGAATGCTTATTGGAATGCCTGCGGAAACCGGTGTTGTATCGATGAATGTGTTTCATTGAATATCATCCGTACTGTGGAGTACTGGTTCACATAATTTTAGGCATTTATCTCTAATATCGGAATCATTACGTCTGTTAATGAATATTAAAATGAAAGGAATATTTGTTTATATGTCCTTCGTGTCATTCATCGGTGTTTATGGAAGTTGTCGTCGTAGTGGATATAATCACGTTTTTGGTAGTATTTAAGCTTAAGTGTGCCATAGAATCGAGTAAGGAATTGCAATTTCTCAACTGGAGTTAGAGCGGTACTTTCCTTTCCTTTTAGTAGCGTATTCAATTTGTCTATGAGAGATTATTAAATCTGTTGCCAATGAGATTTCTTTGGTTAACATTTAAATATTTTAATCTTCATGCAGTGTGTACCTTTCCAGAAAGTAACTAATTTTTCCTTTGAGATGAGGGACGGTATTGAGTTCATTCTTACATCGAAATGTATAATCTCATTAATAAGTTAGAGATTTTTAAAACGTTGTTCCTGTATACGAAGACAAATTTATGAAAACAATGGAGAATAATCTCTGTCTGTACAGTCTTCAGCCTGAGGGCTGGTTTGAACCTCATCCCTCCACCATAAACAACGAAAAGCCTTAGAAAGGTGGCGATTAGGCAAAATGAGGAGTGAGGTATTTTGCCATTGCTTTCCTCACTGAGACAGATTGCTTTCAGCGGAAAAAGTCCACTGAAGTGAAGCACAATGACTCTACATGCAGAACTTTGCGTAGCATTCAAAAAAGAGAGACCCTATTCAATGTCATTATTCAGCATTGCTACATCAGTAGCTTTCATATTATCACAGCCATGAAGAAAACTGGGATAAAAGTCGACGAAAGATACATTTTTTTCTATCCTATAACATAAGAAAAATAAAAAATATTCCATACATCAGAACATGGTCACAGGATCGGAGAGTCATTAGAAACAAGATAAAGAGTATAATGAAGAATGGTCTTCTGTTATCTCCCTTGTATGTAAGCTGAAACGGAAAATATCTAGCATGATTTAGCCTAAGCTGGAATTTTAGTAGACATTATTTTTTGACTTAAACTTACATCCCTTCATTACCTTTAATTCTATTTCTTTTCGGCGATTGAATGGCCATCTGTATCTAGTCGTATATTCAGATATGTGTTGTGACCCGAGCAACGATTTCTATGCGTCAACGGTAGTTACAGCACTTTGCGGAAGCTAATACTGACATACGTTTTTTCCGTTATGTCTCTCTATATTCTTCATATGTTTTGTCATTGAATTGAATCCTTCCTCTCGCTGCTGTATCATATTCTCAGAAGACTGCGATGAAAATTTTAAATTAATGACGAGCGTATAGGGTGAGGAGAAACTGCAGATGGATTAAATTCTGATTATTAATTAATTGAACTAAATGACGTCATTCAATTAAAGTCGGTGCTTAAAAGGCTATTCTGTTCGGTCAATATCGGGGGTTATTGGACAAACGAGTCCAAAAACCACTAACATGATTGGAATTTGGAATAAGCCTTTCGTATTAATAACAATATTCTCTGCTACACTTATCATTTGTCAATAATGAAATTATGTTGCTCATACGCTGTATACAAAGTGAAGCTAACTAAATATTACGATATTTGAAGAAGAGGTTACTTTGCGCAAAAATAATTTTCAGTCGATGCTTTCTTTTCCAAGTCTCTCTAATTTCTGAAAATTGATAAAATCACGCAAAATTGATTTGATAATATCAATCAACGCGTGAAGTTAGAATAATCTATCAGTGGATATATGATTTATTCGAAAATAGAATATATTTATTAAAGTTTAAAGCAGCAATCGATAAATAAATGGTGAGGGTTAACTGATGATATTGGCTCTCGAAACAGACAGTCAAGGGCAACAATCTAAGATTATTAATGATCGATTTAATCGCCTAGATGGATCATTAATGAGTACGAAAAATGAAATGTGAATAAAAAATGAAAGTAGGCCTAAGGGGGATTTGAGTTAGTATGAAGATGGTCTAAAAAGAGGTTCGGGGAAGCGATAAAAGGGGGTTATGGAGGAAATGATGGGGTGCTGTTGGAAGAGACATTAGAACGTGAATATACGGCCGTGAAGGAGTACATCACGAACTCTTACCCTCTCTCCGCCTCATACTTCTCCATTTTCTCTTTCCATTTTCCCCTCTGCTACTCTTCCGAGCGCCATTCATCCGTTCTCTGTATCATTTCCATCTTTTATTTCCTTGCGCTTTACTTTGCCACTTCATTTGAAATGAGCAGAGGAATGGGGACAGAGAGCAGCTTTCTGATTCTTGAATTAGGTCGAGGGGTTATGCACTACTGTCGATAAAAAATCTACACTTGATTATCAAGTATTTATCACTATCTTAAAGAGAGTTCGAATTTCTCACAATTTGATTGCCGAAGAAAGAAATGGAAACTATAACGTTGTCCACGATATCTATTTTGCAACCGTTTAGTAACGTGCATTCTTTTATGTGTTCTATTTCTCTACTGTAATTTGATTTCCGCATGGAAAAACGTAGCATCCTATGAATCATTGAGTAAAACGGAACTAACATGCGTTTAATGTTGTGGTTGGAGTCGAAAGGAGAGTATGAGAATTTAATAGATTATACAACAACAATTTGTTTGACAAAATTTTGTCAACAACTCTAACGTTGTTGTATCCAAAAGTTGCCATTTTGCTATATATCTTCGGCTACCTCCGTCGTGATACTGAAATCAGTTTTTCTTTTTACGTGGGTAGTTCATTCGATATCAATGTGTGCAGAAGTCGAATCGCTAAATATGTATTCAAAATTTATCAATTAAAATATGATTAAATTCCGTGGTGGAATGATTTGGCTACAAATAATTCATAACAATATACTGTATTTGTTGCACGGATACAATCCAATTGGATAATGAATGTGAATCTGATTGTTCTGACTGAGGGATATTATAAAAAGAGTGCGGCTAGTTTTCAGCAGATTGCTTTGTAGTAAAGAAATGGCGCCGTACAACTGCTCCGCTTTGAAGAGGAGAATGATGATAAATTAGCCAATAATTAGATACTTTTGACTTCAGGACTCCTGAGAATAGATGATCGAATAGCTGAAATGTCTTTAAAATTTAGGATGATTTTATTTGGACCAAAAATTTGAATTTGCTTATTTATTTTTCTATATCCTGAGGAGACATCAATCTTTTATATAAAGGGAGACAATTTCTATAGAATTATTCCATATTGACGATGCCGTGGATACTGTTATCAGAAACTCGTAATTACCTTTTAAACTTTTGCAGTTCTTTCCGCTAACTCAGCTATATATTGAGTGTGGAAAGAAGAATTACTGAATTTGTAAGTAATTTGTGATTAATTATTTAACAATTTATAATCTATTCAGATCGATTATGGAGGGAAATTTTAATTAATGTTTATAACAAAGAATTAAAGAGGTGTTGATTTTTTCAACATCAAGTTAATTTCCAATTTGAGTCTCAGCTTTAGTGATAACTTCTTAATACTTTAATCAGAATATGAAAACGAAACTTGCAGTGCAAGTCAGTTAACTGCGGAAGTCATTCCCCAGATTTGTTCCTAAATTTATCTAATAAAAAATTCCCAGCAACCTTTTGAAAAGATCACGAAACGATTTAAAAGTATATAAGACTAAAGGAGAGTTTCGATTTTCGATTAATATACACTCAAAATTATAACGTATGCATTTGATATACCTTTTGTTTCCTTAATGAAAACGGTGGGTGAGCAAACTCTGAAAATCAATTAAAAACACAGAATGGGGTCTGATGAAATCGAAACGACCGTTTAATTTGTTAAAATTATTTTTTATTGTTGCTCGATGCACTTTACTTTGACGATATAAATATTCAACCGTTATTACCATTTATGAGATTTTAAATCGAATTATATTTGCGTGAATACGACTGTCATCGGACGTTGGGCAGACGGCTCAATCGTCGGCGATCATTCAAAAAACTGACCGCAAATTAATAAAATGAAACGGCCGAGAGGACGAAACAAACGGAGTGTGAAACTTATTCGATGTCTCTTCAATCACTGACGAAGGTAGAAAGAAATATTTTGCGGTTAGTTCTAAAGCTTAATTAAAATTCGGTGAAATAACGAAGTAAAATCGCCCCCTTTTTTACGAAAGGTCAAATATTACCGGAGAATTTAAAATAACTAGTAGTGATTTCTACTTTTCGCGGTGTTGCAAAGTAATTGTCGTCCGATAGCGAAAAGTTTCATTCTCAGCAGTAGATAAATAACGTGGAAAAATAGTTCAATAAATAAGCCGATATTAAGCCTTCTCATTTCTTTTAAAGATTAAAGGCAGATATAGTATTTTGTCCTCGGATGGAATAATCTTTTCCACGAAATAATCCGTGAAACTTTTGGCATTTCAGAACTGATCTTAAACTTATCCAGTCAATTCGTCAATGTGGACTGTATATATAAGTATATATAAGAGTATATAAGACTTCGAAATATTTTCCAAAGTAGAAAATTATAATTTTAGTTAATTTAGTTAAGATAAAAGATTCGGATTTTTCAGTTTTGGGTGTTAGTTTGTGGTGCATTATCGCTTTCTATCTAGTTGAAAATCCTAACCCCATGAGTATAATGATGATCGGCAACAAATTTTTTTACTATCCATTTTGAGTATTGCTAACATTTTCAATCGATACTTATACCTCTTACTTTTCGGGTTGGATCGGAGGAATTCTGTGATGGTGTAATTGCCGACAATCTATCAAGGGAAAAGGTTGCACTTTATCACATTCATTTTTAGATATCAAAACTCTACCTATGATAAATAAACGAAAGATTAGATAACGCTGGTTTAGAAAATGAAACTTTTTAATCTGTCAAACAAAGGAAAATACCTTATCTAAAAACACCTTTTACGCTGAATTCGAATATGTAATTTTTTTTTCCCCATGATCTTTAGTTTTCACAAGACATTCAGGAAAAGACAAAAACTCCCGGATAATCTAATTTGTACCAATTGTTTGAAAAAAATTCACTGCTGCAATCGTTATTATTGGAGAACAACGAACCAAATATCAAGACAATGTCCAAGATTTCCTCTTTGAATTTTCCCCTCCCTGCCGAAGCACAAATATATAAGAGAACGATTTTTTCATAAAATTCAAGTTTGCGTTAGCGTCACCGCCTCAGACTACGCATCCGTTGGCCTTAAAATACCCATTATAGAAAACACACCAAATATGTAAAAATGTGCAGTGGAATGATTCCTCACAAAGGCCCCTGAGAATAAAACAGTGAATTTCCTATTTGTTTACTTATTTCTTTCTACATTTGTGTGCAAGGTAAGGGGTTAATTCGAAAAATTAAGGTTAAGAAAGGGTCTTAGGCGAAACAAAAGAGATGAGAGCGTAAAAATAATCTCGAGTTAAGAAAAATTACCTACAAATATTTCCTTCCCTATTTCCTGCGTAAATTCATCTCATGAACGTCTCTTCATTAGACGTTCATGAGACGAAATCTCTTCATCTCATGAACGAAATTGTCATAATCCAAGAATTATCTAATTTTGGAAGTTTTGGCTATAGCTTTCTCAAAGTTTTAGATGAGTCTCAATTTTACGCACAATGGAGGTAGATACACATTTTTCGGGTCAGCAATAGCACTGTTCGTCACATATTTCTGTCCAGGCAGCAGTGAATTGAGAGTAGACCTTTTATTATCAGAATAGTGGCTTCTGCTATTCCAGCTGTCCCACTTGCTTAAGAAGTAGCATTACTCTTAGTACTCGAGTTAGAGGCCAAGTGGAATCGCAAGTACATTTTGAGTATACTTTGTATTTTAGCGTCTCCACATATTTTCCATTAATATTTTTCGTACTCGATAAGGGTCAAAAATAGTTTCACATTCTCACAAGTGTCCTTCAGGTTGACTGCAGGAGCAATCGGTACGGATGGAAATTTATGTCTATGGTGCAGATATAGTTATTTTAGGCTAAATTTATTTGAATAACCGAATAGACGTCACTCATATACACTGTTCCTGGCCAAGAGTCTTCATGACGGATACGATATCATCACAAAAAGACATGTCACACTCGTGGGAGTAGTAGTTTAAAAATACTGCATGGCGGTCACGAAAAACACTTTCGTATCACGATATGGAGGATTCCATCCTTTTGATTGAGAAGCTAATACATCAGACTGTTGTTTAGACAACCTTAATCATGAATAAGACCATTGAGGACCAATAGTTACAAATGGTGTGGCTCCTTTGATGAACAGGGCTTTTGAAATGTTAGGTCTGCACGAAAATTTCCTTCATCTCTTCTCCGTGTTTATAACTAAATTAATCTTTACTTAAAGTCATATTTCAATATTCTAGCATTTTAACTATTCCAAGAGTATCTACTGGTAGCTATGTAGCCATTGGCTCATAATAGTCATTAGTTCATAATCAAAGTTTAACAACATATGATACAGAATTGAATAAAGCTACACAGAGATGAAGACCGGAAATTGTGGAAAGGCATAAATTCCTGCGATGTCAGGCCAACTCATATCGATTATAGCTCATAATAAAAGAAATACTAAATCTTTTCTTAATTTTTCATTTGGAACTAATGATAACCAAATACAATAATTAAACATCTTACAGATATTACATAAAAATCTTCATACTCTCTCAAGAATTCTTACTCAAATATCTAAGCTACAGACTAGTATTTGGTAAGGGATTAAAAATGGCTACCTACTGGGGATAAATACCTGGGTGACTGAAAAATCTACTTCTATTGTCCATTCTTGAAGATTTCTTTTTATTTCTTGAGGATATTGGGATGATATTCCCACCTGGCATCTAGCCCTCCGTGCGATATTCAAATTACCATTATATCTTCATAAGCTCGAGCCGTTCAACCTTCAAATTGAACGTAGAATTATTTAGATCTGCAGTTTTTTTACCATATTTAAGACTCTGGGAGACGGGATATTTGGTGCATTCACGCATGGATTGTAGGTCTGTGATATAATTTGTACTTGCCACAATAACATTTATTTAAACTTTAAAGTAATGACTATATCGAATAACTTTACTTAAGAAAGGGAAATGATTTTTTTTAATTTTGTGTTAGTTAATGGGATTTTTATAAATTCCTAACAGAATATCGAGCGTCGCTCGTGGTAAATTTTGCGAAATATAACAAATACCAATCTGTTATTTTCTCCAAATTATAAATGAATGATGAAATTAAATATATGTTCATGAAATATTTTAAATTGATATTAATTCATTCATTCAAACTCATTATACAATTTCATGACATTTAGAGTTCAATTTAATTCGAATGACATTAAGAGTTCGAATCAAACCGGAAAAGCTTCATATTTATCGTACAGAGAATATTTTACAGGAGCAGGGAGTGCTAATTGGAAATATATTTTGCTCGAATATGATATTATTCAAATCGGTAGTGATTTTTAAATAGGATTTCTGAAGTCTACTGGATATTTGAATTATGAAATTAAGGTAGAAATGCTATTGAAAATTAGATTTGTCACATCGGAAGAATATCGCTTTATTTAGTGACGAAATTTTTGAAATGAGAGAAGAACGTCGACCGAGAAGTTAAAATCTTAACTATCAAACGGAGAATTTTTCAAACTTTGGAAATTTTAGTTGTTGATTTAGTTATTATTTGTGAGAGCAATATTTTTGAGATTGGGATAATATTCATTTATCTGAATTTTCAGTTACTCGAATTAAATTTGACCCACATTCACTATTCTGCGAAATTTTGTTAACTCGAATTTCTTGCAGCTCCTCGTTTTTACGATTCCTTTTCCCTGTTGGCTGAATTTCACTAATCGGAAATTTAAAATTTCAATTTTGAGACAATTATTTAAAGAAAGAGAATCATGAACCATGAAAGAGATCAGTTGCTAAGACACTGAGATACTTTCATATGTTAGAGTCAGTTAATTTCCCGGTAGATTCTTTGGGCACTAACTTGATGGCAATTCTTCCCTATTCCACATTCACACACACGCTGGCCTTAACATTGCATGGAATAGAACCGATGCAGTTGCAATTTAAAATAACTCCAGAAACCATCGACACTAAGATTCTGTCCTACGCGCATTTTGCCGCCAATGATAGATTCCATAGGGACCAGAGGATATTTTTTATAGTTGGAACCAGGACGGATTTGATTCTGCTCTCGTCCCTGAGGAAGCTAACATTGTTGGCGAAACGCACGTAGGACAGAATCTTTGTGCTAATGGTTTCTGTAGTTATTTTTAACTGCAACTTTACGGAATCTGATACATTCTATCAAATTTTTCGCGACTACGAGTTGAATAATTTATTCAACAACATTTTCTATCATATTTTCTTTCTTATGAAATATGTCTCAATATATTACTCATAATCTAAATTCGCAAAAGAAAAAGACAGCAAACAATTAAAATGCACATTTACGTGCATTTCTTCCGGAATCATTTATAATTTTTTTTTCTAGTTGGAACCAGAATATCTTTGTTTAATGGACTGTTGGTGTTTGGCAGCATTCAGGTTGTTTTTGTTAGCAACTGAATCTTTTATCATCGCCGTGGTAGTAAGTGCATCATATTAGCTTTCATGTAGCGCCACAATACATTTTTATGGAAAAATGACCCTTCTGGAAAATATGCTGTCGTACCCATGATCCCCCCTGCCACACGCCATTGGCGGGTTGCGGTATGTAAAATACCTGGAGATTAGCTCCGATTTCTCTGACGTTTTTATCCTTGCATCTAAGATTTTATGAAAACAGCTCATTCTTTTCACTTACGGTATGCCCAAAAAACTTACATAATCAGTGTCTCTTGAATAAAGAGTATGTCATCTAGAAGTACCTGCTGAATAGTGCTTTTCAAGAATACTTTATCTATATTGAATTGAATTAACTACTACTCATGTACCACAATCCGAGGTTGATTATTTAAGAAATTATGGCCATAAACAACAATATTTCCACCGCTTGAATTTTGCATTTTCATCTTTCTTGGTTTCTTAAAATCATGACTTAAATAACCATGGCTTATATTAAATGGAAATTAACGTTTGAGGGTTTTTAAAGCGAATTACTTAACTGTTGAAATCATTCTTTCTTATTTTTTAAAATTGAAATCTTCCACACCTATATTATGTGGCGTAAATACTGTATGAGAATTAAAGTGAAAACCTCGGTTTTTCTTCTCTTTCGTAGATGTATCACTGCATATTCCTCTCTGTATTCTTCCGTGTGTGTCCGCTCAGTATGGAAGTATGCAGGAAATTACAGACAGGATAGTAGTATATAAATATCATTTAAGGGCTTATGGATAGCCAAGTACAATGTACATAGGTTGCGCGTTTACTTCGGGTGAAAGTGGTGCCGGATTCGATTTCCGGTTGGTGCCCTATGTGCGAAATGACCTCAGCTTTCGAAGCACTTTTAACAGCCCTATTACCATATCCTTTTGAAAGATAATATTGAAAATTGTTCCTTATTAAAGCATCTTCAGGTTACGGTTTGCATTCATTTCTTTAGTAGCGTATTTTTAGAGATTTATTACTCATATGTTTAATGTTATTGGTACTGCTTTCCGAAAATATTTGCTGTGAAAATTGACCGAAAGCGAAGAAATAGGACCTCCTGATGATTCACATACTATTTTTACGTATTTACGTATGCTGGTCTATGTATAAATCATTATACATATCGTTTTTAACTGAAAATATACTGAAACATCCTAAATAAGAGGGTTCTAGTAGATTTTGATGGAAAAAACCATTGCATACTGGCAAAAGCAATAATAATGACGATGGTTTCTTAAATAACAGTAGTAATTTATTAAGCTATGGACGCAAAAATATGCAATAGAGTTCCACTATAATGATGCAAGAATAGAAGAAATGAAAATGAAAACTACTATGGCAGTTTAGCAGATTAACAGGTCCTCTTAGCCTTAAAAGGTTTGTCAGAAAATACAGATGCATTTATTAGCGTGAAATAGCAAATTAAAATAGTAGCCATAAAACTATGTTAAGACGTAGAGATATTATCAAGTACTTCCAGATAAAATGATTAAAGATTTGATAGATAAAGAGGAAATTTTAGTTTGTAGCCTAGCCATTGGTGACTGCAAGCGAAGAAACTAAAGTCCTTATGCTCAATGAGGTCGGGAGTTCATTACATCCATTTAAATTCTTAGCTTCTGGACTTGGAACGAGAACAGGAAACACAGCTTCGGTCCGGGAATGAAACAAAATGGAAAGAATTCGATGTTTAATGTTTGAATGGATCGAAACCCGAATCGAAATGTTTCATCAAATCGTTGCAGAAAATTCATACAAGTTCGGTAACTAATATCAACGTGTGATAACTAGTATTTTATGAATGTCTATTTAAGAGTCATAAATTATATGCTGCACGCAGAGATGACCGATTACTATCAAAATAACTAATGTTTTCCCTTCTCTTCTTCGAAACGACACCGCGATGGGAAAAACGCCTTCGGGTGAGATCCTCCGTTATTCCGGTCGTCCGTATTTTCCAAAGTGATTTTCAAGCTGAACGACCATTGCCTAACGTAGAGGTGGCAAACTTGCGGTAATTTTGTCGCTTTCTCAGACAAATGCGCGCTTCTAAATAATTTCGTTACCCAATATCCTTCATAACTTAATAAAAATTAAATGGAAAATATTCCATCTAGATTTCTGTATGGATTAAATTATTTTTCAATCGCACAACTTCGATGTTAAGCCATTTGAATGCGCAATACACCACCCAAATGCTTCCAGCTGAGTTCTTAATTGGCGGAATGGCATTTTAATGCCTTCAGATGGAAAAAGGATCCCGACCCCCGGTCTAGCGCATCATTACTCGCTATGATTTTAAGGACAACTCAGTTTACTACACTTTTCGCAGAAATTCATCGCACGATCAACGCAACGCAAAATGCGGCGTATCTTTGTGAACTTGCAGCAGAATTAAAAATTCAATTGACATTTAATTTTAAAAAGAGAGGTGAAAGAGAATAGGTATTGACTGCTAAGTATTACTTACTATATAGGTATAGACTATTGCAGGTTTATGATGAGAATTACTCGATATTTCGATTAAAAATATTTTAATTCAATATTTCATAGCATCGGAGTTATTTCATACTCCAATACCTATACTTCCTGATTCTTTTTCATCCTTTTCTTTTGTGAACATAACATCTTCTCGAATTTCACTAATGGATTTGAGTTTGTTTAACCTCAGTTTTCTGAACTAATCCCAAGACATTTCCACCTCATTTTCTTCTTAATTTATTTGAATATTTTTTCTATTCTATATTCCGAATTGTAATCAACAATTTGATTCTTGCACAATGCAAGATATTTTGGCTTCTAGTTGTAAACGTTTTGATTGATATGCACCTCAGCGTTATCATCCAATTTATTTAGTAGTTTTGCTTCGGCTACAGCATCACTACAATTGGGTCCAGCAAATATCTTTCTTATCTTGCTCCCAGATGTCATTCAGAACATAAAGATCGATTTCTCAGGTGACCGATGAAAGGACATAATGAAAGGTTCGTCATTAAATTATTGGTAAACTTAAGACCGGCAATGGAACTTTTCTGGCGCAGATTATGCATAAATTGGATCATATATCGCGGATAGCTGGATTTTAACAGGTAAAGCGATCGTCGACTGCACTAACTGCAAAAGAAAATGATTACCGATACAGAAATCGTTGCGTTACACAAGTCACTCGTAAGGAGTTATGATACCGACGATAAAATTGGTGTAACTGAGTATGGACGGGACCAAATGATCACTATATCATTTACTATTTGTTTAAGGAGGATTCGAAAAAAACTGAAATGTCTTAATTTCGTCCATCGTGTCTTGACAGCGTTCTTAATTAGCGAAAAAAACTATATAAGTTGTCCGATTGCTCATTCATTATCTTGAAATTGCATTCAATAACTAGGAGCTTTAAATTGGTCAACCCAGCAAAATTTCATTACAGTCTGAAATATATTTTTACACCTTCAAATTCTGTGTTTTATATGCGTGCTGCAAACGATGTAAAAATATTCCCTTTTCATTTCAACAATAAGAATGAAAGGAATACGAATTATGACACAGAAAAAAATCAAACTTGTGGGTTACTCTGCAAGGAGTTCCATTTTCATATTTGCTTATCTATGAAAATGTACGCATTAAGGATACATTTGTTTGATTGACAATTAGATTTGTTTGAATTGTTGATTATAAGAAATGAACGCGCGTCAGTCTCACTTGGAAACAGCCATTTTTACGTATTTTCTTCTAATAACTTCTTCAATTTTTGCGTAATTCGATATTTGAATTCATGATCTTTATTCAACGGCTCATGGAAATTGGGTGGATTTTATGTGAAATTTTTCCATCAATAGGAACTGAATAGGAATTTTCCATCAATAATCTGGTAAATAATACCGAAAAATATTTGGTGCTCGTTAGTTTCAAATTTCAGATTGGGTTAACGTTAAGGAAACACTTTCTCAGCTATATTTTGAAGAAACACTCAGATTACATATCTTCACACTTTCCAAGCACGCGCATAATTGAAAAACTTTTATGAATGCTTCATCGACAGATTTAATTGATATTGTAGCACTTTTCTTCACTGTGTTAATTTCACACTCATTACTTGTTAATATCACTTGAAAAACTGAGAATATCAGTATAAATCACTCCGATTATGTATTGAAAGACTTCGATAAATTTTGAGTAAGATTTATTGGTTTGAGCTGAATCTTCATATAATTACATTGAAAAATAACGCCCGCGTCCGGCGGATGTGCATTTGCGCTAGAGAACAAATACAAACATAAATTATCACAACCATTACTGACAGCCGAGGATGAAATATATCCATTTCCTTCACTGGATTTATCCTCGAATCACATTTTCTAATCATCGCTTCGATTAATATAACACTGATTTACAAAAATACTACATGTCAACTGAGGCTTGTGAATTGGGCACCCACATTCAAACTTAATTGGCTCAGAAATGTAAGCTCCAACTTCAGTACTTGCGTCAGACAGTCCACTGAAACATCACTTTGGTTACATCATATATGTCTTTGTACTGATATGTACAACATTTATAATATAATATCAGTTTTACAAAATATACACTAATTTGAGAGCGCGCAACGAGGCGGCGTCTTCCGCGCGAAGACCGAAATAATAAACAGGTATTATTGTCGGCTTTTAAATCAGAAATTGGTAGATTTATATACAAATGTGTTCAATCACGCAAGAGATAGTCTGGAATTGTGCTGGGGAGAGAAGTAGCAGCTCTTCCAGGAAAGAGATCAGACATTCACTTTGTAGATGCTATTTCTAGGCACAGAACACACATTGATGTCACTGCTGCTTAATATAAAACTCATCGATGGTTCGTATGACCACTTTACTGGAGGCTAACAGTTTCCTCAACCTTTCACCACGATATCACAATTCGGCGAGATCAGGCGAAAATTGTCTCTCCTACATTGATCTCGTTAATATGGCCTCCATACTGTTTTTTGAGGGTAACTACTGGCTCCCGTGCAAGAAGATATGATGGTCGACTCTTTCGGACTTTTTCCTCCACCACCTCCACCGACGTCCGCCGCTCCACTACCTTCGCCAACTTCGTCTCCATCCGATTTCCCGGCTTTCGAAGGCTCCGGCGGAGCGTGCGGGCGGACCTGCCGGAAGGCGGAACCGATCCCTTCTTCGGCATCATATTCTCTCGGAGGATCGCGCGCCGTCGCGGCGTCTTTGCGCTCCTCCCGCGGAGGCGACGCGGGGCGCCGCGCGAGCGATGTGGCCGAGGATGCGGGATCGGCTGCTCCGGGAGTCGAATCCTCTCGTATCCGTTGGAAGGCGACTGGCGAAGTGGGAGGAAGGACAGATAGGGCGGGGTGGTGTTTTTCCGTTGGGGTGATGGGAATAGGACGTGGAGCAAGATCTGCTGGGGTGGCGTGATGGTGATGGTAGGAGCTTAGAAGCGAAGGAGCGGTTGGGAGGTACGAAGGGAAAGCAGAGCCGTTGGGGCTAAGGAAGTAGTCGATGGGCCTTCCATCCACCGGGACACCAGGTGTTGCACCTGAAGTAGAAAATATTCAGTTTAGTGCGAGGAAAATATCAACTTCCTTGAAGACGTTTAACACAAGCGATTTTAAGTTAAGTTCATAATATAATTAAATTTTTATTTCAATTCGATGTCGTATTTCGTATGAAAACTAATATTTGAATTAAATGCAAAATTCCCAAGAGAGAAGTTTAAGGAAGCATACACATAATAAAAAGTTGTTGAGACAAAACATGGGGCTCTAAAATATTTTCCAGTACTTTGCCCAGTGGTCGATTCTTGAACATCATAAAACATTTACGATATTATTCTAGAGTAACACGGGGTAAAGTTTTAAGAGAAGATAAAATTGCTTTGGCCTCTGAAACTTGGGATTAAGTCATTAAAAATTCTTGAGCCTGCTACAATGCAGGCGAAAGTGTAACAGCCGATGAACAGTTACATCCAATGAAATGCAGATATCCATTCATACAGTATGTTGGAGAAGCACATAAGAAGCTTTTTATTCGTGATTAGTGGAATCAAATTATACCAAACTACGTCGCTATTGCGAGTATGTAGTGTCAGCTAGAAATCATGTAAAGCTATGTATCATTTCAATAATTTGACAAATAATCGATAAATATTTCAGCAACGAGTGCTCTGTTTTGAATTACCTTCATGTCAAAGAAAATTGATTACTAGAGCCTTTAATAGACGACCCAGTGGGATTTTTCGATCGATTAGACGATTGCTTAAAAATTACTCGGTCTGTGTCTCAAAATGTGTAATTAATGAGAGTTCACTAAGTTTTGGCGTTTATGCGAAACATTTTAAGTTCTAGCTTAGACAGTTAATAGTTTTTAGTCGAAATTAAAATTCGATTTTTAAACGTCAGATTTTGGTATTGACGCTCTCGGTTCTTTCTATCTCCGATGTGTTGCTCTCACTAAGTTAACAATTCATAAATTCAGTAAGATATGCACGGAGTGACCTCTTATTTGTAACTCATAACAATGGAACGACAGGAACTTACAACCACTGAGAGTTACTTCATTCTCCCAAGTCTTAGTTTTACCTTAGTTTATTTTACCCTTTCCCTTCTTACAACAGATCTCACAGCATCCCTTGTGGGTCGACTATTCATATGCGCATTTTTACATTCGTATTCGCCCAGCTGCGAGAGAGGACAGCGATGCACCAAAATATCCATTTCTCGCATTCATTCCTCCTCCCTCTCATTCCCTTTACATCCACTCTCCCTCCCCCCAAACAGTATCCACCCTGCACGACCACCCCTACTTTCCCATTGGCTCACCCATACCCCATGGGTCTTAGGAATTACCCGTCATCGCCTAAAATCCATCCATGGGGTCCTCTTAATCCGATTTGAGGGCTTAAACTATAGTATGAGCGGCGGGAGAGGGTGGAGGAAACGGGGAAAGCATAGGAGTTGCGGGGGGCGTTGAAGAGCGAGTGGGTTGAAAGGTGTAGGGGGAAGAGGATTTCGAAGGAGAACGTTGGATACAGTATGCGAGTTCCCTTTGAAAATCATCCCCACTCCGTTTTCCGCACACCCCTCTTTTAGCCCTGCCCCCTCCTACCGCACGCCCAACGACGCTGCCCCCCTAAACCCTCTCTCACTTCTGAATTGGCGCGGGAATGAGTCAGAGGAAGTGACGTCAAACCCTGTGGGTTTCACATACAGCCGTCTCGGTTCCCACAATGGTAGGCTGCCGGAAAGACAAGATGGAGGAGTCCTCAAAGAAAAGGCATTTCGTGGGGAAGCGATGTATAGGAAAAGGGGAAGGGAGGACGAGAAAGGGTTTAAATGGAGATATGAGGAGGTAGGGTGCGGAGATGATATGATGGGGTGCCAAAGAGTGATAGCAAAGGGTAAGGGAGGGGTGAGGGTAGCCGAGGACGTCGAGCGGGATCCTCGTGCGGTGAGGTGATATTAACACCCTTTTCGTTGTGGTCTGTAGACCACGAGCGCAGAGATGTGGGCCCTGCACGAGTGGTTATCAGTCTTAAGGGGTACGCTGTATGTCTTAAGATGGGTTGTGTGTTTTGGAAGGTACTGAGGCTCGAGTAGGTACCTTTTCCGATGGTGCAGGCTCCTGGGAGCTTACAAGAAGCGAATTCGGGCCTCCGGAAGTAGTCCCAGTTGTATGCGGCGGTCACATATGCGGCTGCAGGGTCTAGCCATTGCGGCGGCATCATGGCAGCGAAAGTCCCAAATGCGGAAGGGTGCTGCCCAGGAAGGAGGTGATGTAAACCTGGCGGAATAGAGAAGAAGAGCGACATGTAGATACAGCAGATATATTTACAAAATAACTCATCACCTAAATTCACAATTCTTTCCGTAGTATGCTTAGCCTACAAACACCACTGTAGACAAAAGTATAGCTGATTCACAGGGAGAAAATGTAGATGGTTGGCTCAACTAGACATTCTGATGATAATAATAGTGCTAGGTATTGTAGGCGATCAGAGGAATGCATGAGTACTATCTTCATCACGCGTAAGGATACTTTCCTATTAGAAAAATTAAGTTTGAAATTCTTGCTTAAGTGATTTAGTAACTGTCATACGCCTTCGACCAGTTTGGTTTCGATGTGATTACTAAGTGAAGAAGCTGTGATTGTAGCCTCATAGCTCATAATCTATCTTGGTTGTACCCAGGAAAATCATAAATATGCATCGTATATCATATGACAATATTTCTGTTCTCTCGTTAATCGTCAATTGTTGATGGTATCTAACAACAATTGACGTTTTGAAATATTATTAAAGATCTTTGTATCGAAATCCACTGTTTCGGCCACACGTCCTCTTGTATCTAATCATCAATATATGAATCAAGGACATGGATGAGAAAAGAACTTCTGTTATAAGGGGAATATGTTTATTTCAATTCTTCATCAATTGTAAATTTTCCATTTTATACTTGCAACACTTTTGAAACTTGTCCGCATCTCCTTATTCTTTTGGTGTTCACTGTCTTATTACTCCAATGGTTACCATTTAAGAGTAAAAACTGATTCACGCTGACTGTAAATTAATGGTAGTATAGTTAAAAGTGCTTCAATATCCGAGGTCATTTCGCATACGTGGGCTCTCACATCGAATTGTAAACCAATTGTAAATTCCTCAAACCTTTCTTTATTCCATACTGTATCTGAGTTAAGACTTAGGATATGTAAAGGAAGTGTATCATTAATTTTGTTCGAAAGTTTTTGCTCTATTTGGTGAGACCACAAAATGCGTATTCTTCTGATCTTCGGCATGTCAATAGAAATGTAGAAAGTTTACGGCTTCAGGACGGAATAACGGAAAATTATGGGGCTCCTTTTATATGACTGCTAAAAGAGAAAAATATTAGTTCAGAATCCTAGTGTGATTGCTTCCATGTAGGCCATCTGCCTATCTTTCTGTCCTTCATAATTAGGAAAATCAGCATATAAGTGAAATAATACTATACGCCTATACGTAGCTGAGACCGATAGAGTAAAATCATTGCGTAAATATTGCTTTTCTGATACATTTCTCCCAAGAATATCAATTATGTTCTTCTTCAACATGCCTCTAATCGGTTATCCCGGCCCCATTTTGGAATATTCGTCTGTCATTTGGAATCCTTGTCACCAAACCAAAATTGATGCCGTTGAAAGAGTCCAAAAGACATTCGTCAAATGGCTATGCAATAGTGTCGGCATCGAGTACCGGAGAAATGAGTATCTGTCCATTTGTAAATTTTTTGGTATTCAACCACTGTGGGTAAGACGTAAGATTTTGGACATATCCTTCGCGCACAAGGTTTTCAAGGGCGACTTTGATTGTTGTCCCTTAACTGCACTTTTTGGAATTGCTGTACCATCCCGCAGAACTCGGAATGGGTCTTTACTATCAGTACCCCTCTCCAAGAAAAACGTTCACAAGTTTTCTCCCATCCCCAGAATAAGCAGAGCAGTAAATGGACTCCCAAATTACATTGACTTTTTTTACGAATCGCTCTACTCCATCAGGCGAAAGGTTTACTCTTACGGGTCGAAATTATAACCTCTTGAATTATTAATTTTTTTATTTCTAAATATTTTTGTGTGTGTGTATATATTTATAAATGTTATGTATTTTATGTATTGTGTAGTTATTTTATTATAACACATGTAACTGGGGTTACCTGTATGTGTTAAATAAATTATTATTATTATTATCTTCGGTTCCACTGTAAAGACGTTTTCTCATCGAATCTTCATCTATACGCATAATTTTCCATCGACAGCTAATCTAATCTTGGCACATTTCAAAATATCGTTTGAGGCACATTACAATTTCCTGTCGATATTAATATATTTATTTATTATAATTAGCAGGAAGATTAGATTTTTCCGTCTCCATATTAACGGCTTTTGATGCGAATAAAGCATTCTAGACTCACAAAAAATCTCCCACAAACCAACTTAATCAAAGCAATGTTATCATCTAATTTGTGAATCGTTTATTTTCTCCTCATAGAAAGGTGAAAAAGTTAAGAGTAGAGTAAGAGTAAGCCGTAAAGGATAATTTTGGTCGCAAAATTTACATTGATCTTTTTATGGCGTTTTATGACAAAGGGGTTACTTTTGAAACTTCAGATCCATTTTATAATTTCAAGAGGTGATGCGGATGAGATATGGCAATTCAATCATCATATGACATTTTAAAATTATTAAATATCTTTAGTATTTTAGAGTTTTAAAAGAAGCATTGGTAGGTGAATTCCTTAGGAAATAAATTACCAAGACACTCTAAAACAAATAAAATCGCGAGGTTTATTTGAATGTGCGTAAATTATCCTGAAGATATTCATGGAGTAGGGAGGTAAATCTGGTAGAAATTTTCCTAATAACTATCTCATATAATCATTTTTATTTGTACATATACATGCCGGATATAACTTGTGTTAAGAAGAATGGTCTTGAAGCGAAAGATTTTCAAAAGTGATATTTAGAAATACGTGGGTCGAAAACTCGCAAAAGGGGAAACGATCTGTTCATTGGAACCATGGATATTTTTTATTTACCAGCTCGTCAATTTAGATTCCGAATAAATAATTCATACTAATAATGTCCCCACCAATTTAGGAGTGAATTTAGTCCCGGGAAAACCAAAGTTTCAAACGTCCGGTCGAATAATTAATTCGCAGCACGGATATCTTTCCGTTTTTTGAAATTGGAATACTTATTGCTTTCGAACGGCTGGAAGTGCCGCCGAGGAACATTCAGATCAGAAATTCCAATCAATCCATGCGTGAATACCCATCCTCCTCCCGCTCCCGATAAATCCTTTGACTCGCCTACCGTTCCAAAAAGCTGCTAGTATCGTCGAGAGCACTATTTTCGGATGAACAGTTTCGAAAAGGAGGGAAATGTAACCGGGATGGTGTTGACCAATGTATCCGGGGAGTGTTTATGTTTCCAGCCTATATCTCGGATGCGGAGGGCGGTGGAGGGGCGTTGAGGGCCCAGTCGTGGCCTCCTTCCCAACCCCGCCTCATCGCCTACCCAAACCTAGCCAATAAAACCGTTTAATTGTCGACGGCAGCCTCTTTGAAGTTGCTTCGCTTCTAAAACCACCCGATAGAGTAAACACTACCCCTTCCTCGCTCATCCGGAGTTCGTCCCACAACGCCGCCGAACATCCCATCCCACGGGGACCACCGAAAGCCTTCGAAGACCATCCCGCGGCCCCCGCGACACTACCCCAAAGACTCGTTAACGGCCGCGCCGGCGTCTGCTCGTACAAACTAGTCTAGCTCAAGCAAAAGGATGCCGTAGAAACATCGCCATTCATTTGGATGAAGATTTTTCATGGCGTCCGCTTCGTTTTCTTTAGTAGTCGTAGACGAGCCCCGGGTTTATTTAAAATGTAGCTTCGCTTGAGAATTTTTTCGCTTACACCGCAGTGGTGCAACTTCATACAGTGGGAAGGTTGCCATTTGTCGAAGGTATAATCGCGCAATTTTTTTATAATCGTTTCATTCGACTTTAATAGGAGATTAGGGATGTTCGTGAAATTTTAAATGGTTCAAGCGATTCACGAAACAGAAACAGATCCCAGCGCATGAATTTAATTTACCAAAATTTGGTTGGAGTTGATACAAATTACTTATTAGTTTGATTTTTTACATTTCAGATAAAAATCAATCAATGAATATCAATCAAACACTTTTTTCATTTTCCCCTCATTTTGATGACTTTTAAACCCATTTACAGCTACTTCCGGTGATCATGGGAAATTTAATACGCAAATGTGTTTTACATAAACGGGGAAAGACTCTGAATGGTATAAATAAAAAAAAAATTACATGCGTTGGCAAATTAATACTGAGGCGTTTCCGGATGATATGTCGATAACATAGTTATTGAATCTTACACATTCTCGAATACTTGTGTCGAAATGAATTAAGTCCGGAAAGTCGTCCTTCAATTTAGACTGGAACGGACGGAAGTAATTTTTCGATCTCTTTGTGACAAAAGTGCCGTTGAAGTTGAGTTGAGTTGAGCGCCGGTAAAAATGGAAAGAACCTTTGGTCGGCGCCTCAGGCCGACGCCCTCAGGCCGTCTTAGAAGAGATGTGCATCGCCGCCACCCTCGTCGCTCTGACAAAGGCAGCCGCCGACTCACCCCACGGCAGTAAACAAATGAAGTAGGCTAGGGATTTATTTTATGTTGTGGGCAGCTGCCGTTCCTGAAAAAGAGGACGTATGGGGCGTTGGAGGCGGGGATTTTACGATAGCAAGGGATACGAGATTGAGAGTGGGAGGGCCCATGATGACGCGACTTCGGAAGAGAAAAGATGCTTCTGGTTTTTTGGAATGGAGGGACTAAGGGGGTGCCGTACTGGGCCGTATGGCATTTGCATCGAAACTCAGACTAAATTTTCCCCGAGGCAAACATATGGTGTGTTTGGTTCGCACGGCTGTAATCAGGGGAGCAATGGCGATCTGTTTGTTGCGACACTAAAATGTTTCCGTCTCATAAATTGTATCCATTTATCGCACTACATACTCTATTTTATCTTGCTCGACGTAAATGAGAATGTTTATTGTGAATGTACTGAAGAATAAGTTTAATATAGGTATCGCTGACCTTTTGCTAACTGAGCAACAAGGCTACTTGAAAAATTTTCTTAGGAAGATATTGTCTACCAATCAGAGGTTATTGTGAAACTGTACTACAATACTTGGGAGTTCTGCTTTATAAAGATAGAGCTCTCAGTTGACTGCGTAACATTTACAAACAATAATTCTTTCTTGTTAGCCCGTGGTTTTGGAAATGTTTTTCAGCATTACTTTGTAAATTCTATAGTTTAATGAAATAGGAATAAGTACAACTTATACACGTTATCACAGGATACATACGATCAATATATAATGCCATGTATGCGTCATCATCTGGTACTAATCATCAGATACCTGATGACGCTATGCGTTAAAACCCAGGTCGTATGCACTAAACCCTGTGGTAACGTATAAAGGTCGTTAAATAGCTTCAATGGACAAAATATATCAAATGCGCAATTATCAAATAATTTTATAACAGCAAATTTTATTTAATCTAAAAATTACTTCTAATGTTAGCTTCAATTATAAATCTCGGGAAGGTTGAAATAACACTGAATGCTTACATCTTATTGAAGCTCTTTCAGTTTTCAAGTTATCATTTTATCCAACTCTATTTTTCTCAATGCCCGCCTCAAGTAGGCGGACATAAAGAAAAGGTGTTACGAAGTTATACATCATTTTCCAAAGTAGTATTATTATCTAAATATAGCTGTTGTATCTGGATAAACAAGATATAATGCCATGTATCTGATAGCTTTTTATTTCTAAAACGGAGTCGTACGAAATAATTCGCCTTTAATTATGGCTGTCATTAAGAGATTTCTTGTTTGAATTCCCTGCTTTTGTGTTTCAGGATTTATTCTTTGCGGAAATGGCCTTTTCGTAGATGTCTACCACCACTGCTTTGTTAGCCAATGACTTCGATCCCTACGCCGTAAATACGATAGGATTCTTCCACGCGTAAATGTTTCTGTAAATCACAGTTGGTGTCTGATTTATTATCTTCTCATAGCCGCCTTACTGACGAGGAACATCAACAGTTTTATTTTGATCGGCGTAAAAATGTCCCTTCGTTTCGAACTAGCAAAACATTGACACGTTGAGAAATTTACAGCCGTTGGCGATCAGCAACTTCTTCCTCTAATGACCAACAGTCACTTTTACTGCGGTAAACACTGTGAACCCCTTGTTTCCTTTGAAAATAAGGGGGTGATTTAAAACGAGAAATCAGAAATGGAATCATAACTGCCTTTAAATGAAAGCCAGTACGGGGTATTACTGTTTTGAAACATAAATTTTATTCCGTTATAAGAAAAATGTAGTTATATCACACAATTTAATTTATACAGAATCAGTTCTATTCCTGACAAATATTGAATCGTTCAAGTTAATATTAGTAGATTAATACCACGAAGGTGCCTTTTATTACATCCACTTCGAAGTGGATGGTGTGGCAATGCTGGATTAATAATTTGGCTTTCTTAAAGAGCAAGGAATGCAAGGATTAAATTAATTATGGCCAATTACTGGGATTTCTCTTATCAGAAAAGAATGTGGGACGTTATCGGAGAATAAACTCCGTTTTCCTTGATACCGAAATAATTTCATTGGTTTTTATTGTTTCATTTTCAGACTTTCCACCAAAAATAGGACTTTGCAGATATAGGAGGCAGAGTATAAAATGAATACTCTAAACAAATATATAACAAATAACTTGTTCGATATAATGGCGAATAAACAAAAGAATGATATTGTAAAAACCTCAATGTATTTAGAATTTACCTGACACATATTTTGGGTAACTTTTAATATAGACTGATTTTAACTTAATTTATGAATAACTGGTTATTCAATTGGACTTAATGAGGGGCATTTTGATTAACTCTCAAGAGTGAAGACAGATAAAATGAAATCAGACGCGGTAATATTGTTTAAACTTACATAGCACTGCCCCACTTCCTTTCACAGCGGGCAATTTCACAAAATGAATATTTTCGAAGTGAGCTGGTTTCTCAACCCCTCAAGGAAAATAGTGATTCAGGTTACGTCACCAACTCCCTCGGAAATCAAATCCTAAAAATAACTACTCGAAGGAATCCTTTTCTATCTATTGTTAGAGGGGCATGTTTTATAAACTTGGTACGAAAACTTTGCTTGGATCATCACACGTCGGATCTCAACTCGTCAAATGTTTTTACGACTTTCCTCTTTCCCTTCCTTAAACCCATACTGCTCCCTATGAAACTCTACTCCTCGACCATTTGCACCCTTCATTTATAAATACGGATTTCTTATGCGGCGAACCGCCAATGCACGGCGATCAAATACGTCTCTACAAATAATGGAGGACTGGACTTCCTAAATCTGGGTTATTTGATGGGAATTTAACTTTTTCTCTTGCCAAGATAAGTCTCCTCCGCATTTTTTCAGGATTCTATGTAAAATCGACATCTACATCCTATTAGACCCGAGATTTGTAAGTGAAAAAAATAATATTCCGAATTTAGGGGCGGTTTTTCCATTTGGCGCAGTAGTTGTAAGCTGCTAAGAGGCCTTCGCCGCGGTGCCCTCAGCTTGAGCCAAATGCGTTTAATGGCAAATGTAAGGGGTCCAAAGACGAACGTTTCGTCAAATTTTATATATTTATTTTCGGGCGCCTTCACAAACATCCATCCGTTGGACGAAGAGGCGAGAACAGTAACAATAGACGAGCAGTTCAATTCCATAACCAGAAAAATCCTATTAGCCAGGACTCGAACCCAGGACTTTGGGGTTGGAGCGCTTGCATGCTAACTACCTCGCGGCCAGTATTTTAAGGTAAATAATCTCTTGTTGGGCCTCAAAGTGGTCCTTGGGTCTCTAATAGATGAAATTCACCCCTGCCTGCGTGAGACACACGAAAAATGCTAATCTTTGTTTCAGAAAGTGAATTCCTTGAGTATGCATCTCCTTGAGCATGAAATATGTTCACTGAATCATCTGCAGATTTGTGTGAAGCTACCCGCGTAGCCATTACAGTTTGACAAAATAAATTTTCCTCTTCCATAAGACACAAAGGTTTCTTTACAAAGAAATCAGGCTATCATTCTTTAACATATTCTAAGTATTTTATTTCTAAATATTTTACTTATAACAATAGCTTCTTATTTTAGAGATATCACCGATAAACTTCCATTCCCGATGGACCTTTTACATTTATGAAAATAGTCGTTGCAACAGCCCGTAGATTATCAAGAACCGACCAGGAAAAACATCGAGCTGATTTCGCGGAAAAACTTGTTCAGTCTTTTTGTAGGCGAAATTCATTCCTACTTCGCAGTCAATTGCAACAACTGTAGTTCCTTTTAAATGAAAAGAGACAAAAATAAATCGGAGCCAAGATCCGAAGTATCTATCCAAATCCCCATACGCACTATTCTCGGAATGGATGTGCTGAAATTAAGCTCACTAACAGCGAGAATTGCGAGGTATCTCTTTCGTCGATACCTTTTTTATCCGGCTTTGGAAATTTGCGCATTTCTAAGAGGAGGATATCCTTCATCGAATATCATTTATATGTTTTAATTCCGGATTAATTTGTCCTCTGAACGGTCCATCAAGGATTACATGGATATGTTCTTCCAATATGTGCAGTCATCGTTATGGCCAAAGTGCGGGCTTCATTAAAACGTGCATTAAGTGGCTTTAAGAGGTATTGGGAAGATGGTAAGTGCGCGTGTGGAGAGGTCGAGGGAGTCCAATTCAAATCGGAAACGCTCTCTTTTCGCGTGTTTAGCCGTGAGTGGTCGGCCATATTGGTTCGCTGGAGGAGCCTCGGCGTCGGAAATTGCCCCCAACGAGCGAAGAGTGAGAGTTAGGGGGAGTTCGGCCTCAAAAGATCGGACGAAATGGGAATCCATCAAAATGGGTAATCGGTAGAGGGAACGAGAGACGCTGGCTATCTCATCCATTAATTGCCAATTGGTGCCCTTAACTAGTTTCGATGCCTTCCGTGAAGAGGGCATCCCAACTCCCGAATCGCGTGTCTCCCCGCCTCAAATTCACCATCTTCCCCGTTTATTACGTGGTACGGCGTTTAAACTGCGAGGACGTGTGGTTATCCGCCCCATGACGAATGGATGCCGATCCCGCACCGATCTGAGAGAAGGGACGAGCATTAAAAAGATATCAAAGGGTTAAAAATGTGCAAAGGACGCACGCAAAACACGCTCACACGAAAAAATTAACATAGCAATGGAAAAAGTAGTTTTACTTTCAATCATTAGCAGTGTATCATCGATGCCTATATTACACCGATTAGCCACTGCTTCGCCAAAGTTAATATCTATATTATTGCTTTGTGTTCATCATAATAATGGCTCATTGGATATTCAAGGGCATATTATTGAATTGTAAGTTTATAAAAGATGTTTTCTAAATGCACGTATCAGCATAAAAAAACTGAAATGATAGATGAGCAATGATTAAAATTAAGGTTGAGAAAAAAAGGTGGAAAATTGTAACTTTTCAGGCACTAAAAGCCGTTCTACATATTTTCTTCTGAAATGTTGTGAAAATAAAAATATTAATTTCAAATTATTTTCAGGGTTTGAAAAGCTATTCTCTCTTATAAAATAAACGCTGTAACTTAAGGTCAATTGATACTTGAGTATGTAGTATACCATGCATTTAACGTTATTGTTTTTTCTTGTCAAGTAATATAGATTCTTACATTCTATATAGCATTGACTTAAGTTTTTTATATTTGTCTACGACCAATATGGAACAAGAATTTAGCATTATTCCTTCAACTTTTCTAAAACGCATCTTTTCCAAACTTAATAAATAACGGTCTAGTTTGTATAAGAGTTTTATGACCTTTATTGTCAGCAGTCGCTCTACATTCGGTTTCATAACTTTGAAATAAAAAAGTTGGTCAAACGAATTAGATTCCTCTTAAGATGTTACGGCAGTTTTAATGCATTTTCTGTGCAGTCAAACAAGGAGAGAAAATGCAGTCTTTCAACTAACTTTTGATAAATTAATTTACTCATTTACATCCTCTAAAATTAGATTAAATAATTGTATTTCCCTTGTTTAATTATCCACTGAATGGATTTGATGAGAGAATCAGAAGCTTAATCTACTAAAGACAGCAGAGTCTAAAACGAATACATAAAAAAAATTAATGGTGGATTATTTTATATATGTAAGAGTTATTTAACCCTTTCACATTCTAATTAAAATGTGAAACACATGATACATCTGAACAAGTATTTTAATTCCTCACATAATACCTGGAAGTGTTTGAGTTGTGCACATTTTTAGCACATTAAGCATTTTACCGAATTAAAAAAGAGAAATAAAAAACATGACATTGTTGTTATTCAAATTTGTTGGTTAATGAAGGTATTTTAAGGACTATTGAATAGCATTTCAATTAATTATGACGGTTAGCTCTTTTGGAAACATTTTCAGCGAAATGTTATCAATTTACGTACACCTCCAAATTGTTTACGTACCGAATATTAATCTACTAATAACTCTTTGGTAAATTTCTACTTTAGAGGTTCTTTCGATAAAAAGCAACATTTCTTATGATATAAAGATAAGGCAATAGTTTATAAAAATGATTTTTGAATTGAATAACATAAATGAAGACCTTTACTTTTGCGCAGCAGCATGAATAAAAGCTGTTGTAATTTTAAGACATTACTTTGAATCTCCATTTGTCCGTTTATATTTTAAGATTAATGTCAGAGAATCGAATGCTATGACAGAAAGCAAAGTGAAGGATGAATTAAACATAATTTACTCTACCTGAAGAAAAAGTTTAAATCGCAGTTTATCACATTTAAAGTTCGTTAATGAGAAAAGAAATAGTAAATTATTTCCATATAGTATTGATTTTGCGCAATCTTGGAAGTCTAAGTGGTCAGCTCGTTAAAATAATTCCATTCCATGATAAACGTATTACGCCTGTGTCAATTATTTGTGGAGTAAAATGTTATTGATGAGTTATTGAGACGGAAATGATCGGTTTTTAATACGTTTTCTTCATTTCATTACGTCGCTCTCTGATCGGATTCGTTGGGTTGTTTTGTATCGCAGAGGGTGTGACCGAATTGATTTACTTGAAAAGTAAGTATTTAAGAAAATGGAATTTAATGTAAAGAGATTGCAAAACAAAAGGACGTTCGCTAACAAAGTCAAATACTAGGGGACATTCCTACAGATATAATCAATCTTCATTAATTTCTCATCGGCAGATATTAGAGATAATAAATCCATTAGTTGTTACATAAGTCAAATGAAGGAGTTGAGTATGCGCTCGTTATATATTTACTGTCAATGAAATCTCGTTTTTTCGTCATCTTCTGTCAAATGTAGCGTCGCGTGCTTTGTATCTCACAAAATTCGGTTTCTTAAGTACTTCTTCGGCTAAATATGACTTGATTCCAGTGATTGTTGAATCTTTAAAAGCAAGTCTGTTACACAGTGAGATAGGATAACAACTGTAATGGTATTGTTTTTATGATAATTTATTAAAGATGAACATAGAGTTATGAAAATTAGTCTATTTGCAGGATTTCAAAATATTTTATTTTGAAGAAATTCTAACCTTTCTGTTGCTAAGCTATTTCTGTATGCGGTAGACTTGATGAATAGTTAATAGAAAGAAGGCTTCCAAACATAACATGTTATATTACTACTATTAAACGCCCCCGTCAACCACGACGGAACTTATTTTAGTTTAAAAATACATTTATTATCGTATATATCTGGTCCTCCTAAACACAAAAAAATTCTGTCGTAAGATCATAATAACTCAATATATTTCTTATCATATAAATTAATTATGATATTTATTCTACTGTTTTCAAGTCATGAAAGCCTACTTTACGTAAATTTCTTATTTTAAGATTAGGACTAATATTAGTGTTTGCGATTAGTAATTGCATACTATTCTTTCAGTCATCAAGTATCGTCTGATTTAAACCTATTCTTATGTGAGCATGTATTCAGAAGAATTATACTGAGGATTAGCATATTCTCCCCTTACCATGTGCACTTTTNTGACACTTGTCTCAATTTCGTAGGACCATTGTTTCTAATTTAATTTAGTAAAAGAAACAACCTCTGCAAGTCATGAAAACGTACTTTACGTTCATCTCTTATGAAAACATATTATGGGCTTCTGGGTTCGAACCCGGGCCTTTACAGAAATGAGAATGGTTTTCCTGGGGGTTTCAAGGATCGTAGAAACACAATTTTGCAAACATTAGAAACACATTTGCTTTTTATATATATGATACAGAAAAAATCATCGAGGTTAACTTGATTAACTTGCTTTCATGGCTAGTATAAGTCAAGACTTGATTTACAAGATACAGAGAATGTGTTAAAACGTATCGAGGAAAGATAAAATCTTTTATGATCAATTTAAATTAGTATTTATTGAAATTAAATAACATAGCATCTAGCTTATATTTAGGTAGGTACATACATACTATCACTGAGAACAGTATACGGTTATTTGTCATTGATTTTGAAGGAATGTATGTGAAATTACACCTTTGAAGTGAAATTCCGCAAATGCTCGGTATCATTCATTTAAGGAAATGGCAAAAACGAAACACAATTGAATACAATTGAACAAATACTAATTTAATCACGGAGAAGATAACTGAAAATCAAAGACATTTTTATGAAATTCATGATTCAAAATAAAGTTGACCATAGTATTTTAACTGAAATATGACTTCAATGTCAACAAATATTCTATGGTACTTTGCTATAAACTAAGGATACTTCCCAAATGCACATATAGATCCCAATCAAATCTTAGTCTGAATAAACTTCCTTCCTAACTTCGTTCTTAAATTACACATCTTTGTTCACTGCCTCTGTAATTTTCGCTTTTTTATATAAAATGTTTAGTAGCGAAATTATTCGTAAAATGCACGCTGATAAAGCTGATAAACTCATAAATGGATGTCATTACTCGTGAGGAATTCATCAGATTTTAGTTACATTTTACTGAATGTGAGGCTGTGTGGAGTAATATCTCGAACACGATATGACGAATGAAATGGAGCCTAAATTTTTTAATTTTGTTGAGGTACATCTTTCAATTCGTCGAAAGAAATGTTAATTACGGAAGAGTTGGGAGTAAAAAGACAACGTATTTTCTATCGATTTATTTATGAAAGCCACAGCAAAAGGCCCCGAAATATTGAATCGACAGAAAGTATTCGCCGATCTCAGCGATTAAAATAATCAATTCTAGTCTAATGGGCCGTTAGCTGATTTAAAAGTAGTCTGATTAACCAGTTTCAATTTTATTATTTTAATTGGATAATGCGAGGTGTTCATGAAAACATTAAATCGCTCCCCTCCGCGAAGCGAAGGGCGGCATGCGTAGACGCGGCAACACACGGCGAAAGCGGCGTGAATTCTAGTGCTGATTGAAATTCCCTCACCTCGCTAAATTAACCCTATCGCAAGAATCATCAATATCCGGGGAAATTTCAAAATAAAGGCGCCATTATCATACAAACAATCCCGGAAATGAAACTCGTCCCCCGCTTCAAAATTTCTCCTCTTTCCTTACGTTATTTACTCCTATGAGCCTTCTTGAAGAGGGATACTTAACCAGCCATGGTTAACCCATCCCTGAGGGCTGGGAGATATTTCCTGCGCGGGTGAGGCGGGCGGGAGAGCCCGAATAAGCGGAAGCAGAAGGGGAAGACGGTGAGGGAGAAAAGATGACAAGAGGTGAATGAAGGAGTGTAAACGGCTGGAGGTGGAAGTGGGAGAAAAGAGGGAGGCTAAGATTTGCAGAAAACGTCTTTATATCACTTTTGTAAAAGATGGTCCCTTGTATACAGATTTCTTTTCAAACTCAAAAGACGGGAAATGTTAAGAGGTAGGTTAATTTAACGACGTGGATGAAAAGGGGTAAGGTTAGCTGGGAAGGTTAGGGTGAAGGGGTGACGAAATGATTGTTGGAATGAGGGGAAGAGGAGAAATTGATGTAATTTTCGCGGCTGGTGGCTGATTAATATTCTGACATAAAATTAGTCGGATTCATGACGAGGAAAATTTGTCACATTTTCATAAACTGCGGGATTTAATGCACAATCTTCTGAAATTTACTCCTTATCAAGCTACTCCTCGGAATCGAGCTGACTCTGGTTATTTGCTTGTTTCCATTCTTATTTTGCCACCTGAGATAGTGCGTTTTCAGAAGTATGACGCGACGTTTAGTATCCTTTTTAGAAAGAGATTCGAACTATCTTTTCCTCCCTCAAAGTTAGAAGTAAAAGTTTTCGTAAAGTCATATTCCGAATTTAGGTTAAAGTGCCGATGATGCATTCCAAAAATGCTCAAAGGTAAATTAGTAGCATATCTAAATGAGGGATCTTTAACATCTGTAATAGCTATATCGTCATTATTGGTTATTTAAATTAATGATTTTAAAATTGGATTAAAATTATTAATTATTCTTATGGCACCCCGAGAAGGCCGCCAGAAATACCATTTCTGGCATAAAAATAACATTTCACCCAGTCAGAGGAAATACATACATAGAGAAATGGAAAAATACGTACTTGATTTGGTCCGCGGCTCCCTGGGCCCGTCCACGGTGACTTTAATGGCTTTGTTATAAGTGGCTATTTGGAACGGAGTAGTGCTGATGAGGATGGTCAACGAGAAGCTCTTTCCTGTGAAATTGCAAAGAAACATACACTTATTTCAATCAATGAATGCAACAATCATATCAAAAAACGATCGAGTTTATAATGAACAAAATTTCAAAATGTCATCAAGTTGAAAATCGAGTACAGCTCATAACAAAATATATCTCTGGATAAATTTCATAGATTGCAGTATCGACAGATCACAGAAGTTTCCTTTAAAAGTTGATTATGTGTCACAGGAACATTAAAAAACCGGCCACGGTGGTACACTAGCGCTCCAACCCTCTGGTCCCGGGTTCGAATCCCGGATAGTCGGACTTTTCCGGTATAGGGAATGGTCGAGTGTTCCTCCATTGTTATTGTTTGTAATGTTTATTAAAATGGATGTAATTGGGATTAGCTTCCTGTATCCATTATAGCTGTTATTAGTATTATTATTAAAAATGGATTCTAAAGGTTAAATCGACCAAAATCCACTCAAAAAACTTAATGAGACACCCTGCCAATCGAATAGAGGTCATTTGTATTTTAAATTATAGATTTGAGGAACTTTTTGCCTCTGTTTTTACGTTTGGTAGTAACCGAGTAACCAGTAGTAACCGAGGGAAAACAATTTTAGAAAGTCGAACTTCGGATACTTCATACCCGAAAACAAAATTTTAACCCACTTTTAAGAATTCATGAATTCGAATCTAAATAAATTTTAGCTTAGTGAAACATTCATTGAATCATTGGTAAATAAATGGGTCAGCTTCTTTTCAGGATTTCTCCTCCTCAAGTAAGGATTCCTTTAGGTGTAACTTTTAGAATTATCCTACAGAATAATTACGTCAACTATCTTATTTAACGATTAAATTTGAAACTAAAAAAATGACTATATAATTAACCAAAGTTCACCGTCTTTTATTTGAATGTGGGAAATCGCGAATGTACGGCGACCTCGTATAAGTAATAACTAAGCTCATGAAAACTGATAGATTTTCATGTGGTATAGTTAGATAAAGATATCTTATATTCTAAGCAAGGGAAATTAAGGGGGAAAATACTAATAATTCTGTATCCATTCTGTTATAAATTTAACAAAGATAACGGTAAAAAATTCAAGATGAAGATCGTTGGAGATACGACATGACCCTCAGGGACAAAAGAATCATATTTTATAAATATACTATTTTCGTTTTCCATTTTAATAACAGAAAAAGGAATTTATCAAGGAAACGATTTAACGAGCTAGGATTAGCGATAAGTTAAACTGAGAATCTGAATTTAATAATTTAAATATTCACTTTCAAATACCTAAAAATACAAGAATAGGTGTGAAGGGTAAAAAGTATTTAAGATTTAACAAGGATATGAAATCCTCAAACATCAAGAACTTACTGGAGATGATATAGGAAACTATTCTTCCCATAACGTTTCGACATTGAGAAAAGGACGATGTGTTAATTGTTTTACCTTCAAAATCTACGCGTAATTCCACAGTTGTTGCTTGTAAATCATACAATATTCGGTTGGTACTAAAACACATCATATTCATTTTAAAATTTCGATGCGAACATTCAGTTACCTCAGAGTGGTATTTTACTTTCGGAATAAGTTTAATGAAGGTATTGATTTATATGTTTTCGATTTGGGCTCTTCAAATCATCTAAATTAAATTAGTTAATTGAAATATTCGGCGAATTAAGCGGGGTTGCGAATCCAAATAAAATTGAAGAGATTTATAATTGGCTTTTTCATTATTCTAATCACGTTGCCCTTTATATAACAATAAAAGTAAGCTATAAACTAGATTAAATGTATTTACCTTTCATTTTCAGATAGTCTAGCGAGAGAAAGTCACTTTATCGTACTTTTATTGTTGAAACTGAATAAAAGTAATTACGTTTCGGTATTCAAGCAACGGAAATGTAATTATAGAATAAAGTGAAGTAAAGTACTGAATAAAGTGTCGGTAACATAACAAGTAGGCAGAAGATTTCCTCGAAAACAATATTGAGAATTTGAGGAGTGGAATGTTAAATCAATGCTTCAATCAATGCTGTTCAATGGACATTTTTTAGCATTTAAAACTATAAGAATCACGGAAAAAGTTTGTTATTGACAGATAACCGATAAACTAAGAGCAAAAAGGCTGGTTATATTTTCCTTTATTTGGTAAAATGATACATTCTATCGACTCTACAGGAGCTTTTGTTTACTAGGAATCAATCTCTCTCTTCATCAAATTTTCAATTATTTGAAAAGGAAAGTATAATACGTGAAAGTATTTGGACATAAATATGAAACATTTAGAGTTTAGATTCAAATTTGGGTCAGATGTAAAATATACAATTTAAGATATTTTACTATTAATGTTACAATTTTAAGATATTTTAATCATTTAAGTAGACAGAAAACTTTTAAAGAATTCTTATACTATTGCTCTCAAAACACTAGCAAAACGTGCAATTGAACAGTAAACTAAACCAGTAATCATCTCCCTAAGTTGCACCTTTTAAATTAAAAGCGCCATGAAATCCTTCTCTAAACATAGAGAATGCTAGAGAAGTTAGGGAGATAAGTTTTGAGTTGGAGAGTGTTGCAATGAAAAAATAACACATAAAACCTTGAAAAAGTATGATATTTCAGGCTTGTGGAATTTAACGAGTAAAAGTAAAATGACACATACACTCAATCATTACAGTAAATATGACACAATTTACCATCAGAATTTTTTATTATTACTCCAGATTGAATTTTCAATAAGTATAAGAATATTTTTCAAAATTGCAGTTAACCATCAACAAGATCACTGAACACTTCTGTGTTTTTCGTTTACTTTTACATTTGTGATTAACATATGATAAGTTTAGCAATTATTATTGCTTCGCCGGCTTTTCTGTGATAATCGGTTGACGTTATCTCAAAATTTCTGAAAATCTGATTCTGTGGAGAAAAGGATACCTTTGAGATGAGCCTTTCCATCAAATTAATTAAAGATGTTAAATATTATACATTTACTCTTTTAAACTATTCAGCGTCAATGTTTAAGAGAAGTAGGTAGCTTTTATAAGTTTGAAAACTGAGAAAAAGTTGAGTAGGACGTCAACGAATCAATCTAAGAAAGTGTTTAAATTGAATACGAAATACTTGAGAATATACAAAATTTATTTTAACACAATGCTTTAATCACAAAAATGGGCCTCAAAACGTGGTCTTCTTTCTCTCCATCGCAAATAGAAAAATATTTCTAAGGATGAATTATGACCGATTTACATATTATATTATTTTTTAGTTATTTTACGACTTTAGTTCAGCCAGACACATTCGCGCAAATGCGGTCTCCCTCATGGGTTCCATTCATCAATTCACATAATTCTTTGGTTTAAAAGACTAAGGATGTGCGAAAACGACAAACCGGTGATAGTTTTCATTCAAGACAAGTTAACTAACTAGAAAAGTTAACTGTTTTGGTGACATCGAAGATATTCTTCAAATTAATACCAAGTGCTACACAATGTTTTCGCATCGTAAAATTAGTACTTCGAGTGGGGTTTCTTGATCCTATTGAAAAAATTGATCGTAATTAGGAGAACTCTATAAGCTAACGTATTTCGGTAACTACGTTACTATCTTCGGGAGAAGAAGAGAACTAGTCGTCTGTGTATTTACAAATGTTGTAATATTGCGTATCATTAATAAATTGTCACAAAAAATGCAACAAGAAATAGATGAAATTCACGGAGGCATTCGCACTTTTTCATATTTGTTTCTAAATATTTATTTAACGCGACCAGATTTCTACGTAATCCAGTCATTCTCTAGACCTCTATGAGAATTTAGTAGAAAAGTACAAACAAAAGTACAAAGTAATGTATATACAAATATATATAGTTCAATTTTCATATTGAAGATGGAGGTCCACCAGATATTATTTCAGAAGATTAACTTCAAATGAAAAAATTATCCTTCTATTTACCAGTTAACCAAAGTAAAAGGAGGATATCTCTGATACTATCATTAGAATGAGTGTCCTTTAAGAACACTTACAGATACGTCCCGAGCGAGTATCATCTATTGTGGGAGATGTCATATTTATTCTATTTTAGGAAATAAAATCATATAAATTAATGGAAACAATAGTTAAACCTCAACTACGTGGTGCCATTTTATCTCCCACTCTTTTAAAGCCTTTTCTAACTCAGCATCACTTTACCTTTTGGCCTCAAAATTTCAACTCCACTCCCACTTTTATTTCCACTACTACAAATATGTATTGAAATAACCTACAAAACGCACAAAAGACGTTCACATACATAGTACATTCTCCATAGATTGGTCATAAAATTTCCATCGCCATGACAAATAAGCGCGAATTTCAGACGCTCGGCCTTATCAAATTAACGTCGAAATTTTTCCTACGAATAAATCAAAGTGATATATTACTGACTTTTAGAAGAAAGAATGAGAGTTCGGAGAGAGGAAAAGTTGAGTTTGACGACAACGAATTGATCTAAGGAAATATTTACGTAAGCACAAGGCATTCAAGAATGTAAATAACTAATTTTCATTCAGCTCTTATTATTACAAGAAGTAGGGCATAAAATGTGAGAGCCGTCCTTTCTCTTCACCGGAGCAGCGTAAAAAGACGTCGATGGAAACTTGCATGCACGGTATATTATCTAAACGAGTGTTAAAATAAATCTCCAGAGACAAAAATCGCCATGGCGTAGAGAAGAGAACCTCAGACGCTCGGCGTTATCAAATTAGCGTCGAAAATTAAAATGAAAAGCCGAAGACCCATCCACGGAGTGGGAAGTGCCTTCCATTGAAATAACCGCCTTCCTCCCCCGTTAAAGTCCCCTCTCGCCCCCCTTCACTCTGGCTAGCAGTGCGTCATGACCACCGTGAGTCATATGAATACGGATTGATCAATATTATCGGACGGCGGAGAGGACCAAGTCCGAAGCAGAGCCACCTCTACATCCTACGAAACTGAATCTTTCCCATTCCCGTCCTCCTTCCCTCACCTTTCACGCGACAAGGGTGATCTTCTCCAGATACACTGCGAAAGATAATGAAAAAATGAGAAGGCCGAGCATTCAGATTCCATATTTCGAGACACTCGTCTTCCGTAGTTTCTTGCAGAGAAGAAAAGGACTTGGGGCTGACACCGTATTCGCTCCAGGACGGACGCTTTTCCCCGAGCGACATCGGCTCGCCTTTTGTCACAACCCGGCGATGAAAATGCGAGACGATTGTTCAAAATCTGGATCGCAGGAAGGGCAGGGGTACGCTGCCGCTATGGGCGCTGACTTAATTAGTTCCATCTCCTCCAAACCCTTTATCTTTCTCCTTTTCTTCCAGCACAAAAACCGCCAACTTCTTCCCCATAGGTAGGGAAGGCCTTTTGGCCTTTTTTTAACGGGGCAGCGTGCGAGGGATGTTTTGTGGGAGGGGGGGGGGGGCTCAAGCGGGGGAGTTGTTTGCTGGCGAAATAACGGCGTTTTATACGTGAGGCCGGTCGCGGTGGCACCGAAGCGGAGTGGCACATCTGGCACATTGGTGGTGATCTGAGGGGAGCGGATATTCGGTGGAAGGGAGACTTGTGCTGAGATGATCGTGCTTTAGGTCGGACATTATCCCGCTAATAAAAGAAGGCGACGTATGGGAGGCAAATACTACTTTATAAGGAAGAGAAAATGTTGCTGGATTTTGGATTGGGAGAACGGATTTATGAACCGCCGCGACTTAAGTCACGGCTGAGTTATAACGAGGATTTGTCCAATATTTCCTAAAATTGAAACTCCTGCTCTGAAGAAATGTAATTTGTCATCTTTCACGGAATATAACTGCACTTTTTTCCTAAACTTTCCTCAGTTTTTTATAAACTCAATTGTTGTATAGTTAGTAAGTACGTATAGTTGTATAGTACGTGATCAGGGCAACGAACCGTGATATTCCGGTTTCCTCTCCGGTTCAATGAAGAAAAACAGGTTTTGTTTTAGATTTAGTTTCGTTCATTCTGCCAATTTCAAACCGATTGGAACCGCTATGCTTTCTTAAAAAAATACAACTTCTTTTGCTATAACCTTTGTAATAAGTTATTCATTTGAAAGTTTGTTTTATTATTTGTAGCTTTTTCACATACACTACATTACACTAAATTTTAGAATGAAACTTAGTATTAGGCATTGCAAGTGTTAGTTACACTTGTTCAGTAAAACTTTCTCAAATTACAATTAAATAAAATGTGCATTGTATGGAATTAAAAATTGGAACGGAATAAATTACGGTATTGGTTCAAGAATTACATTTCTTTTGTTTGGGTTTGATTTTCACTCCAGGAAATTTTTTTCGATTTCGGTTTCCGGGTGGGTTTCGGTTCGATGTCCTGTACGACATCAGCAATGGCTATCTACATCTAAATATGTAACTTGCGGGCATGTATTTACGGCGTTGGTAAGTTTTCATGAACCGTTCTCTAATCTGTTACCATCGCGTTTCATCCGAGACGAACCTTTGAATCAGCAAGTTCTATTTCTCTAATTTGTCTTGCAATATAGTAAGTGGCCAGATTCCAGGATGGATGCATGTATCTACTACGTCCTCCGAGAACGGAAGAAGTCACGGTGAATAACAGGTGAATAAAGGATCTCATATCTAAACATCAAAAATACTTACTAAACTGGTGCGAAAAATCGGAAAATTAAAAATCAGGAGAAAGTATTTTGGAAAGTGTTTTTGAGTTTAAACCTAGTTTTAAACGCTGTGATCTCGATATGCATAATTTCCTCTACTTGAGATAAATAAGCATTCCCCTAAAACATTTGTGGCTTTCAAATTTACGGAAACTTCCGCGTGTAACTATTGTAGTAAATCAAAATCTCACATCGTCACGTTAAAACGTGACGATGATTTCGAATTAAAGTGTTGATACTTTTTTCAAAAACTTTGCTCGTAACTCCAGACGATCAAATTAAAACGGTCATACAGTAAAATTTGAATTCGAAATCATCGACACGTTTTAATTTTGATTTACTACAATTGTTACACGCGGAAGTTTCCGTAAGTTTGAACGCACCTCTTACGATCAAAGTCGACTTAATTTTAAAATGCATGATTTCTTCATTTCGAGACGTACCAATCAGAGTGAATTAAGAGATATTAAAATCTCACAGCATTCGTCTAGGATCCAAGACTCGTGTAACTTCTCTTGTCCCAAAATCTCAATATCCACTTAATTCCGTTTTATCTCTTTGATTTTTACTAATCTCTATTACTCTTAAGTCAGTTTTCAAAGTATCATTTTACATTTTTGTTGGCTCTTCATCCCAACGCGATAGTAACTATTGTCTGCGAAATCAAGAAGTTTATCACAGCTCGGGATTGAGGACAAATACATCGATAAACTTCGAAAGGAAGAGCCATTCAGAATGTTTGAAGGAGTCAAATTTTGACATCAACAGCTAAGAAATGAAGCCAATTGAAATCTACGTAATTTATATATATATAAATATATTGATTGACTTGATCGGCATGGAAAATTGAATTTTAGAGGAAGGAAATTAGGATTCATTTCATACAGACAGTGATAAAAGGCAGGTAAGCATCGACTGCTAAAAACATGATTAGGTTAGGAGAACTCGAGGGATTGCGTTCTAAAGTATTTTTACTAAAATATACAGCTCTTATGTTAAAATAGAATATTTAGGTAAAATCAACGAACGTTCACGGATGTTTGATCGGATTACGCGATTTAAGAATGATACAGAAGGCTGTTATATTCTATGAAGTTCGTGATTACGAAGAAATAACTACCACACTATCTCGTAAAGAAGTTTTGTAAGCTAGTAAAGCCTCAAACTTCAATATAACTTATAACTTTGGATAACTTCCTCTCGTTAAAGTGAGAAAATTGAAATGCTGACGAAGTTCCTCAGTCGCATTATTTATTTAATGATTGGTGCTACCAGTTTTTTGTAAAAAAATTGTGANATTCCTTTTGTTTAAATTTTTGAAATGTTATCCCAAAACTCAAAAACTTACTTTTAGTCTCCTTAATTAATTACATGCCATAGGTGGATACCAGAGAATGAATTAGCAGCAGCGAACGATAATTTTATCGTTTGAAGAACATTTAAAATGTTGCATTCTAAAAGCAGAATGTTTTGAACGTGGTGGTGGCAGAAAGTGGTGTACTTGTTACTTACCTTGAAGTAAACACAGTAAGCGATCTGAAACCTTCCTTCACTTTTCATTAACTTTTCTTTGACCATTTGATTCAATAGAGAAGCGATTGCAATCCTAATTAAAGTTGGAAACACTTGCAAAAGCCAAAACTTGTACAAATTCCTTAAAGATTGCAATAGGGTTGCTCGGTTTCGGTGTCAAAGCACCATCATCAGAATTCTGAAGTTTTGGCTTTTGCAAGTGTTTCTATAATGAAGTTCCACCAAGTATCACTTAAGAAGATTTCTCTAATTAAAGTTACTGACACTGCCCTTTCTATGGATTTCAGGAGAATAAATTCTCACATTTTTTTCGTTCTGTATTTCAAAAGTACCGTGACTCTGAGGAAATTAACGAATAAATTTTAGATAAATAATTCTCTCTCTTATCCAGGAATGGATTTATAATTATGTTCATACTTAACGTATTTTGAGTAATGCTGCCTTCTTTATATGCGTAGAGTGATTATGCATAACTGTTTACAGAATATATTACATAATTAATATGATACAAATCCATCCATCACTTACTTTTATTCATGTATATACTACTAATAAATGACTATGATGTTTATCTTTACGGTACCCAAAATTGCGATTAGTTTTCTGTGTATCGTACTAGAATGTATTTTAATTGAAATTCTTTATTCCTACTGTGGGCTTGAATCTGAGCTTTTCCTTCCGGCCTCAAATACCAAAAATCATGGGTAGCGTACCTATGGCACGCGAACCCAAAAAGGCACGCAAAAGAATTTTTTTTTGGAATTCGCAACTCTGACGGGACTATCCTTGCAATGTATTTTCCACTCAAAAATTAATCCCCAAAATAAAAAAGTTGGATTTTTTTTACTAGCGATGATAATTAATGACTCACTCTATTTAAGACATTCCATTGATGACGTGACAAAATAGATCATATCAGTACGTATTAATCTATAGTATGGCACCAGTTTACGATATAGCCTCAGCTACAAGTTCAAACATTTTTGCAAATGTATTCACACGAAGAAACTATTCTGGATCTAAAACTGTCGTCGTGTGCCTATCAAAACAAGTATTGGTTATATCAAATGGAGACCGACTGTTTGGGGTCGAGGCTACGTTGTTAGTATATATCCCCCGCAAGGGAAAGTTAATGAAGCTTTGCCTGAGCGTGGGACAGAAAGAAAATTTATTTGATACTCTTACGGACCAAAGTGCATGATTTGTTTTTATCTTGAGTGCAATATTTCGTGAAATGTTTTATCCATTTGGAATACCGGAAGCATTCATCAGTGAATGGTATTGCGAAAAGGGGACATTTTATGCTGGTTGGTAATTTACAGATACTAGCAATATGATTTTTTAGGATACGTAACTTAGAAATTCAGAAGAAGATAAAGCAACTTTTGCAATTCATTTAGCATAATAAGAATATGGTTAAGTTAAATTATAGTTCAGACAATTTTATTTTAAGTTATAGTTAAGTAAATTATCAAGGAAATATTACCGCTGAATCGGGACGCAATAGGTCGCAAATTTCCTTAACAATCAAAACTGGAATTGAATCGGCATAGGCATGACTAATGAAGTATAGTTTTTGGAGTTTTGGTCAATATTGTCTATGTAAGTACCCTGCTAGCCACCTTTTGGCATGTGGGACGGACTGTATGTGCATATAAGTGCATATGAATATATGCATGCATGTAATACTATAGGATATTATCGCACTTGAGGTGACTAACTAAAAGATATTTCAAGAAATTCACCGACAATAGACGACTGTATAGCTGATGTACAAGTAACAAGAATTAATAAGACAGGGTGCTAATGTTGCTTCAGGAAACCGAAGTAACTACTAGTTAATAACGGGTATTTTTAAAAAACGGGTTTGCATTCCACTCAAAGCAGTAGCTCCTCAGAACTTATTTGGACGCATGCCCTAGAGTAACCCAACCTTGGGGACCCCACAATGGTTATGGAGAGGAAACTGAAGTGGTGAGGTGGAGAATGTGTAAATAGAGAATGTTATGCTTTCAAATATTTCGAAAATTAGTTTTTTGGTAACACGTTCAGGGTATGCTGTGACGATACTATCTAACGGACTCACCTGTAGTTTAATATCGATTCATGACAGTTGATATGAATCTTTAACTTAAGAATTAATATCTAACTGAAATGACAAAGAGGAACCCAAGGGGGTGCGTAGGCCAAAGGGCTGAGAGCCCCTACTTTAAGGACCATCTGCTTGTTCTTGTGATTTTAGCTCTCGTTAATTAATTTTATTTGACAATTTAAATTAAACTTTCTCAGACATTAGAGAGGGACCTTAAACAAGGTGTACAGATGTATACCGATTTCCTGGTAAGATAGAATGTGCACTACGGTAAGAACTAAGTGTTGGTGGAAAATGAGGCACATGAGGCAATGAGGTCAACCTTCATTTTTATATCTCGAAAAAAAATTGCCAGAATAATTCAAATTCGAGGCATTTTCTATTCAAGCAACACAATTCTTATATCTCAAATCAATAGTTATCTCAAGTAAGGACAACATGAAATCCCAAATAACATATTAACCAGATCGGACGCAAGTGATTTTGTTTAAGTCCGAGGTGTGGAATCTTTCGTCTCTCCGGAAGCCACATTCGGTTTTGTAAGAAACCAAAGGTGAATCTGGTGAAACCGCCGTGCGCGAATGGCATATCCATCATTCAAAAGGTTCACATCGAAAGAAAGCGAATTTTATTGCCGAACAAATCAAAATAGAATTATTCACATTTAATTTGAACCTGACGCAAAAGACAAGGATAGATTATAAAGTAAAAGCATCTGCGTTCTGGGTTCGATGGCGGCTCACATATGCGATATGACTTCAGCTGTCGAAGTACTTTTAAAAATAGCCCTTCTAAGAGTATCTGATGCAGGAATTGAAGAAAAGGTAGGACTGAGTGTGTGAAGAGGGCGCAGGTCGCCCACACCAGGTCGAACCGTTTATTTACATTTCCCCAGTGATCGTGGAATTGTATCAAAGTGCGATTCCTCATTAATTAGCATATCAAAAGAATAAACGGAAATATTGCGAATTTTTAGATTCCTTTTGTTTAAATTTTTGAAATGTTATCCCAAAACTCAAAAACTTACTTTTAGTCTCCTTAATTAATTACGATGAATAAAAATGCTCGTTCGAGTATGCACGTAAATCGAGCTCTAACGGTTATTAAAACTTCTTTCTTCTTTTTTTAACTAAAGAAAATTCTTAGTTGTATTATCATTAAGATTCTCGCATTAACGGTGTTCATGAGCAAGGATATCTCACATTGTGGCGCTGTGAAAATTATTTTAATCGAGTAGCAATGTTGCATTAGAGAAATGTAGGGGAATGTAAACAATGCTGCCTCATAGAAATATGGTATATTTTATTTGAGGATTGGAATTGCTGTTCGTTTTTAGATAAATCAAAAGGATCTGCGCACTATCAATGGATAGTGGTTTAAAGAAAACACAATCTGACCCCGTCCATAGAAAATATTTTTGAAGAAAACACGACCGGTTTTTTGGATTGTACCTCATCTTCAGGCTCATCAAACCTGAGGATGAGGTAGAATCATCGAAGTCGATCGTGTTTTTTTTCAAATGTATTTTCTATGAACGGAGTCAGATTGTTATTTCTTTGGACCAAGCATGGAGAAGTTCCACCAGGTATCGCCAGAATTGATTAATTATAATGGATAGTAGATTTTAGATAGAGACAATACTAACATTCTGAGTCAGTAGTTAGCGGCAGTTAATTCCGGGAACTTTCTTAGTTCTTTCCAGAACTTTAACGTTGATCAGCACCCTACATTTAATTCAATCGCAGTCAAAAATAAACGTGAGAAAATATCATATTGCAAAATCATTGATTTGTAAACTTGCTATTTTAGTTACAATCTATTTCAAATAATATTAACCGTTGTCATTTGCGGTATCAAAATCAGTTTTTCGCGGAAACAAGAAAAAGGCAAAAGGAGCTAACGAGATATTGGAAAAATAAAATAACAAGTATTTTGAAACGAATTACCCAAAAACTTGGAATTTTTGGTTAGAAGTGGTAGCAGAAGATCGTCAAACGATCGCTGCAAATGAAAATGAAGAAATTCAGTCAATATCATTGTTCCATAGTGTATAAACAAACATTAACATGGTGATTCCGGGTTCCACCACGTATTGGCTTGTAGCGAAGACAATATTGCCTCGTAGCGACGACGTTCCGCCTACGTTTCAGTACAACCGATCGCCGCGGAAACCTACGAATCTAAACAAATATAACAACCAACGGACGAGGCGCAGGTGTTGGAAATCATTCTTAAGAATGGCAAAAAGGGGTAATATTTCCTCGAAATATTTATTTGGAAAACCGGTTTCAGCGTTTAAAACGCAATCAATAGACTTTATTCAGTTTACATCGCAAATTCAGCTGAGCGTGCGATGGCATGGTTACAGATGAATACGATTTCCCGGGAAAAATCTCGCAAAAATAGTTATAATCTGTTCACATTCTCTAAAACAACAAAATTTATGGTTAATTCTATATTTAAGCAATAAGATACATTCTAGGTAGGTTGTTGCTCTATTTCGGTCAATTTAAACATCGTTGTTAATAGCTTTCTATGTTCCTGTAGAGAAGATTAAGATATTTGGAAAATAGAGCCCAATCAGAACTTCACCCCGAAATCAAGAAATTTGGCCAAAACATGCTGAAATCTAGCAGTAAAGAGTTCCATGGGAAGATACTTCGAACAGTAATATAAGACATATTTAAATGAATAATTCACCCCGAGAAAAAGAATAATTCACCTCTTGTATTAGCAGAAAAAAATCTCTTGCAGAAAACGTTATCATTTCACATTTTTCTATTCCCGACATTACCCAACGGAGAGAATTGAAAAAGTTGTTTTGGGCCTTGTTCAAAGGTACCGCATTTGACTTATATGCTAAGAAAAAAAGGAAATCAGTTTGAACAGATTATATCTATCATTTTATAAAAAAAAAATTCTCACCTAAGTATCCCATAATCTTCAGACCTTAGTAATCTTTTCATTTCCCATTACATTTTACATTTTGTTTTAACTGAGCATTTCAGTTACAGTTATAATAAAGGAAACTCTATTAGTATGCCTTCTCAACTCATTTCTATTCCTAACATCATCTTTTGAAGAGAGTTAAAAATTATGTTGAAAATATGATAATTTACAGACCATCTTTTACATTAAGGGGAATTAATTGAACTGATATTCCTTTTTTAGCAGAGAAATTTTTTAAGTGTTTGTCTCCGTCAGTGGTGAGATTCGAAGCAAAATAAAATATACTCAACATTGATTTAGTAGTCATAGAATGCAATCCTAATAAATGAAAAGTGAATTGATGTTTAACACCTATTTTGTGCGTAAAATGTATAGGAATATACTTAAAATCGCCATTAATATATCGTTAATATATTAGGAGTCGTGAAGTTCAACTTGTAGGTTTTGATACAGATGATGTATTATCGAGACTAAATGATAGCTACCTTGGATTGGAAGAGAACATCTACGTCTTGAAGAATGATTATTACTTCTTCGTATGATTTTTAACGCCGAAAATCTTGATTCAACGATCTCTATTACGATAAATGACGCAATTTAAATAATGCTAACATTCCTCCGTTTAAATCATAAGAAAAGTATATCAGAATAAGGTAACCGCCAATCCCTCTGTTTAAAAAAAAAGTTAATTCAACTGTTATACAATCGATTCTGGTTATTTTATCTCTCAAATTTCTCAACGTTGAAAGATACTTTTAAACTTTCCGTGCCCATATCATCGTATATTTTCATATGCAACTTATTCCGCTGAATTTGGTACAACTTTGAAGTTGAATCATGGATTCTATATTTACACTGCTCTACAGTAATTTAGATTCCGACCATGGTGCACAAACTATGGTGGGATACCTATTAGTAAATTTATGGAATATAATTATAA